>CM025637.2:603294-619220 GCA_014621495.2 Entosphenus tridentatus
GTCGTGGTGGTGGTCATAGTGGTGGTGGATGTTGTTTTGGTTGTGGTAGTTGTGGTGGTTGTGGTGGTGGTAGTGGTGGTTGTGGTTGTGGTGGTTGTGGTAGTGGTGGAGGTGGTAATGGTTGTTGTGGTGGTTGTGTGGTGATTGTTTGTGGTGGTGATGGTTGTGTTCGTGGTGGTAATTGTGGTGATGTTTATGGTGGAGGTGGTTGTGCTGATGGCGGTTGTGGTGGTTGCGGTGTTTGTTGTGATTGTGGTGGTTGAGGTGGTGGATGTTGTTGTGTTGCTGGTGATCCACCAACCCATCCCCCTCCACAGTGCTGGGACCCAGCGAGGCTGCAGGTTGCCCCTCAATGCCTCTGTTGTTGTGTTCGCAAATGCTGCAGTGGTGACGGTCGGGCGTGCGGGAGAGGGGGAGTGGTGACGTGGTGACGCACTTCGTTGCAGGAGCGTGTGTGGTGACGTCACCGCGTGGGGGCAGCGTGAGTGGTGATGTCACCACGTCCACGACGCAGCAGCAGATAACTTGAACAGCTCAGACATTGTTGTCGCCTTTCGTGCTTGGCGCCATATCTTTAATTGTTTATTAATTTTAGATTTTATTTGCTTGGCAGTGGCTGTGTAGAGGATTTGATCCTCGTGTTTAATTAATGAACAGCGTTGCGGGATGCAGTGAGCACGAATGACGCCATACACAACTACATTGTTGTTTTTGTTGTTTGTGTTCTGTATTTTTATTGTAGAATCGACGATACAAACATCACAACGCCACTGTCGTATGCGTACATTTATACTTTTAAAAATTTATATTATTATTGTTGTTGTATCTCTCCCACAACCCATGACACTACCAGTGTATGAACACATCCCAGTTCACCATTGCTAATCACTGCACCCCTACACTACAGTCACACTCCTGGCATGGTGAATACATCCACGATGGCTTCACACACACAGAGCAGTACTTATTTTATCACTCCCACCCCCCCCATGAAGATTGTGAGGATTGTTTTCGAACAGCCCCCCCTCCCAGCCAGTCACGGGCGTGGCACTATGCGTGAGTGACGAGGGTGGCGAGCGCCATGCGTCTTGGCGTCTGCCCTCTGCGCTGTTCAATTTCATGTCTCTCAGGACGCACCACTCAGATCCACAATCCTCGCTGAGTCACCAACTCTACGCCACCACAGTAACAGCCCAGGCTGTATGGGCTGAGTGAACGTTTGGTGAAACGAGTGCAACAGCGCCATGGAGTGAACGCTGTAAAACGACAGCAGCCCCGCGTCCCAGTCCAGATGGACCCCGACTCTCCGCGGAGGCTCCGGCACTGACAGTAAGGTCTCTACCCCGCCATGCAGCACTGAGAATCTCCTGTCATCTTTCTCTAGACACCAGGAGACATCACTCACTCCCAGGCCACATTCAGCACCACGCCCTCTCCGTGGGATCGTCCCGTACGCGACTCCAACCCGGCACCCACACGCGCTCCCCACGTCCACCTCCCAGTAGTGCTGACCCGACGAGAAGCTCTCAGAGCACAGGGCTTGGTCCCACCAATCAAAGCGATGTGGGTGATGGGGGCGACCCTGGGGGACATCGCTCCATGTCACCGTCCTGAGATCCGAGGAAGTCTGGAGGCGGTCGTGGGCTGAGTTTGTGTCCAGAGTTGGTGAGCGTCCATCTGTGGTGAGGACAGCGACGACGCTTGCACAGCGGTCACGGCGACGCGTGTACACACACACATTGCGTGTACACACACACACACACGTGGCATGTACACTAGAGGCCGAAAGTAAAAAAATTACTTTCGGCCGAAACTGAAAGTTAACTTTTTGGCTTCGGCCGAAACAGAAACTATGCCGAAAGAGGCCATTTGCCAACTTTCAGCGCCGAAACCGAAACCGAAACCGAATTTCGGTCGGCCTCTAATTGTCAGACTTCGAATCTCGGTATCAACACGCGTGGAGACCGAAGCGAACGCAACACATAAGCCAAGGCGGGCAGGCGGCTGGGAACAGACAACAGAGGCACTTCGTTGTCGTCCTGCCAAAGAGACTCTACCCACGGATGGAGATGCAGGCTGCCGTCTGTTGACCGGTCTGACCGGTCGTATATACATTAGCAGACCATGGTTGCTGCTGTAACCTCGCTCCCAAGCTGCTGCTGCTGACGTGTGTGTGTGTTTGCAGCCTAAAGCATAGGATTGCCTAGCGCCGACTGACCGGCCGATAGGCAGAGTGATAGACGTAGCACTTGAGTTATATTCTAAAAATAGATCTTCGGTTGACGAATGACGATCGAAAGTCAATATCAGTTTCGGCCGAAACCAAATTTCGGTCGGCCTCTAGTGTACACACACATACACACGTGGCGTGTACACACACACACGTGAGGTATACACACATACATACTTGTGGCGTGTACACACACACACGTGGCGTGCGCACACACACGTGGCGTGCACACACACACACGTGGCATGTACACACACACACGTGACGTGTACACACACGTGGCGTGTTACACACACACACGCTGGTGTTCTGTTGTCTGTTGTGTTGTCGTGGTCATAACGCACTACGTGGTATGTTGATACTAACACTGTGATCATCACTCGTATGAAAAATGCATGCAGTACTAGTATTTGTTAGTATTTGTGTACACATACTAATATTAGTTAGTATCTGTGTACATATACTATTATTCGTTAGTATGAATGTACACATACTAATATTTGTTAGTATCTGTGTACATACACTAATATTCGTTAGTATTAGTGTACATATACTAATATTCGTTAGTTTTAGTGTACACATACTAATATTAGTTAGTATTAGTGTACACAAACTAATATTAGTTAGTATTAGTGTACACATACTAATATTAGTTAGTATTAGTGTACACATACTAATATTCGTTAGTATTAGTGTACACATACTAATATTAGTTTGTATTAGTGTACACATTTTAATATTAGTTAGTATTAGTGTACACAAACTAATAATAGTTAGTATTAGTGTACACAAACTAATATTTGTTAGTATCTGTGTACATACACTAATATTCGTTAGTATTAGTGTACATATGCTAATATTCGTTAGTATTAGTGTACACACTAATAGTGGTTCGTATTAGTGTACATATACTAATATAAGTTAGTATTAGTGTACACATACTAATATTAGTTAGTATTAGTGTACACAAACTAATATTAGTTAGTATTAGTGTACACACACTAATATTAGTTAGTATTAGTGTACACATACTAATATTCGTTAGAATTAGTGTACACATACTAATATTAGTTTATATTAGTGTATACATTTTAATATTAGTTAGTATTAGTGTACACACACTAATATTAGTTAGTATTAGTGTACACAAACTAATATTAGTTAGTATTAGTGTACACACACTAATATTAGTTAGTATTAGTGTACACATACTAATATTCGTTAGTATTTGTGTACACATTCTAATATTCGTTAGCATTAATGAAGATATGCTAATATTACGTAATATTATTGTACATATATTATTATTCGTTAGTAAAGCTTCAAATCCAGATTGTACAATCTTGATTTGAAGCTTTCGTGACTGCCGAAATTCATACTCTTTGGTTCTTTCGGTAAAGTCACGTAGATATAAAATAAAAAAATAGATCACGACATTTCGATTGCAACAACAAGCAATCACCTTAACGTGAGAGAGAGAAACAGACTGCTGTGGACGAGGCATTATATAGATTCGAGAGGGGGAGGGAGGGGTGGGTTCTGCATTTGGCAAGAGGATGGGGGCTAGAGATTGTGAGAGATTAGCATGTCAATGCATGAGACTAAACGATTGTGCAATCCAATGAGGGCATTTGAGAAAGGGATTGCAATAAAATGAGGGCACGTGCGGAAGAGGGAGAGGTGTTCCGATTGCCACACAAGCAATCGTCTTAGGTGAGAGAGAGAAGAAAACTGAGATATCAAACTTAGCAATGCAACTCAGAGAGTCGGCCAACACAACAGTTACAATGATTGCTCAATTTGTATCCATCTTCTCGGTTAAAGTTATGTCTGTGTTTGCATATCTGGATGGCTTCATGAACACATCATTGGTGGTAGCCAGGAGGTTTGCAGAGCACCTCGGTCTTGGTAAAAAAACTATTTGGTGTGTGCACACCACTTTAAAACAGTGATCCTGGCTACCACCAACGATGTGTTCATGAAGCCATCCAGATATGCAAACACAGACATAACTTCAACCGAGAAGATGGATACAAATTGAGCAATGATTGGAAGGACGTGATCAACCAGGTAAAGTTTTAACTGTTGTGTTGGCCGACTCTCTGAGTTGCATTGCATTTCTAAGTTTGCTAAGTTTGATGTCTCAGTTTTCTTCTCTCTCTCACCTAAGACGATTGCTTGTGTGGCAATCGGAACACCTCTCCCTCTTCCGCACGTGCCCTCATTTGATTGCACAATCGTTTAGTCTCATGCATTGACATGCTAATCTCTCACAATCTCCAACCCCCATCCTCTTGCCCGATGCGGACCCCCCCCCCCCCCCCGGAACCCCTCCCTCCCCTTCTCGAATCTATATAATGCCTCGTCCACAGCAGTCTGTTTCTCTCTCTCGCGTTAAGGCGATTGCTTTTTGTTGCAATAGAAACGGCGTGATCTATTATTTTTCATTTTCTATCTACGTGACTTTACCGAAAGAACCAAAGAGGATTAGTGTACATATAATATTATACTAATATTCGTTAATATTAGTGTACATCTAATAATATTAGGTAATATTAGTGTACATATACTATTATTCGTTAGTATTAGTGGACATATACTAATAGTCGTTAGCATCTGTGTAGGTATACTAATATTCGTTAGTATTAGTGTACACTTACTAATATTCGTTAGTATTAGTGTACACATACTAATATATGGCAGGAGCGCTTCTAAGGCAAGGCGTTATAAAGGTTTGAGATGGATGTTGCTCACGGTGGCTGTGTACTAACACAGTGTACTAACACAGCCACCGTTAGCTGTATTAGTAAATGGTGGTTTGCCATCCTTTTCCACCTCCATGTGGCGATGCTCTTGCCGAGCTCTCTCCGAGCTGATATTTACAAGCAAATTTCTTACATTGCCATGCTAATCTCTCACAACAAAATGGCCACCTCCACAGCTTCGTTTGTCAAGATTTACCCAATATTACATTTACATGCAAATTTCATCTCTAGCTCCGCCCACTGACCCTTGGGCTACACCCATCCCAAACCTTTATAACTCCTTGCCTTAGCAGCGCTCCCACCATATATTCTCGCAGCTCTCACCTGATAACGATCGCTTGTGTTGCGATCGATTCGTCGTGATATTGTTATATATATATATATTTTTTATAATTAATTGTTCTATCTACGTGGCTTTACCGAAAGACCCAAGGAATATGAATTCCTACAGTCATGAAAGCTTTAAGTCAAGACATACTAATATTGGTTAATATTAGTGTACACATACTAATATTCGTTAAATTAGTGTACAAATACTAATATTCGCTCGTATTAGTGTACACATGCTAATATTTGCTTGTATCTATTTACACAGTGATACAATCACTTGTGAAAAATAATAATTAGTGAATAATAATTCGTGAACAATAATAATAAATAATCATAGAAGTGCTATACGAATATGACCATGGGTGTATGTGCCGTGGTAGTGAACACTGGTGATGATGTCAGCACCACGATGTTAACGCCACTTTCACAGCGTCTCTCTACAAACACGACGCCTGTACAAAAGCCACCACAACCCTGTACACTCACATCCATGCAGATATTTTGTCACTCCGCTGCTGGATGAGCACCTCATCGCACTGTGCGCGTCCTGGGGGGGTTATTTGACCATACTTCACGACTCTCGTCAGTGCGCCTTTGCGATGGTGGGGATCATGAATGTAGAAACGTAGAGGTGCAGTACAACAATGTTTCACGCTGCAGTGCCCTCTGTTGCCCACCCGATCACAACAGTTAAAATGTTTTATTTAATTAAATATATGTTGATGCCCAAAGCTCTACCGGGTCCTCCGTTTTTTCCCTCCACTAGCGACGAGTATTTGGCTGCTTCTATAAATGTCCACATGGTGACGATATCAGCCACTTGGTTGAGCTGTCATTTGTGGTGGCCAGGTCGCTTCTGAACAAGATCTAGACAGCCCTGCACCTGATCAAATAAAAACCTGCTATGCATGGTGGTCACCCATCCCAGCACTAACCAAGCTCAACGCTGCTTAGCCAGGAATAGACCGCATGTGGTGCAGCGCATCCACCGCTATCCCACCACTCGCCCAGTGTGTATACTAACTGTTAAACATATAAACTAGTGGGTAGGTGAGTGAGTGAGTGGGTGAATGAGTGGGTGAGTGAGTAGGTGAGTGGGATAATAAGAGTGTGAGAAGGTGACATAGTAATAGTGTGAGCAGGTGAGTCAGTGGGTGAGTGGGTGAGGTAGTGAGAGTGTGAGTGAGTGTTTAGTCTGGAAAGTATTTTGACCGCAATTGCATTGTCTGTTGTGATTGCACTCTGATAATCCCAAAGCTGCCTTAGTTCGGCTCTCTGAACCTCGTGTAGCGATGCACAGTGATGGCTACGTGTGGACATTCTCGCTTCAGTGATCAACTCCGCTGTGACTTGAGTGAGAGTGATCTCGTGCTGGAGCAGTGGGTGAACCAGCAGTTGTTGTTGTTCACTCGTGTCACTTTGAACCGAGTGACCTGTTTGATTACTGGCTGTGGCTAACAATGGAGCCGAGCAATAACAGAATTGGTCATTGTCCTACCCATTTGCTAAAACACAGACACACAGTGGCCACCGTGGTGAAATATGGTCAAGCAACCTCCATATTCGACACACTATGGGAGGTCTTCATCCAGCGGTGGATTGACAAAGGGCTGTAAATTAGGATCTTACACTGAAACTATGAGACCCAGTCTCATTCCGTTGTTAGTAAATAGTTTTAAGTCCTGGTTATGAATGCTGGCTTCGCAATGATTAAAAAGTTGCAATATCGATCCTGCACTTCGTTTTATGTTAGCCGTTTAATCCCAATTTGCCAGCATTGAGCACCCTAAGTGCAATAAGTTACTTATCATTTGGCTCACGTTCATCTTAATTCTCACCTAGCAGCCACTTTCCTCAACGAACCGTAAACCTACTGCACCCACGTGTGATGGTCAGCATCTGAGTGAGCGTGACAGGACTGGAACGTGCTTCATCCATAGCTTACAAAGCAGCCCTATTGCTCTCAAGATATGCACTGTCACATTGCTGTTGTTGTTTGCAACTCTTCAGACCCGTCGCCTTGTTAGCGATCTTTCAACCAGCACCTCGGTGCCTGTTTCATGATCTAAATGTACGCAGGTCTCCCTTACTTAGGGGTCACGCTGCATTCATGCACTCAATCCTGGGTAAAATGAAGGACGCCCTCCAAATGGGTAGGATTTGTCGGCAATCCGGAGTCTGTAATAAAGTCTAACTAAGATCGTCGTGGCAGAGGGACATACCGAGAAAAAGGCAGAAGTTTAGTTTGGACGCCACCCACTGAGATGACTTTTGCGAGGTTCAGACCGTGGGAGACAGCGGCTGGGTCATCCTGAGTCTTCTGGGAGACGGAGCTCCTCCTGCACTCACAGCACAGGACACAAAGTCTAATGAGGGTCCATGTCTCTCTACACAGAGCACAGTACACACAGCGTCTAATGAGGGTCCATGTCTCTCTACACATGAACAATACAGGCAGCCCTCGATTTACGAACACCCGTACTTACAAACCAGTTTCCATGAAATAAAAAAAACCGTGACTTAAAGTGCAAAACGCGCAGTTGCAAACTGAACCGCAGAACTATTTTGTTCAGAGGAGCGATCCTCCACCAGATGTAATGAGTTGGCCTCATAGTGGGAGTGTTTGCGTGTGTACGAACATTGTGTGTGTGAAAGTGTGAGGGGTACAGCTGGTGAATCTACCAGTCATCTCAGTCAGCTAACCCATGGCACCTGGGGTCTGTCTTCGATATTTAACGTGGCCTCAAAGTGCACCTGGCCTGGTACAGGCACCGTGGTCACGTCACTGTCACTTAGTGGTGAATGGCGGGTATTGGTATTGGTGTGGAGAGCTGTAGTGTAGAGGTGAGTGTGCTGCGCTATGAAAAAGGCGACCCAAGTTCGCTTCTTGCTCACGGCTAACACCAGCAACTGATGTGGGGCGTAAACATCGCCACCGGAGAGACAAAAGCAGCGGGCCGTGACGGTGGCCACCCACCCCCTCGTGTGCCACAGTGGCGGTCATCTTAGGCACTGCTCGCTGAGAGAACTTGCCCAAAACAGCCTGTTAAGGCTACACGGGGGATTGTTGTCGTTGAGGTGTCTTTATCTGTGTGTGCATGCGTGCCCTGTTTGATGTCGTGACTCCTTGCCCCGCTTCCAACTACAAGCTAGCATCAATGGAATTGAAAATTAAGTTTGTTTTCTATTCATGTTAATTTATTTTATGTTTAATTTACTACACAGTTAATATGTTTTACAGTGTTAGATGCAAATATACATTTTTTTTTCTTAATGAGTTTAACAACACTGCCCTTTTTGTTGAACCGTAACACATTTTAAAACCGTGTCAACATTTAAATACAGTGCATTATTGTTTTCCGACTAACAAAACATTCGACTTACGAACAAGTCTCTTGAACAAATTATGTGTGTAACCCGAGGACTGCCTGTATGGGATACACTTGACCATATGGAATACAACTGCATACAATTGGGTTTATTAGGAATCACATCACGACTGTTTGCTGATTTGTCCACCAGGTGGCAGACAGAGCCCGAGTTTGAGTCTGGGTTGGTACTGACCGGAGATTCTCATGCACGGGATCCTGAAAAACACAAACCCGCATTTCACATTAACATTGACATCCTAAGGGGCCGTCCATAAATGACGTCACGGACCTGGGGGGAGGGGGGTCAGACATTTGTGACAATATGTGACGACGTTGAGAAATGTGACGTCACATCAAAATGCGCAACTTTAAATAAATATAGACAAACACGTTCTACTTAATTAAATATACTTTTTTATAAATGTTTTCTCCTACAACATCAGAGCGCAGCACCACATTAAATACGCACTACAATGACAATATTTTAAAGAGATTTAAAGCATGTTTTATACTTTTTTTATGGGGGGGGGGGCAGAGCTTTGTGACGTCATATTTGAGGGGGGGGTCTGACTTTTTGTGACGCCGTGTGACGAAGAGGGGGGGGGGGTCAAAAATTGTCCAAAATCGCATGACGTCATTTATGGACGGCCCCTAAACAGATACCCCACCTCCACACAGTCGCCTATTTACAGTGGAGCGCGACATCAGGGAATTAACAAATACCTGCACACCAATAATGGTAAAAACAGGGTTCATTTAAGTGGACACGGACAGACGTCTAAAAATGACAAAACCACTCTTTACAGGTCTAGTCCAGCACCTACATGAATGGTTTAATAACGTTCAACAACTCATGTATTCAACTCTGAATAAACTTAACTTTATAAAACTCAGGCTCTGTCTGCCACCTGGTGGAAGCAACCTGGCTATCACAAATGACAGCTCAACAAAGTGGCTTATCACGTGGAAATGTATAGTAGCTGCCTAATACTCTGAATGTGTGATGTTGAATATAAATGTGGAAGGAAAAATCATAGGACCCAGATACAAATCGAAGTGACAATGGGGAGAGAGAGAGAAAAACGCAAACCCTAAATTTACAGCAGGCATTGTCAGGGTCGGGGTCGAACCCACGCCTCCTGCATACCAGGCGAGGTAAATGGCGATGTTGTACTGGACAAGTCCAGGTCTGAATGTTACACGGAAGCAAACGAGTGTATTTCTGGACACCGCTGCTTCCTCCCAGATCGAAAAAAACTGAAATAAGTTTGCAAACAATGTCAACGTCTCACAGGGCAGTGTGCCTCTGCTGGTTGTAGATAAATCCTCTTCTGATAAACGATGGCTGTGAGCATAAACTATTTTTTATTTTACCAGGTGTAGTATCCCACTGAGCTATATAGCTCTTTTTCAGGAGCAACCTGGCCACAAATGAAAGCTCAACAAAGTGGCTTATTGCATGAAAATGTATAGCAGCCAAATACTCTTAATGCACGTTTCTAAATGTGGAGGGAAAACCCAGAAGACCCGGAGAAAAATTCACACGACCAGGGAGAGAGATATATATATGGTATCGAACCCGGGACCTCCTGCATACCAGGTGAGGTATTTAACATCTCCTAGCCACCGCGGCGAGTGAATGGAGTTGGTGCCACCTGCAGGAAGGACAGCGGATCCTGCACGGTGAGGGCGGCGAGCAGCTGGTTGATCTCCTGCTCCAGGCTGAGTGCTTTGCTCTCATAGTGAGCGATGTCCGCCTGGATGCGGGACAGTACGGAGCGGCCCTCCTCGCCCACGCGCTCCAGTGCCTCCCTTTCCTCCTCCCTCAGCTGCTCCCTCCGGCGCTCAAACTCTCGGCTGATCCGCGCCTCCGTCCCACGCAGAGATTCCTACGCAGAGATACAATGGCGCGCTATTGAAACACAACACGACACAACACAGTGTGATGTGACTTCATAAAGGACTTCGATATGGCCACGTCTCATAACTCCGTACAAAGAGGCAGGTGACTTAATTTTTGAAAACGTAGAGTAATGAAATGCATGAAAGGAGATTTTGTGAGGATATTCATGGGCATTCTTATGCCAAAGTCTAAGTACCCATATTGTTTGCGTGCCTGGCTATATCTGCACGTGTCTGTGCGTCTCTCTGTACCTGCACGTGTCTGTGTGTCTCTCTGTACCTGCACGCGCTTGTAGGCACCCTTGAGCTGCTCTGTCCGTGATTCTGCCGTAGTCTTCTTCTTCTCTCTCCCCGTCTTCTCGAGTCTGAATGCCTCCTATACATGGGGTAGACAAATACGCGATGTTTGGTACTCCCATCATTATCATCATCATCTGGCCCAGGTCTTTAACCCGGAGCCTTCCAACCTCCCACATTGTGCTGTGGTCTTCAGGAGGCAGCACAACACCTGTGTCTGAGGTAGGTGGCTAGATCACAGCGTGGTGTATTGAGTTCTCACTCGCACGCTCGTGTTTTCTCCAGTTTTTCCTAATAATAGCATATCACGGAACCGATAACCATAACCCCCCGAGATATCTACAGAACACACTTTACGTAACAGTGCGGTAAACACCAAAACTTAAATCCGAAATATTACAGGAAACCAAGCTGAGTGCCAGAGCGGTATTAGGGTACAGACAGCTCTGGTGCTGATAGGGCTGCTGCTCGGATGTGTTGGGACAAGTTGGACAGGACTCAGGGGAGAGAGAGCCATGTGACCAGGTTTGTAGCACAGCATGCTAACCACTACACCGCAGCTCCCCAATGCATGAACAACCACACACTCTTACACCGTTTAAACATATAAATGCATATTCTTGAGTCTTTCGGTAAAGTCACGTAGATAGGTTCAAAGAAAATAGCAAAAAATAATGCAGTGCTTGTGATCTGAGTAATATTAATAATATTGCTACAAGTAAATATATGTAGGTTAAGATTAACACGTCGGCTATCGTTACCAATATCCAGAAGAGGTTTTTTGGCTAAGATCGCATAAACACGCTCCTTCGGAGTGGGCAGGTAGGAACTTGGTTGGACAGCGCATTTGTGCACGACAGACAGACAAATAATCCCTGGTGGGGAGTGTGGAACCTGTTGTTCCTACCTGTATAAAAGATAACTTGACTTGAGGTAGCCAGGCAGCCAGCCAGGTAGCCAGCCCCCTTAACTATCGGCCCCTCCCCCTTGCTTAGGCACCTCCCCTTACCCCCCCTCCCTTAGGCCCCTCCCCCCTTAGGCCCCTCCCCTGACCACCCCCCCATATCCTCAGGCCCCTCCCCTGATCCCCCTTCCCTTAGGCCCCTCCCCTGACCACCCCCCCATATCCTTAGGCCCCTCCCCTGACCCCCCCTCCCTTAGGCCCCTCCTCTGATCCCCCCCCCTCAGGCCCCTCTCCTGACTCCCCCCTCCTTAGGCCCCTCCCCTCTCCGTACCCGGCAGTAGGTCTCCACCAATCAAAGAGCTGTTTATATTATATATATATTTATGCACGACAGACAGACAGTCAGACAGACAGACAGATAAATAATCCCTAGTGGGCAGTGTGGAACATTGTTGCTACCTGTAATATAAATGCATCGTTAAACCCGCTGCCACCCGAGACAGCCATGAGTAAAGTTTGCCATGAAACCAAAACATGCCAATTAGTTACGAGTTCAGAACACCGGTGTGTTGGAGAGGAAATCCACTACAATATTTACAATTCAAGTACCATGACGTTTCCCTGGTAATTACAACAACCAGCATCATCAAGTGAGAGCCAGACTTGAATATGCAGAATAATATTATCAGTAGCAGGAAAAACAACATTGTCAACATTAACACTATAATAATGATAGAACGATACAAAGAATATTCCCTGCAGCAACGACAACAACAAACACATCCATAGTCATGATGATGATAATTGACTTGAATATCCTTCATTGTGATGTTTGACTTAAGCTGTCCCCCATTTGATTGCCTCTGGCAGGGCCTGACACTGGCAGGATTAAGCGCTGTGAATGTGAAACTCTCCCCACGCCAAGTCCCACCCAGTCTGCTGCCTGCGTGGCCTTCGTCCCGCACTCTGTTGCCCCATTTCACCTGACAATAATAGTGTTGCAGGCTAAATGCTCTGGTGGTTGGCCAAGTTTCACCGTGGCAGCGCTCAACCACAATCCACTGTTCTGTCACAATGCAAATGCACGGCGTCTATGTTAAATGCAGGGTGGCATTTTTTACGCGAAACATTGTAAGATTCTAATCTGCTCGACCACCAATCATACCGTGCCCGATGGCCTGGTCTCTCCCACTGGAATGGCCTCTTTTAAGTCCAGGGTCAGTGGACTTTTGAAGCGTCTCACGCTTGAAGCATCTGACGTGACTCCACATTTCTCATCACTGATACTCACATGTACGAAAATTATATTTTACATCTTTGCCAGCCATGCCACGAAGTGCTTTGTCTTGTAACTAAATCATGGAATACCATGTTTTGCCATCCATTAAAATAAACATTGGCATCTTCCGTGTCGGTGCTGTCTACCATGTGCCAGTTTTACAATCCGTGTTGCCCCAAGTGAGTTGATTGACCGTCACAATGCTGGCACAATAGGAGGCACGTAATAATGTGCAAATTTCAATGATAATATGAACCTTGCGGCGGGACCCCGGGGTCCCATAAGCCCCCAGCTCTCGCATAAACTGCGTTGTGACGTCATTTTATGCCTGTTGAAGGCGAACGATACGGCAATCTATTCCTCTCGTCGAGCTCTACACGATGCGCTAATCAAAGTTTCCAAGTTTGTTTATGGCTACGGAAATTTTGGCAATGACGGGTGCTTGGTGAAGAACGAGAGGATTGATTTCTGGTGGATCGCGGCAGTTATGTGCGCGGTGGGATAGAGTCGCCAAAATTTTATAACGATTTTGACTTCTGTTTATTCAGGACTCCGGGGTCCCGCCATAAGGTTCATATCCAGACTTTCTAGTTTAATAATACACACAGAATGCTGCAGTTACACTGCAAGATATTGGGTTACAGCAGCTATTTACAGGAATTTGTCATCTTACGAACATAATTCGTTCCTGGGACCGTTCGTAAGTCGAACGTTTCTTAGGTCGGAACACGACAATGTACTGTGTTTAAATGCCCATACAGTCAGTCCTATGAAATGTGTTACGGTTCAACGAAAAATGGAAGAGTGGTTAAACGCATAAATAAGAATAAATATTGTACATTTGAATGTAACACTGTAAACAAATACTGCATAGGAAGTAAAACATAAAATAATGTAACATAAATAGAAAACAAATCTGTATTGTTTTCACTTACATTGAGTCCTGATGCTGGCTTGTTTGTTGGAAGGTGCAGAATGAGTAATCACAATTACACAAACACACACGGGCCACACAGACACACACATACACGAAGACGACACACACACAGACACAAAGACAGACACACGCAGGCATGCGCGTCCGCACACAGACACACGCCAACGATCCCCCTTAGGGCAAGTGCTGTTAGTGAGCAGCGCCTATGAAGGCCGACAAGGCACGCGGTGGCGGTGGGGGGGGGTTTGCCAGCACCACGCCCGGCCGCCTTTGTCTCCCCAGTGGCGATGTTTACACACCGCACCAAATACTCAATTGAGGCTGAGTCAACCTAGGGGAGGCCCAGGACCGGTTCAGATAATCGTTAGGGGATTTGAGCATGAACGATAATCGAACTCGGGTCACAGCTTTACAAGCACAGCACGCTAACTGCTACACTACTGCTCTCCACGCACTGCCTTTTACACACGAACACACGTGCGCCAAACATGCAGACACAAACACTCACTTCCAGCAGGAGTCCGACTCAATACATCTCGCAGAGGATCGCTCAGCTGAACAAAATTTTTCCGCGGTGCAATTTACAAGTGCGAGCTCGTGTTTTAAGTCAATGTTAAAATGATAAACTTCATGGAAGCTGGTTCGTAAGTGTGGGTGTTTGTAAGTCGATTATTGGCTGTGTATCTCACCTGCTTTGCCCTTTGCGCATTTTCCACTGTGAAGACCTCATGCCCTTTATGTTGCCCAGCGATGGTGCAGCCTGCGCAGACCGGGATCTCATCCTGTTCACAGAAGTACTTCAGCTCCTCTCTGTGCTCACGGCACCGTCGCTCCTCCAGGTTCGCGATGGGAGCCACCAGGACGTGGTCACCCAGCCTGGGATTCTCTACATGAGGCCTCAAGTGCCTCGCACAGAAGGACATCTCACATCTCAGGCAGGTCTTCACTGCAGGGGTCTGGCCGCCAGTGCAGTGGTCACACACGACGGCCGTGGCCATCCCGTCTCCAACTCTGAGCTGCTCCGCCAGGTTGGCGAGGGCCACGTTCCTGCTCAGCTGGGGTTGCACAGGGAAGGTCGCTCGGCACTGTGGGCAGCTGAAGCTGCTCGCCGTCTCCCAGGCGGCCTCCAGGCACTGGAGGCAGAACGAGTGTCCACAGCTCAGCGTGGAGGGGCAGACGAATGCCTCGAGGCAGATGGAGCAGCTGAGCTCCTCAGATACAGCAGCAGCTGGGGTGGACATAGCTATGCTCGTATCTCAGTGAGTGTCTCAGTGAGTTTCTCAGTGTCTCAGTGAGTGGCTCAGTGAGTGTATTAGCGAGTCTCTCAGTGAGTCTGTCAGTGAATGTTTCGGTGAGTGTCTCAGTGAGTGTCTTAGCGAGTGTCTTGGTGAGTCAGTGAGTGTCTCAGAGAGTCTCGGTGAGTCTCAGTGAGTCTCAGTGAGTGAGTAGCTCAGTGAGTGTGCGGAGAGCACACAGAGTGCCGTACGACCCACGGTGCAAGGGAAAAAAGAAACCGCACAGCGCCAGTCACTTCCTGGAAGAGGTTGACGCGCACGAAGAGCAGCATCACCAATTGAATTCACCCCACGCTTAAGCAGGCAGGCAGCCCCAGTCCGCGTGAGTGTTTTAAGTTGCAATTGTTGTTGTGACGGATCGAGACCTCGAGAGCGACCCAGGCAGGAGCGAGAGGAGTCTCACTTAGCAAGGGGAGTGACGACCTGGCTCACGAGAGAGAGACTCAGTCAAGAGCGAGAGGAGTCTCACTTAGCAAGGGGAGTGATGATCTGGCTCACGAGAGAGAGAGACACAGGCAAGAGGGAGATGAGTCTAACTTAGCAAGGGGAGTGATGACCTGGCTCACGAAAGAGAGACGCAGGCAAGAGGGAGATGAGTCTCACTTAGCAAGGGGGG
>CM025637.2:619230-637016 GCA_014621495.2 Entosphenus tridentatus
GTCTCACTTAGCAAGGGGAGTGATGACCTGGCTCACGAGAGAGAGACACAGGCAAGAGGGAGCAGAGTCTCACTTAGCAAGGGGAGTGATGACCTGGCTCTCTCGAGAGAGACACAGGCAAGAGGGAGATGAGTCTCACTTTGCAAGGGGAGTGATGAACCTGGCTCACGAGAGAGAGACCCAGGCAAGAGGGAGCGGAGTCTCACTTTGCAAGGGGAGTGACGACCTGGCTCACGAGAGAAAAAAACGAATCACAAAATGATGCAAAAAAATTACAACAGTGAAGTGGAACAATTGGAACTAGAAGACAATAACTGTACCACGTGGGGGGAATTTAAAGCACTGCACAAATATAAAAGTCAATATTACAATGTAAACTAAATTATGAATTTCCCTGCAGCGCAATTCGGCTCGGGGACCACAACAGAAACAACAGAACCAAGCTACACAAACATGTCAGATACAGGGTGACTGCAGTACTAACATGTAATATTCGTACGTAGCCAACTGTGCTAATCGGATGTGCAGGGGAAGGACAACAAACCCAACACAGAAAGCGGTTCTAAAGAGTTTTAAATCTAGTATAATGGTGTATTGTATAGGGTTGTCGTGTATAGTAGTTTATATGATTGTAGTGTATAGTAGTGTAGTGTGTAGTAGTGTCGTGTATAGTAGTGTAGTGTATAGTAGTGTAGTGTATAGTAGTGTAGTGTATAGTGTATAGTAGTGTAGTGTATAGTAGTGTAGTGTATAGTAGTGTAGTGTATAGTAGTGTAGTGTATAGTAGTGTATAGTAGTGCAGTGTATAGTAGTGCAGTGTATAGTAGTGTATAGTGTATAGTAGTGTATAGTAGTGTATAGTGTTAATAAATACATCGGTTTGATGAAACAAAGTACAGTAGTCGTACTTAGATGCCCTTGCTTAATTTTTTTTCGATGATTTACGCCAAGGTTAAGAACCAATGATCTATTTCCGGCTATGGGATTTTATCTTGAATTTGGGGCTAAATTGTTCAGATTCTGACAATAGTAAATGTCGGGCTCCATTCCCTGAATCCTAACCCTGCTGTCACCTGGGGACTGCCTGTACTATTGTAGAGGAGTAGAGGAGAGTAGTGGCGTCGTGTGTGCTGTCCAGTGCGATGACATCACGGGACGTGGGGTCACGCGCGCTGGACAGTGCACATGACGTCACGTCTCCTAGGGTACTTAAGGGATACCCCGTGACGTAAGCGGGGTCATTGTGGGAATGGGTAGAGTAAACAGGATGAAGAGGGAACCAGGGGTAGAGAGAGGGATCGAATAGGGAGTCTGGGTAGAAGCCGGTGGTAGCCGTAGAGGTGCTTCTCTCTCCGGTCGGTGGAGTCAGCAGAGTCCACGATCCGACACGAGAGAGAGAGAGACCAGAGCTAGCCGGCAGGTACCCGGACTCAGAGTAGGACCCCTAGCCCCTGGGAGTTGTGTACCCTGTGTAATATTGTAACAGCTATAATAAACCCTGGCGAAAGCCCTTAACTTACCTCCATCTCCGAGTACGTCCGTAAGAACTACTCAACAACTGGTGTCAGTAGTTTAAACCGTCGCCACAATGTCTAAAGCAGGCGCACGGCGTAAGAACCCACCGGCGCATCACTTGGAGGGTGCCGAAGGCGGAGAGGAGGCTCCAGCAGCGACCCCGGAGCCCGGGACCCCGGTGACGGTCCCCATGGAGAGGAGCGGGCCGGAGCGGGAGGAGTCGGCGGCCAGGAGTGTCAGCTCACCGCCGCCACCAGAGACGGAGAACGTCCCCGCAGCTCTGCTGCAGCAGGTCCTGCAGGCGGTGGGGCAGCTCACCGTCAGGTTGGCCGAGGTGGAGGCGTGGACGCAGCCAACCGGCCCGCACTCGGGACGGAAGCAACCGTCAACCGCCATTGTTGAAACCATCGCTGTTTTCCCGGCGGCCGCTCCACCGGAAATGGCCACCATGTTGGCTGCGACGCAGTCCGCGGCGGCCATGTTGGCTCGGGAGCCGTATGCGACCGCTGCTACGGCTGCGATGCGGTGGGCGGCGGCCATTGTTGCTGCGATGCCGCAAGTCGGCGCCATGGCTGCCATGGCGACCGCGACACAGCGTCTCTCCGCTGAGGTTTCTCGGCACGCCGCACCTGCGGGACCAGCCACCGACGACGACGCGGCTCCACATCAAGCTGCGCCCGCCGGGGGGGCCCCGGGTAAGTACGCGCGTGCCGTCCTCGCCGGGCCGCCGGGGTGGGCAGCGGCAGCTGCCGCTGCCCCGTACATCGCCGTGCCGCCGGAATGGGCCGCGGGTGCTGCCGCGGCTCCGCCCATCACCGCGCTCACGGGGCCGGCCACCGGCGATGCCGCGGCTCCGCACCTCGCCGTGCCTGCGTCCATTGTCGTGGATGCCGCCGCGGCTCCGTGTTACACCGCTGCGACTACGGTGTGGCCCGGGGAGGCCGCAATGCCGCCGCCCCTCGCCGCATCGCGGGAGGTTGCCGCGGCTACGGCCGCTGTCCCGCACCTCGCTGCGCCGGCGGGGTGGGCCGCTGCAGGCCCGAATTATACCGTCACGTCTTCGGCGTGGCCCGTGGAGGCTGCAACGCCGTGGTCCCTCGCCGCGTCGTGGGAGGCTTCTGCGGCCACGCACCTCACCGTGCCAGCGGGGTGGGCCGCGGACGACGCCGTGGCTTCGTACGCCGCCGCTGACAGGTGGGTCGCGAAAGCGGAGGCGCCTTCACACCTCGCTGCGTCTACGGCGTGGCCCATGGGGGCTACAACTCTGCCGCACTTCGCTGCGCCTACGGCGTGGCCCATGGGGGCCGAAACTCTGCCGCACCTCGCTGCGTTTACGGCGTGGCCCATGGGGGCCGCAACTCTGCCGCACCTCGCTGCGTCTACGGTGTGGCCCATGGGGGCCGCAACTCTGCCGTACTTCGCCGCGCCCAGGGCGTGGCCCGTGGGAGCCGCAGCACCACCGCACCTTTCCGCGTCTTCGGCGTGGCCCGCGGGTGCCGCTTGGCTTCCACACCTCGCGGCGCCGCACAGCCAATGGCTGCGCCGGTTACCCGACGTCGTGCCATTTGTCGCGAAAGGGGGCGACTGGTCGACCTTCCAGGACCGGTTCGACGCGGCATACATGTCGGTCGGCTGGTCCATGGAGGAGGCCTTGCCTGTGCTTCCGACCTGCTTGGATGAGAGGGCTCTGCAGGCCTTCAAGTCCATCCATCCAGCCAATCGGGCTACGCTCCCGGCAGCCTATATCCAAATGGCCAACGTTTTTGAGCCGCCGTCCTGCGCACAGCTAAAGTTTTCGCTGCGGCGGCGGGAAGAGGGGGAACTGCCGCTGGCCTTCCGCTGCTCACTCCTGGCCCTGGCGCAGGCTGCATACCCTGACCTGTACGGCAGGGCACTTGATTCGATGGCCTTGGGGAAGCTGCTTGACCTGGCAAGGGAGCTAGGAATTGCTCTGTCGATCAACAATGATCGGCAGATCACATCCTTGGTGGTCGCCGAAAACATTCAGGCACACCTCTCCCTCCGCCAACAGCCTCGGATGGCGGCGTGTGCGGGGGTCCCGGCGCCGGACGGGGGTCCGCCTCTCAGGGGGTGGACACGCTTGCAGCCCTGGCGATGCCCGATCGTCGAGGAAGGGGGGCGGGTGGTCGCCGTCCGGAGCAGCGGGGGCGGCCGGGACCTTCCCGTCCGCAGGAGGTGGCCTGCTTCCGCTGTGGTCAACGGGGCCACATTGAGCGGGGCTGCCGGAATGCCCCGGGGGCCTTTGGAAAAGGGGCTCTACCTTCTCCCGGACCCTCGTTCGCATCGGGTCCAGGGCCCCAGGCGAGTCGCGACGCATCATCTGCGCGGCCGCTCCCTTCGCCTCATGCATCTAGCGGGGCTAGGGCCCATCGTCATGGGGTTGTCCTCGAAGGGTCGGGTGTACCATCGTCATCACCCCCTCAATGGCCCAGACAGACCCACCACTGGGATGTGCTTGCGCATCGCATGGTGGTGGCAGCTGCCGGCTCCTCAGCGGTGGCAGGATATGTGCAAGGGGTGCACGTTCGCCTCCTGATGGATACGGGGGCGTCGGCCACCATTATTTCTGAGGCCATTTTCGGGCTGCTACCCCGCAGCGTGGGTCCGTTTAGACCAGTTCGCGGGGCTTGTGTCGCCGCGAATGGCGGCAGTTTGGGCATCTTGGGCCACGTTGTACCGTCGATTTGGGTTGACGAGATTGAGTTGGCCGGGCCTATTTTGATCTCCAGGACCTTCGCAGTGCCATGCCTCTTGGGGACCGACTTTTTGTCTAGGATGCCCATCCGAATTCTCGTTGACCAGGGCTGTGTGGAAATGCCGTCAGGGAGGCGGCTGTAATTCCTACAATTGCCTACCGTCCTGTCTCCCTTAGTTGCCGGTGTACGGGCCTTGAATAAAGCGCCGGTGACCGTACCGCCGGCGTCACAAATCCTGCTACCCCTTAGGTTGCGCAAACCGCTCGAAATGGGCTCCACGGAGACGGGTATCCTCCTGTTCCCGTCAAGCTACTTTTCAAGGACGAAGGGGTTGGTGGGCGTCTTGACAGCCGTGTCGGGAGGCCAGGACCTTTTTTTGCAGGTCCTCAATTCGGGACCCGTGCCAGTCGTAGTCCCGGCCGGTGCCGTCCTGGCGCACGCGACCCCGGCTCCTCCACCCGAGAGCACTGCCCCGGATGGAGGGGTCGTGGCGGGCGTGATGTGCACGGGGGACCCCGACGCATCATGGATCGCCACATTGTGCGACAAGAATGCCTCGTTGTCCTCCGGGGAACGTCGGCAACTCCGCGACCTCATCGAGTGGTTCACCGATGTGTTCAGCCAAAGTAAATTTGATCTGGGTCGCACTACTTTTTTGGACCACCACATAGATACGGGTGACGCGGCCCCTATTCGACTTAATTCCCACCGCTTTAGCCCAGCGAAAAAAGATCATGTCCGCTCGGCTGTCGACGAAATGTTGGCGGCAGACATCACCTCCCCATCTACTAGCCCTTGGGGTGCACCCATTGTGCTAGTCAAGAAACGGGATGGGAGTCTCCAGTTCTGTGTCGATTTCCGTAGATTGAACAAGATCTCGGTGGCTGATGCATATCCATTGCCTTGCATGGATGATTCCCTGGACGCCCTCTTGGGCGCGCGGTTTTTTCAACTTTAGATTTGCTCTCCGGCTTCTGGAAATTGCCACTGGATGAGGCCTCTAGACCCAAGACAGCGTTCCGCACGCCCCAAGGGTTGTTCGAGTTCAATCGGCTTCCTATGGGCCTCCATTCAGCCCCGGCCACCTTCCAGCGTCTCATGGAGATGATCTTGGCAGGGCTGCAGTGGGAGTCTTGTCTAATCTACTTGGATGACGTTATTGATTTTGGCCGTACATTTGGCGAGCACTTGCAACGCCTTGAGGCGGTGTTCGTCAAAGTGTGTGCTGCTGGCTTGAAATTCAAACCCCAGAAATGCCACTTGCTACAACCATCAGTGAAGTGTTTGGGACACATTGTTAGCACGTCAGGTGTCGCCACGGACCCAGATTAAACGGCTTGTGTCCGGACGTGGCCGACTCCCACATCTGTCGCGGAGGTGCGTAGCTTCGTTGGCTTCGCATCGTACTATCGCCAGTTTGTCCGCGATTTTGCGACAATTGCGAAGCCACTGCACGCCCTTTCCGCCAAAGGCCAAAGGTTTCACTGGGGTGCGGAGGAGGAGGCGGCTTTTGCGGCGCTTCGCACGGCCTTGGCGGATGCGCCGCCCTTGGGGTACCCGGATTTTTCGAAACCCTTCCTGCTCGATACCGATGCCAGCGACACGGGAAATGGGGCTGTCCTGTCCCAGTTGGTCGATGGGGTTGAGAGGGTGGTAGCCTACGGCAGTCGCGTTCTGTCCCCGACGAAACAGCGATATTGTGTTACCCGGAGGGAGCTTTTGGCCATAGTTTATTTTG
This sequence comes from Entosphenus tridentatus, assembly GCA_014621495.2. Lineage (NCBI taxonomy): Eukaryota > Metazoa > Chordata > Hyperoartia > Petromyzontiformes > Petromyzontidae > Entosphenus > Entosphenus tridentatus. The sequence goes on from CM025637.2 coordinate 625,201, forward strand.
TTCAGTTGTATAGACCCTATTTGTACGGTAGGCTGTTTACGGTCCGAACCGACCACGCGGCCCTGCAATATTCGCTGAGGATTAGTCAGCCCTCGGGTCAGCTGTCTCGCTGGCTCGAAGTGCTCCAGGATTACCCCTTTGATGTAATCCACAAGAAGGGACACAGCATGGAAATGCGGACGGTTTATCCCGATTGCCGGCAGGCGGCGGGTGTGCTTGTGCCCTGGGCTCTAGCCGTTTCAAGGCCCCAGGGGACGTCTCGGCCCAGTTGGTCGCGTCGGCTGAGGCAGCCACCCCTCCAAGTGCGGCGGCGCCCGCGGATTTCGGCCTTGGACTCCCCTGGGAGGTATGGTCCAGCTTGCAGATGAAGCTACGGCACCGCGTCGGGCGTAAGGCCCTGAGCTCAGCTTCGTCGGCTGCCCCGGCGATCACCGTGCATGACGGACTCCTCATGCGTTGGGATGCCCAATTGGAACGCTATTGTGTGGTTGTGCCCACTAGCCTGCATGGTAAATTAACCCGAGCCATTCACGAGAAGCTTATGCACCTTGGCTACCACAAGACCTTATTGACCCTTAAGCGGGACTATTACTGGCCGGGTGTTGAGGGTGACGTGGCACTGATTTTGAAGGGTTACCATGACTGCGCGCGGAGGAAGGCCCCAGTTGTCCGGGACCGGGCCCCGCTGCAGTCCATCCGGGTTTCTCGCGTTAATGAGCTCGTGGCGCTCGATATTTTGGGGCCATTCCCTGCATCCCAACGGGGCCACAAATACCTCTTGGTGGGCGTTGAGTACCTCACACGTTGGCCCATGGCATGGCTTTTGGTCGATCAGTCGGCCTCTTCTATCACTGAGGCCTTCGTCCAGGGGTACGTGATTGACAAGAGCGCGCTGGAACAATTGTTGACTGACCAGGGGCGGAATTTCTCGTCTAGGTTGCTCAAGGAGGTGTGTGACCTCCTTGGCACCAAGAAAATCCGCACTTCGCCCTACCACCCCCAGTCAGACGGGATGGTAGAGCGCTTGAACCGCACCCTTACGTCCATCCTGTGCCACCAGGTGAACACGTCCCAGTCAGACTGGGACCTGTTCGTCCCGGGGGTCTTGGCGGCGTATCGGTTGGCCCCTCATGCCTCCACGGGATTTTTGCCTTTTTAATTGATGTACGGTAGGGAACCGGAGCCCCCGGTGCACGTCCAGATGGACGTTGGCTCCTCTAGGAAGGGGTCTGCAGTGCCGGCCCCTTTGAAGGTCGCGCTTGACCGGCTGCGCGAGGCGCGACAGGCCGCTGCCGAGAATTCCGCCAGCCGGCAGGCAGATAATGAGCGGCTGCCCAAACACCAGGCAGCTGGCCTCCCGTGGGTAGCGGGTCAAAAAGCGTGGCTGCATTGTCCCCAGGTCCCCGTTGGCACATCGGCCAAATTGCATCGCCCTTGGCAGGGCCCCGTGGAGGTCGTGGAGGTCCGCCGGCCGCAATGCGTCCGGATTCGGTTCGGTCGCCGGCAGTGGATAGTGCACCCGTCCCGGCTCAAACGTTATGCTCCATCTACCTTGGGGGATCCACCCCCAATTCCGGAGCGGCCGGTTGATGATGTATCCAGCGTGCCTGACCGGCCGGGTCTCATTGACGGAGGTGACGTCCGGCCTGTGTGTGTGCCCCCAGGCCCCTCCCGAGTGAGGCCGACAGAGACCCCCCGGTCACCGGAGGCCACGATGGTGGGCCTGTTGCCCGCTGACGGGCCACCTGCATGGGTGGCGGACGCCGCACGGGGGAGCGGGCCAGCAGCGCATACCCGCTCGAGGGGGATGTGGCTCCGGTGACGGCCCTGGTGGCCGTTCAGCGGGCCCAGCCCCTGGCGCCCGTTCGGCGCTATCCGGCGGATGAGGCCTTCGGGCTCTATTTGTTTTGTTTTTTGTTGTTGTGGTTGTTGTTGTTGTTCTGCTTGAGGGGCTGTGCTGCCCTAAGGTTGAGTTGTCTAGCAGCCGGTTTTACCTTCAGGCACACGCACTCGTGATTGTTCGGTCTTCGTACCGGTGTGGGGCCCCGCTTGCGGGGTGATTGCAGTCGGGTCGGCTGTTTTTTTTTCACGGGGGGGGGGGGGGGGGGGTGTTGGGGGGGAGGGGGGGGGAGGGGGGGCGTGTGCACTGTCCAGTGCGATGACGTCACGGGACGTGGGGTCACGTGCGCTGGACAGTGCACATGACGTCACGTCTCCTAGGGTACTTAAGGGATACCCCGTGACGTTAGCGGGGTCACTGTGGGAACGGGTAGAGTAAACAGGGTGAAGAGGGAACCAGGGGTAGAGAGAGGGATCGAATAGGGAGTCTGGGGAGAAGCCGGTGGTAGCCGTAGAGGTGCTTCTCTCTCCGGTCGGTGGAGTCAGCAGAGTCCACGATCCGACACGAAAGAGAGAGACCGGAGCTAGCCGGCAGGGACCCGGACTCAGAGTAGGACCCCTAGCCCCTGGGAGTTGTGTACCCTGTGTAATTTTGTAACAGCTTTAATAAACCCTGGCGAAAGCCCTTAACTTACCTCCGTCTCCGAGTACGTCCGTAAGAACTACTCAAGACTATTGATAGAATAAACGTAGTGTTGTAAATTATAGCTAGGATAAGCATAGCATTGTAAATTGTAATCTAGATAGGTTATGTAATGTATATCATAGATAGGATAAGTACGGAAATATATATAATAGCTGGAATAGGTGCAGTATAATAAATTATAGTCAACTTAGGAAAAGCATAGTATTATAAAGGATAGTTATGAAAAGTATTATATTAATATTATTCAAAATACATATACATGTACACATAATTGCGAGACTCACTTGACCACCGGACGAGGATTTCGAAGAGAGGGAGGCCTGTATCGGGGGGCCAATCGTGACGTCAGCACGTCGACACGAAAGGGGTCCGTTGGCGTCCCTGTGTGCTGGGAGCCGGACGAATAAACAGATGCCGTTTTGGACCCTCGTCAACCCCCTCAGAAGGTCTTCGGTGTGTGTGTGGTGTGTGTGTGTGTGTGGTGTGTGTGTGGTGTGGTGTGTGGTGGGTAGTGTGTGTGTGTGGTGTGTGTGTGGTGTGTGTGTGTGGTGTTTGTGTGTGGTGTGTGTGTGGTGTGTGTGTGTTGTTGTGTGTGTGTGGTGTGTGTGTGCACGTGGCCGGCGTTGGGAGCGAGAGCGAGAGTCGCGTCGCAATTGACAAGGAGGAGGATCACGCAGCGGAGCCAAGGAAAACTACGCAGGAGCGCTACCCACAGCTTTTATTTAATCATTTATTGATGACGGCCACCCCTCTGGTGTCCTCGATAACGGTGACGGCCAGGAAAGATCGAGGCACAGTGGGCACGGGTCACACGTGCCTCTCTCTCTCCTTTTTCCCGGGGTCGTTTGGATTTTTCTCCAGTTTTCTCTGTATCTACATGTATCCCTATGTATCTCTAAGTGTCCCTATATATTTATATCGGTGTCTAGGCATCTGTATGGGTCTCTATGTATCCCAGTGTGCCCCTATGTAACCATATGGGTCTCTATGTTTCACGATGGGTCTAACATCTCGATGGGTCTATTTGTATCTCTATGTGTCTCTTTGTATCTATATGGGTCTCGATATATATTTGGCTGCTGCTATAAATTTCCATATGGTGACGATCAGCCACTTTGTTGAGATTTCATTTGTGGTGGCCAGGTCGTTTATGAAAAATGAGCTACATAGATCAGTTGGGCCTCACCAGGTAAAATAAAAATAGTTGTTCTGTACAGTTTGTGCCTTGGGCACGGCTGGGTAGCTCTGTGCGATATGTAAAGTTGTTTTTAAAGGGGCAACTTTCACACCTCCATCACGTGACAACACCACTCCAGTCGTCTTACGCGTGCTGAAGTTTAATACTACAGGGGTGGTCCAGATGTATTGTGACCCCCCCCCACCCCCCATTGAACGTAATATATATTTTAAGTAGGGTTAATTTAAAACAAATTAATATGCAAAGGAAAAAAAGTGTTAGGGATCAATTAATTTCTTTTGGGGGGGGGGGTCACCATACATCTGGACCACTCCTGTGCAAGGCACGCAATGGGATGGCCCCCGCAATGTTGACAGCAGTGGCTCTCAACCTTTGTTTGCCACTGTTGTGCCCCCCTTGTTGAATTTATTTTCAACCGAGTACCGCCCTTGCCCGACCCAACATGGTTTTGAGAAAAAAAATGCATGAAGAATGAACGTCAACATTTGAACCAATTGTCCATTTTGTGAGGTGTGCTAACTCGCCGGTAACTGCATGCGAATACAAACAATCCTTACGGACGCTCTGCGTGCGTGACGACTTACGAACATACCTCTGGAAACCTCACTCGTTCATAAGTAGAGGCGTCCCCGTATTAGTTTTAATATTGGCAACTTGTCTGGAATAGCCATTGCTGAATGGTCCACCTCGGAGGAAGGTTTTAGGGAGTCCTTTTGGAGCATTTTTAGAAGAAGAAGAATAAACTAAGTTAAACTCTATATATAAAGGATACAGCGTTGTTTGCGTTTAAAAAGCAGAAGTTTCGTCATGTGAGTGTCAAAATTATGCTTTTTATATTACAGGGACACTGCTTACGACTTATCGTCGGCATATGACAACAACAATAATTTACACTTATAAAGTTGCGAATTGCATCCGTAGGGTCCCGTCACCAATGCGCCCCGCGTATGGAAAGCAGAAACTAGACAGAGCCTGCAGGGTAGACGGGCAGGGCTTGGCAGGGGGGATAAAGGGTGATTTAGCCACGCAGCCACTCACCCACTCAAGCACTCACTTAGATACTCACCCATCCACACACTAACCCACGAGTTTTCAAAAGGAAATTTAAACAGCTTCAGTCTTGGGAGCTGCACAGTGCAGGCAACAGCCCCATCACCCATTCACCCACCCACTCACACACCCACCCACACACGCACCCGCTCACCCACCCACGCACCCACCCACCCACCGACCCACGCCCCCACGCACCCACCCACCCACGCACTCACCACCCACGCACCCACCCACGCACCCACCCACGCACCCACCCACGCATCCACCCACGCATCCACCCACCCACGCATCCACTAACGCACCCACCCACCCAAGCACCCACACACTCACCCACGCACCCACTCACCTACCCACTCACCCACCTCCACCCACTCACTCACCCACCCACTCACCAACCCACCCACCCACGCACCCACCTCCACTCACTCACCCACCCACCCGATCACCCCACGAACAGAGCCTTGACCTCGGAGTCCTTAGAAGTAGGCGACCCGTAGGCCTCAGGGGTCTCGTGGTTTATGAGCAGAGATCGGTCCCTGTAGAGTGTAGACAGTGGTTCTCAACCTGGCGTGCACGCAGCCCATGGGGGTGCGAGATGTGGCCACACTTTTTTAGAAGCTAAATCATCGAAACACAATTTAAGCACGGGCACATAAGTACAACTCCTTTGTTTATCAAACCCCCAGATATTTATTAACATTATTAAACATTTTTACGATTGAGAACCAAAGGGGTGCAAGGCTGAATTCAACGTTAAGAACCACTGCTGTCAATATTGCGGGGCCATCCCATTGCATGTCTTGTACAGGAGTGGTCCAGATGTCTGGTGACCGGTGTGGAATATATTGTCATTTTAAGAATATATTTTAAAAATATTGATAAAATAATATATTACAAAAACAAAAATAACTTAAAATATGTTCATGTATGTAATTAATTGTGATTAACAAAAAATGTGTGTTAAGTGTAATTAAGAATCTCTGTGTAAAAAATGGTATGATTAATGTGTATATGTGATTGTGTTGTCTAGGGGCATGTACGTGTGATTATGCTCTTGTGCGATATCATTGTGTAGGGGTATTCACGTATGATTGTGTGTGTGTGTCATTATTATTGTAGTGCAATAATTATTGTCTCTCTCGTTGTTGAGGGGTATGTTAGTGTGATTATGTGTTAGTGATTATGTGTGTGTGTCCAGTTATGATGTGGTGCGATTACATTATTAGCATTGGCTCTCTCGTTGTGTAGGGGTATGTTTCACCAATCGTGATAATATCAATGACTCTCTCTGATTTTATGATCGCTTTAAGATTTATGATTCTCGCTTTAACAATGACGTGCGTTATTACGTCAGGTCTCGGGATTCAGATCTCACCACTGGAAACAGTTCGTCATCACGACAACGATGCACGAGAAAGGAAAGAAGCACTCGGCAACCTGTTTTTAATCTCAGCAACTTTAATATCAACTTACTCTAATATCCAGAACTCTTATCAGCAGGAATTAATAGCAACGACAGTATCCATGCAAATATACCTACTCATCAATCCGTATTGAATGGCAAAAAAAAAACTAATATTGGCTAACATTCACGATCACGTGATAAAAACAAGAGGCAGATCCTAAAATAACAATATTCGTATGGAATGCGTGTCCGAAAATATGCGTATCAAATGGTAAGAAGCATCAACAATCGGATCTCACGATCACATGATCAAAGAAAACCTACAGGCTAACCCACAACAACGGTATCAATGTCAGCATACGTGTTCAAAAAAAATGTCCTTATCAAATGTTTAAAAGGCATCAATGATCAGATTTGCAAGATTTTACGATTGAAAGAAAACAAACCGCTAATATCAAAATTATCGTATTCATGCAGGCATGTGGGTTAAAATTAAACGATAGGCTGTCCAATGGTACCTCGACCATACACAATTCCCTTGTTGTGGTGTGTGAGGCGTGCAAGCTGAGATTCTTCTTGGCCCACAACCTGTACAAGGTACAGTTACAAATAGTGAGTGCGTGTAAAGTTCATGTTTCTCCTTCTTTCTTCTTTCTGAACAACACCTCGAGTCCCACAACGGAGTTGCAGCACGGCAGGCTTGGTCCACAGTTACAGTCGGCTCGCGGCCCTGCTGCTCGCCGCTCCTTCGCACCGTTGTCTGTGCATCGTGCTCGCTCCACGCTGGAGGGTGCTCGGGGCTCCTTAGTCGGCGCGCTCGTGGTCAGCCGCTAGCTGCTGCGCTGCACGGCTTGCAGGTGATCTGCACGCCAGGCTCCATCGGCAGTTGCAGTGCTCTGTGGCCACGCCGCTCCTCGTTCCTTGTCAGCAGCTGCCTGCTTCGTGCGAGCACCCTTGGTGCCCCACCACTCCCCTCCCTCAGGAGGTCTCTTGCTGTGCGCCGTTGTCTCACTGCTCCTCGCTCTCTCCAGAACTCATCAATAATCTCAACGTCAGAGTATCAGTCACTTGGTAAACAGAACTTGTCCAGCCTATAGGTTGGACAACATTTCATGCACACTCAATATTGGTGTATAACTCAAATCTCCACTTAACTTCTCACTCCTCTTAGATGATCACAACTCTTAGCTTAGTACAGTCCAACTTTTCGAATTCCTTGACTCTGCAAGTGACTCAAAACATGAAGTAAAAATGCAGAATAAAACTTTCAGCGATACTCAGAGTCTGTCAACGCAGAACTCAACACTTAGCAACACAGAGCCTTTGCCTCTGCAAGACTCGACACTTATGGTTGATTTAGAGGACCATACCCCGGAGTTAGCCTCAGCAAGACTGACTTATATGATTTTAGTATGTTGTTATATAGGGACTTCTTCACCAAAACACATCAAAGCCCAAAGCTCCTCCTATCACGCCCCTTGCATTGATCTGGTCAGCCGAGTTGCCCCTTTGTTCTGGCTTCCTGGACACCCTGACACCTGACGTCATAACCCCTCTAAAACTCCCCTCCCTCCGGAGGTCATCCCAAGATTGTGTGAGCGCAGATGTTCTTAATTGCCCCTGGTGTGGTGTGTGTCTGTAGCCTTATTTATTGTGAAACGGCCTTCCCCCCTCTTTAGGTCGACTCATCCTTAACATGAATTCCTGCTGCAGCATGCAATGACAGCCACTGGGAAGACAAAGGCGGTTGGGCAGGCTCTAGTTATACCCCTGGAATACATATTATTTTGGTCGTAGATAACTGACGTAATTCGTATTATGCGTTTTTTTGGACGGGTGCGAGGGGCTGGTAACCCCTCCACCTTCAATTAATTACCACTAAACCACGACTAAAATATCTAACTAATAAGCTTGTGCTGGAGGCCCCAGGGGGCCAGTCGTCTATGACGTTGCCTGGATAAACCCCATCTAGCGGAGCCAGGAGATTGAATATTTACCCTGGGGGCTCCTCCAGAAACAACGACAAGCCACTACGGATGGCCACGTGGAAGGTTCAAACGCTCACTGCGGAGGAGAAGCTGCTACTCCTCTGTCGGGAGCTGGACCGGTACTGCCTGGGTCTCTGTGGCATTCAAGATGTCCGGTGGACCGGCTCTGGCTCCTGTCACCATGAGGGGTGGACAGTCCTCTACTCAGGGCAGGAGACTGCCAAACAACAGGGTGTTGCTCTTCTTCTGAACAAAAGAATGAAGGGGGTGTGGGAGTGTGGCGGTGAGGTGTGGGAAGCTGTAAGCCCCAGGCTACTTTTGGCTCGCCTTTCCATTAACCGGAGGCAAGGAGTGGTGATTGTGGTTACTTACGCCCCCACCGAAGACGAGCATCCGTGGAGGGATGCAGGCAAGGCCGATGAGTCAAATGCCTTCTATGACCTCCTGTCACAGGTGCTGGCAAAAGTGGCCCTCGGGATAGAGTCATCTTGTTGGGTGACTTCAATACCCGAGTTGGTCATGATGCTAGCACCTGGTCTGGAGTGATTGGAAGGCATAGGCCAGATCAGCTCAATGACAACGGTAGGAGGCTGCTAGAATTTTGTGCAGCCCATGGGCTTTTAATTACCAACACGTTGTTCCGGCATCGGCGCATCCACACAACATCATGGATGCATGCCGGGTCCAAGCAAGAACATCTGCTGGACTACAAAGTGACGGATCAGCGGATGCGATCCCATATCCTTGACACCAGGACCTACTGTGGCGCTGATCTGCCCTCTGACCATCGACCAGTCATCTGTAAGATGCGCCTGCCATTCTTCCACTCCAATGGTGGGTGTACACCCAGGACCCCATTCCAACCTAAGGTGGCCTGGTATCAGTTAGCTGATGAAAGTTGCAATCGAGAATTTCATCATCGCTTGTGGCTAGGGTTGGCATCGTCCCCCACTCCTCCTGATGTCGATGGTAAATGGGCGAGGTTTCGGACTGTGACTCATGCAGCTGCAATGGCTGCTTTGGGTACGTGGTCCAGACCTCCCCAAAGACCCTGGCTGACAGAGGAGGTGTTCATGATGGCTGAGAAAAAGCGACAGGCCCACTCTAATCGTCTACAGCATCCCACGTCAGAGAATGAGGAGGCTTACCGCAGCCTTCACTCGGAGGTTCGGAGAGCCATGAGGCGCTGCAAGGATGGGTGGTGGTCGCGGGTTGCTGAGGAGATGGAGTCTGCCTCAGTGGCCCGTGATCATAAATCCCTATTTAACTCCAACAAAAAAGTAACCTGCAGCACCACACCTATTACCATCATTAGGGGAAAAAACGGTGATCCAATCTCCGACCCCCAGGAACAGGTTTGCAGATTTGCTGAACATTTATGTGAGGTCCTGCGGGAGGAAAATCCCTCAGCCATTAAAACATCATGGCACAAAGTGGGGATGACCCTGCTGAGGCTGCGGTGCCTCAATAATTGGAAGAAGAAGTCACCCCCTGTGAGTGGCTGGCTGAGGTGCCATTTGTTGAGGAAGTAATGAAGTCGATCCAGAGTCAAAGACCAGGAAAGGCACTGGGCAGAGATGATCTCCCAAGCGAAATGCTGAGGGAGGGTGGCGTTTGTGCGCAGACTGCCCTACATGACATCATAACAACAGTCTGGACCACTGCACGGGTTCCGCAGGATTGGAAGGATGCCCTGGTGGTCCCCCTCTTTAAGAAGGGTGACCGCACAGACTGTAACAACTACAGGGGAATCTCACTCCTCAGTGTGCCGGGAAAGGTCCTGGCAAGGATTATTCAGCATTGCCTTGCTAGGCACGCTGAGGAGAGGCTTGTGGAGCAACAATGCAGTTTTAGGAAAGGGCAGTCCTGCACAGATGCCATATTTTCTGTCCGTCTGCTACAGCAGAGGTGTAGGGTATTCCAACAAGAACGACATCTCTGCTGCATTGACCTGCTCAAGGCCTATGATACCATCAGTAGGGCCTGGCCTCTGGGTTGTTCTTGGTGCTTTCGGAGTCCCTGACCCTCTGCTCACGATCATTAAGGACCTTTTTAACAGTGAGCGGGCCCGGGTAAATCTACGTGGCCGGGAGTCAGAGCCATTCCCTGTACACCTTGGGGTGCGACAAGGATGTCCTCTGGCTCCCACATTATTTAACATCTATTTTTGACCATGTAGTTCGTAAAGCCTTCAATAGCTGTACCGGGGGAATTTCCATTTGTACAGATATAATGGGAGGCTGATCGATGCCCGGATGCGGTCAAGGGATGGCTCCATGTTGGTCAACCACGTTATGTATGCCGATGATTTGGTAATAGCTGCTCATTCAGAGGAGGAGTTGCAGATGCTGCTGCTGAGACTGGAGTGTGCCACTAAGAGGTGGGGCCTTACCATCAGCCCCACCAAAACTAAGCACCTGCCTGGGTATTTTGTACCATCGAACACTTCACCCCCACAACTCCCAATCGGTGATGGAGCAGTTGTGAGAGAGTGAAGAGTTTCCCATACCCGAGAAGTGTGCTCATGACCGTCTCCGGGTTGGCAGCGGAGGTCTCACTCCGAATCAGTCGAGCGGCAATATATTTTAATCGGTTGCGTAACACTGTGTGGAAGCTATTAATTCTAGATTTGAATCTTTCGTGACTGCAAGGATTCATATTCTTAGGTTTTTTCGGTAAAGTCACGTAGGTAAAAAATTCAAATTAATAAAAGTAAAATAAAATAAAATAAAAATAAAAATCACGACGTTTCGGAGGCAACACAAGCTTCCGTCTTCAGGTGGAACCGTCACAGCCACGACAGCTGTATCAAGTGAATGAGAGATTACAAGAGCTACCACTCCGTATATATAATGGTTGGAGAGGGGAAGGGGCCAAGTACGGCACACTTTCTATTGATATGGTAAGGTGAGGCTTAAGACTAAGACTAGACTGCATAATAAAAGGCTGAGCCTTTGTTATGGAGAGGTACGGTTTGTGACTACGCCTGGCCTACAAAGCAAAAGTGTGAAAAAAGGAAAAATTAAACCTGGTAAAACAAGCCTGGCTGTCTATCAATAACCTGTAATAGTTGTCTGTCAAATAAGATGGTCCAAATAAGTGTAGTTAAATCTTTTTTGCATGGTTAATCACATCTTTCTAATGATTACTCAGTGTGTAACCATTATCTCGGTGGAAATTATGTCTGTGTTTGTATATTTGTATGGCTTCGTGTACAAACCTTTGATGGTAGCCAGGAGGTTTGCAGAGCACCTTGGTCTCGGAAAAGACAATTTCATGAGAGCCCACAGAGTTGTAGCAATGATCGGCAACGGCCGAAGAATCAGTTTTGCCGTGTTTCAGATCTGACTTGTGCTCGCGGACACGATCAGAAACATGACGTTTCGTTTCTCCAATGTAGCAATCACCACAACTGCAACTCAATTTGTAGACTCCAGGATACTGTAAGTCAGGAACGAAATCCTTCACAGATGGAATCAGATCACGGATTTTATGCACTGTGCTGAATCGGACTTGGATCTTATGTTTGTTTAGAATTTTGGAGATCTTTTTGGTCACGCCTGCTATGTATGGTAACGTGATACTTTGATATTGCACTGTGTTTGAGTTGTACGCCTTCTGGTGTCA
>CM025637.2:682334-695610 GCA_014621495.2 Entosphenus tridentatus
CAGGTCTTCTCGGCCACGGTAATTCCCTCCCTTCTCTACGCTTGCGAAACGTGCACCCCCCTAATGGAACATCTTCGCCGGTTAGAAATATTTAGGCTGGCCTGCTAACAATCCATCCTGGGTTTAACCATATAAGTGTGTGTGTCTAAGTCGATGTGTTTCTATGTGTGTGGGTCAATGTCTGTGTCCAAGTCCATGTGTGTCTGCCTTTTTCGCCCGAGCAACGCCGGGTACTTACCGCTAGTACAGTATATAATTTAATGTTTGGGTTTGTCTATGGCAGTATATTGTACGGTGTAGACTCGTGCGATGTAAGAGAATAAAGTTTAGATGGAAGCATATTATATTTTTTACGACGTAGAATTGTAATGTATTACTTACTGTTAGTAACTCAGCTTATTGTAGAGTATATTTAGTATAATTGTGATACTATGTATTTTATACTTTAGTTGTTTACGTGGTGGTTTTAGTTACTGCAGCTACATACTATTAACACTTCTTCCCTTTATTAATGCTACCCCTATTCCCTCCCTGTGATGCTTCTAATCCTGCATCATGCACGGGCAAAGTAGCACTATTCACATACCTGCATTTCCCATATCCTCTCACTTGGATGCTGCTAATCCTGCATAATGCACGGACACAAGTAGCACTAATCACATACCTGCATTTCCAATAAATATGCTAAATTCCTCTTGATATGCAAATTATTTTGTTAAGGCGCCCTCCCTTTCCCCCCCCCTTCCAACCCAGCTTATATATATGCTCCAAGCACGTGTGCTGTTTCATTCAGACGCTGTCGCCTCGACAGACCTGGTTTCACCTGAGGACGGCTGCTTGCGTTGTGGCCGAAACGTCGTGAGAATTATTTTATTATGTTTTATTTGTATTATTTTATTACTTCCCTTCTACGTGACTTTGCCGAAAGAACAAAGAAGAATAATACAATTGTAAATGAAATGAATACATTACGTGAATTGATGCATTTAAATAAACTTCAACTTTTTAACATCATTTTAATAAATTGAATTATTTATGAATAATAATTTAACAATATATATATATATTTTTTGTAATTTACGTTATAATTTAAATAAAATCATACTAGAAAATAATGTTTATAAAATATGTACAAATTTAAATAAAATGAATAATGTATGAAAAATACATGAACAATACAATAAACAAGAAGCAAATTAAAATAATAATAAAACACCGGTCCCCCCTCCGCCTTGTTAAATGGTGGATGTTAGGGGCAGGCGAGTGTGAGTAGATGCGTCTTGTACAGAGCACGGAGTTAAGAGACACTCGGCGCGTTGTTGACGTCCTGTGGGCAGGGCGTGCTCGAGACGGCTCATCCCCCCAGCGTCGGGTGAACAATCCCGGTGCGGTTTGAATGAACTTATTCAATCGCACGAACGCCACCCACCCATTGTACATCACATAAAGTACGGGGGAAATCACTGTTGTTGGAAATATATTTTTAAAATCAAATGAACCATGCTTGACAGAACCCTCTGCATGTAGGCACACGAGCTACACCATCAAAGTGAAGGAGTTTGCGTACGTCAATGAGAATGGACGTGAGGAGTCGTGACTAGCAACGCTGCTGAATTGCTCACAGCGCAGCTGCTCGAGTGGAGGAGGAGAGGCGAGTTTGATGATGAACCCGAGTACCCAGACCCATCTAACGCAATGGAGCAGGTGGAGATGAGTCCACATACTGTACTGCCATCTGCTGGCACGCTAAGTTATGGTGACCTCAATGCCCAGGGGGATGGGAGTGATCCACCTGGATTACATGGCATCCCTCCCTCTTCAATGGAATCCAGTGCTGGATTTCAGGCACGCATCACCACAGCCCGTGCTATTCAGGTACAGCAAAGTAGGTTGTTGGAGGGCAAGGACAGGGTGGTTGGAAAGTCTGTAGAGAAGTTTTTGAAAGACAACAAAACAACAGAAGGCTTTAGCTGATGGAGTAAACAGGGGTAAACCTGTCGAGAAATCGATAAATTTGGGGGTTTCTGCTGTGGATGGAGATATTCATCTATGAGCCATCCATTTCAACGCACGCAGTTACTCAGAATAAATAATGTATAGTGTCGACAGGCCGTGTGGATCGTGGGAGTTGTTTGGCCATACTTCACCACGCCAGCATTACGGGTTGGTGATAGACGTGGGATCCATAGACAGAGGTACAAATTGCAGTACAACATTGGATTGTTCTGCTCTACCGTCTTCAACCCACATCAATGTCCAGCCTAGCAACCGGAAAATAACTGACAGACGGAGGCAAGGCAATACTTATAGTGTCACACAGAATGTTTAACGAACCCGCTTCATGTACAACATCTGGCTATTTTGCAGCCTCAGCTATTTTTGAGTTTCACAAATATTTGTGATCCACCAACCCGCCCCCCCCTCAAAAGGCTTCCACTCAGGTGGGCTCCACCGAGTGATGTTGATCAAGATGGTGGTGAAGCCTTTTCAGTCTGTGCGCGTGTTCTACTGACGATGCGCTGCGCTTTACGAATTGTAATCTTCATCGTTTTTCAAAACAACACAATACATCAATAACACTGCCATTAACAAGAAATGCGTCTATATACACGCGACGTTTATAGCAATTGCCATTCTTCTTAAACCCATTATGTATATGCTCTCAAGAAGAGCCATTGCCTGAAAAAGCACCAATTACGCGTTTTCTATTATCTGGCTATTGTTGACGAATGTGTTGAGAGTTTGTTATCTTTGCTTGTGCAGAACTACCAACGCAGTGTCATCAAATAATAATAATTATAAATCTACAAGTTAAATAAGAGGTTTGTTTTACGTTGAGGACTGACAGGCCACTTACAGGTTAAAATACCTGTGACCTTTGGAGACAAACTAGAAGTGGAATGATTCAGCAAACACTGGCACAACGCTCAGCAGCATTTTGAATGCACGACAGACAGACGGACACAATACTCCCCTGTGGGATGGTGGAACCAGGAGGTTCCTACCAGTATGAGTTTATCTCTCGATACTCATCTCGTGAATTAGCCACCACAGCTGAGTCTCACCGATTTATATTAACAATAACACAAATTTATTCAAATGAATATATTTGTTCATGTCAAGGCGTGTACTGTAACCATTTTAACCTTGAAGCTGCTGTTTGCGAACCAAGGACATGGGTTCACATTCTGGGCAGTGTCTCGTGATGTCAGTGACGACAACGAAAATATTTTAAGTATTTTACTTCCTTCTTCACCGTCGCTATAAGAGAGAGGTCCTGGTCGAGCGTCTCTCTGAGCCACACAGCGAGCGATCCCAGCAAAGCCCATGAGTCATGGCTCGCGCGACTCCCAGTGAGAGTGTGGATAGTGAGCTGCGCTGCTCCATCTGCCTGGGCACGTTCGTCTGCCCCTGCCACGCTGAGCTGTGGACACTCGTTCTGCTTCCAGTGCCTGGAGGCCGCCTGGAAGACGGCGAACAGCTTCAGCTGCCCGCAGTGCCAAGCGACCTTCCCTGTGCGACCCCAGCTGAAGAGGAATGTGGCCTTCGCCAACCTGGCAGAGCAGCTTAAAGTTGGAGACGGGATGGCCACGGCCGTCGTGTGACCATTGCAGTGGTGGCCAGACTCCTGCAGTGAAGACCTGCCTGAGATGTCCTTCTGTTTTTCCCACTTTAGGCCTCATCTGGAGAATCCCAGGTTGAGAGACCACGCTGTGGTGGATCCCACTGCGAGATTGGATGAGAGAAGATGCCCTAATCACAAAAGGGAGCTGAAATTCTACTGCACAATAGACAGCAGCCTGGACTGCTCCACCTGCACTAACGCAGGAGAACACACAGGACACAGGATCCTGATGTTGAAGGACGAGCACGAGACACGGAGGGTGAGGCCCTCAGAGTGAGACACCGTAACATGATCTGACCAATTCTGTCACTCGGCTACAAAATATCTGATGAGAAAAACTATCGTGTGTTCATTCTCTCCCTTTTGAATCTCTCTCTCTCTCTTTGCCTGTATAACTAATGTTGTCTTCTTGGTTCTTTCGGTAAAGTCACGTAGAATGGAAATAATAAAATAATAAAATAAAAGATAATAAAATAATTCTCACGACGTTTTTATTATGTTTCATTTTATTATTTTATTATTTCCATTCAACGTGACTTTACCGAAAGAACCAAGAAGATGAATCCCTGCAGTCACGAAAGCTTTAAATTGAAAACTAATCTTGTGGTTTGCATTTCAGGAAAAAGCCTCAGGATGTATTGAATCCTAGGCTATCAATACATTTAATTGCGCTGTAAAGTGATTAAGTGGACAGAGACTTGAAACTGATATCACAGCCACCTGAGAAATAACTTTATTAGATGTATCTTCTAGACTAGACAGCTGTGGTCACATGGGCCCAAGGGTCCGAGTTGGTATGGACACCAAGCCAGCACGGCTCCCACCGGCTGCTTCTACAATGAGGCATCAGCTTGCCCACTCCCCATTCCCCCCTTCTCAGTCGACGTATAGAGGCAGCGTGGAGATGAGGGCCTTCGCTGTGGAGGGGTCGGTGTAGAGGAAAGGACGGTGTGAGGGGTGGCTCAGGGGGTCGGGGTCTCCCCAGGTGACGTTTCGTCTCTCACTACAGATGCGCGTAGGGGAGGAGACGCGAGCGGTGGAGGAGAAGAGGAAGAAGGCGGAGGAGTCCGTGAAGCGGATGGAGACCGCTCACAAGAAGGCCCAGGTACCGTGTCCGGGTCTGGTTCTTTGACCCCGTGACCTCCACCCAGTGTGGAAGTCGTGGAGGTCAAAATTAATTCAAGCCAACTTCGTGCAGCTTCATAACTGTGATGCCTTCTAACTATATTATTCACTTTCGAACTCAACATTAACTAAAAGGGGGCTGCACATTTACCGCATTCGAAAACCGCTTCAGCGAGTCAGCTGTGAGGTTGGGTTACTTAGTATCGTGTCTTTCACTCCTGTGGAAAAAAACAAATGTAGAGAGTGCCACGGATTGTCGGGGTGGAGCTGTGGTGCAGCTTTTGCGCTGCACGGGAGGTTGCACACCGGCATGGACGCAGAGGCACGAACACCGCACAGCTGGACCTCATGCCATTCATAATCGCGTCACCGGAGTTTATTTAAACTACAACTATTTTTATTTTACCAGGTAAGGCCCACTGAGCTGTGTAGATTTTTCAAAAGCAACCCTGGCTGTCACAAACAATAGCAGCTCAGCAAAGTGTCTGGCATCATCATCATCACGTGAAAATATAGCAACAGACCCATAGAGATACATAGGGACAAAGAGAGGTACAAAGAGACCCAAATAATTACCTAGAGGCCCATGGAGATATATAGGGATACATAGAGATATATCGAGAACCATAGAGATATAGGGAAAAATAGTGATACATAGGGACACATAGATATACATAGAGACTGATAGAGATAAATAGGGAAAAAAGAGATACATAGATACCCATAGACTGAACTATTTTTTTTTTGACCAGAAACGACTCCACTGAGCTATTTAGATCTTTGTCAGAAGCGACCTGGTTATTACAAATGATAGCTAAACAAAATGACTGATTGTAATGTGGAAAGTGATTGCAGCCAAATACTCTGAACGTGCAACGTTGATTCTAAATTTGGAGGCAAAAACCGGAGGACCCAGAGAAAAATCCACACAGCCACACAGCGAACACACAAACTCCAAATATACAGGCGTCAGGGTCAAGATCGAGCCCCAACCTGCTGTATACCAGCCAAGGGAGTCAACATCTCCTAGCCACCACGGTGCCCACGCACACACGGAGTGGCTCATGGCTCAGGGAGCCAACCTTGGTCCCCGTGTCTCCGCAGGAATCAGTGGCCGGTATCAGGGGTTGCATCACAGGAAAGTTCGCCCGCCTAAGGAAGGCTGTGGACGAGGACGAGAGGGAGGCTCTACATCGCATGGCCATGAAGGAGCGTGAGCTGCTGTCTCGGATCGAGGAGGACATCGCTCGTCACAAGTGGGAGATCGGCGAGCTAAAGGCGGCGGCCGCTCGCCTGCACGCCCTGCAGTACGAGAGGGACTCGCTCACCTTCCTGCAGGTGGGGAGCGCCTCTGTGGAGACGCCGTTTGGGTGTCCAGATTAACAGAGTGGGCAGTGGTATGGGGACTCGTGGTCCAAGGGTTGAGACGTCACTCATGATCGCTCTCTCTCTTCCACAGGGGCACCTGGAGGAAATGCGCAGGTACAGATCCTTAACGTCTCACGGTTAAACACTCACAACACAGGATGTGTGTGTTAACAAATGTACTGTGTGTGTTAGACACAGGGTGTGTTTGTGTGTGTGTTAGACATACAGGCTGTGAGACACGGGATGTGTGTGAGAAACGGGCTGTGTGTGAGACACTGACTGTTTGAGACAGGCTGTGTGTAAGATGCGTGTGTAAGATGCGCCTGCCATTCTTCCACTCCGGTAGTGTGTGTGCGCCCAGGACGCCATTTAAACCTAAGGTGGCCTGGTCTCAGCTAGCTGATGGAAGTTGCGAGAATTTCATCATCGCTTGCGGCTGGGGTTGGCATCGTCCCCCACTCCTCCTGATGTCGAGGGTAAATGGGTGAGGTTTAAGATTGTGGCTCATGCAGCTGCAATGGCTGCTTTGGGTACACGGTCCAGACCTCCCCAGAAATCCCTGGCTGACAGAGGAAGTGTTCAAGCTTGCTGAGAAAAAGTGACAGGCCCATTCTCATCAGCTACAGTATCCCACATCGGAGAATGAGGAGGCTTACTGCAGCCTTCGCTCGAGATTCGGAGAGCCGTGAGGTGCTGCAAGGATGGATTGTGGTGGTGGGTTGCTGAGAAGATGGAGTCTGCCTCAATAGCCCGCGATCCCAAATCACTATTCAACTCCATCAAAAAAGTAACCTGCAGCGTACTACCTATTACCATCATTAGGGGAAATAATGGTGATCCAATCTCCGACCCCCAGGAACAGGTTTGCAGATTTGCTGAGCATTTCTGTGAAGTCCTGGGGGAGGGGAAATCTCTCGACATGGAAAACATCATGGGACAAAGTGGCGATGATCCTGCTGAGGCTGTGGTGATTCAAATATTGGAAGAAGTCACCCCCTGTGAATGGCTGGCTGAGGTGCCATCTGTTGAGGAAGTACTGAAGGCGATCCGAAGTCTGAGACCAGGAAAGGCACTGGGCAGAGATGATCTCCCAAGCGAAATGCTGAGGGAGGGTGGCGTTTGTGCACAGACTGCCCTATATGACATCATAACAACAGTCTGGACTACTGGACTACTGGGCGGGTTCCGCAGGATTGGAAGGATGCCCTGATGGTCCCCCATCAGACCACACAGACTGTAACAACTACAGGGGCATCTCACATCTCAGTGTGCCGGGAAAGGTCCTGGCAAGGATTATTCAACATCGCATTGCCAGGCACGCAGAGGAGAGGCTTGCGGAGCCCCAATGTGGTTTCAGAAAAGGGCGGTCCTGCACAGATGCCATATTTTTTGTCCGTCTGCTACAGTAGAGGTGTAGGGAATTCCAACAAGGCCTACATCTTTGCTTTATTGACCCGGTCAAGGCCTATGATATCATTAGTAGGCCTGGGCTCTGGGTTGTTCTTCATGCTTTCGGAGTCCCTGACCCTCTGCTCATGATTATTAAGGACCTTCATGATGGTGAGCGGGCCCGGGTAAAACCACGTGGCTGGGAGTCAGAGTCATTCCCTGTACACCTTGGGATGCGACAGAGATGTACTCTGGCTCCCACATTTAACATATTTTTTCACCACGTGGTTCATAAAACCTTTGATGGCTGTACCAGAGGAATTTCCATCTGGTACAGATACAATGGAAGGCTGATCGATGCCCTGGTGCGGTCAAGGAACGGCTCCCTTTTGGTCAACTACGTTATGTATGCTGATGATCTGGTAATTGCCGCTCACTCAGAGGTGGAGTTGGAGGTGCTGCTGCTGAACCTGGAGCTTGCCACTAAGAGGTGGGGCCTTACCATCAGCCCCACCAAAACTAAGCACTTGCGTAGGTATTTTGTTCCATGGGACATTCCACCCCCACAACTCCCAATTGGTGATGGGGCAGTTGTGGAGAGAGTGGAAAGTTTCCCATACCTGGGCAGTGTGCTCATGACCGGCTCCAGTTTAACAGCAGATGTCTCACTCCGAAACAGTCCAGCGGCATTATCTTTTCATCGGTTGCGTAACGCTGTGTGGAAGCTACCTGGTCTGTCGCTCCGCACAAAGCTTCAGGTCTTCTCGGCCACAGTCAATCCCTCCCTTCTCTACAATTGCAAAATGTGGACCCCCCTAATGGAACATCTTCGCCGGTTAGAAACATTTAGGCTGGCCTGCCTATGATCTATCCTGGGTTTAACCAGGCTGGATTGTGTGAGGAGCCCACAAATACTTGAAAGATCTGGATAGAGTCCCATCGGTGAGCTCCTCTGGCAGGCAAGGCTGCGTTGGTTGGGTCATGTAGCCCGCATGCCCAGCCACTGCATGCCTAAACAGATTTTGTTTGGCCGGACCGAGGGGGCTTAACGGGCGCAGCATGGTCTAGAGAAGAGATAGAGTGATGTTATAGAGGAGGATGTGGAGCTGAGTGGGCTTGCCGATGATTGGTACCAGTGGTTTCAAGATCGGCCTCTGTGGAGGAGGCTTATGAAGGACGATACCGGGCAGTTGGAGGCAACGTAGGGAGGAGGAGTGATGGTCACAACAACGAGCGGAGCGCCGGGTGGCTAAAGCACAGCAACTTGGCACAGTAGGGGGCACAGATGGAGCATCAGCCAGTCATCTCTGTCGGTCGACCCGTGGCACCTGGGTCTGCCCCGTGACCTCCTGCCAGCGGGCGTTCGACACTTCACGTGGTCTCAAGGTGCACATGGCTTGGCACAAGCATCGTGGTGACGTCACCGC
This sequence comes from Entosphenus tridentatus, assembly GCA_014621495.2. NCBI lineage: Eukaryota > Metazoa > Chordata > Hyperoartia > Petromyzontiformes > Petromyzontidae > Entosphenus > Entosphenus tridentatus. Next base: position 691,269 of record CM025637.2, read on the forward strand.
CACTTAGTGGCGAATGGCGGTTGTTGTTGTTTGTAAGAAACGAACGGTGTGTGAGACACTGGCTGTGTGTGAGACACGGGCTTTGTGTGAGATACGGGCTGTGTGTGATTCACGAGCTGTGTTTGAGATACGGACTGTGTGTGAGACACGGGGTGTGTGTGAGACACAGGCTGTGTGTGAGACACGGGCTGTGTGTAATACACTGGCTGTGTGTGAGACACGTGGTGTGTGTGAGACACAGGCTGTGTGTGAGACACTGGCTATGAGACACCGGCTGTGTGTGAGACACGAGCTGTGTGTGAGATGCCGGCTGTGTGTGAGACACGGGCTGTGTGTGAGACACGGGCTGTGTGAGACAGGCTGTGTGTGAGACACGGGCTGTGTGTGGGACACGGGCTGTGTGTGAGACACTGGCTGTGTGTGAGACAGTCTGTTTGTGAGACACTGGCTGTGTGTGAGACACGGGATGTGTGTGAGACATGGGCTGTGTGTGAGACACTGACTGTGTGTGAGACACTGGATGTGTGTGAGACACCTGCTGTGTGTACTATAGATGCTGAGTGTCCCAATGCTGTGGTTAAACGAGGCTGTGTGTAATGCTGTTGGTGGTTGTCCCTGGAGAGAGATCCCAAAGGAATCTGCACCCCCACTTCCCGCTTCACTGGACGCAACCACGATCCGCTCCCTTGAAAGGGTCGTGAACAGATTCCTGCCTGTCCTCTGTGAGTTACTCAGTCTTGCACCCACGTGTCCCGCTCTGTTGCACTGCACTTCTGTGCTCCCCGCCTTCATCAACATTTCATTTATTTTACCAGGTAGGGAACCCACTGAAGCATGTCGCTCTTTTTTCGCAAGCGATCTGACTATCACAAATGACAGCTCTACGAAGTGGCTAATCACGTGGATATTTATAGCTGCAGCCAAATCCTCTGAATGAAAATGTATTCTAAACCTGAAGGAAAAAAGCGAGAAACCAGGAAAAAATCCACCCCACCACGGGGAGAGAGACGCAGACTCTGGAAGAGAGCGACATGTATCAGTGGGATCTACCTGGTGAAATAAAATTAGTTTAACAGCTTCAATATTCTCCTGAACCCTACTGCTGGGTACTGGGGCAAGTGCTGTCAGCGAGTAGCAGCAGCACATATGAAGGCCGTCACTGCACACCAGGGGGTTAGTGGCCAGTACCACGCCCGGCCGCCTTTGTCTCCCTCGTGCTGAATGTTTACACATCACACCAGCAGAGGACAGTGCAGCGTGAACCTTTGTTGTACTGCACATCTACGCTTCTACGTTCACTATCCCCACCATCGTCAACGAACACTGACGAGAGCGGTGAAGTATGATCAAAAAAACCCCTCCAGGACGCGTACGGCGCGGGGAGGCGCTCATCCAGCAGCGGAGTGACACACAATGTCTGTGTGTGGGTGTGAGAGTGTACCAGGCTGTAACACACAATGTCTGTGCGTGGATGTGAGAGTGTGCGAGGCTGTGACACACAATGTGTGTGCGTGGGTGTGAGTGTGCCAAGCTGTGACACACAATGTGCGTGTGTGGGTGTGAGAGTGTGCGAGGCTGTGACACACAATGTCTGCGTGTGGATGTGAGAGTGTGCTTGGCTATGGTGGCTATGGTACAGGCGTTGTCTTTGTAGAGAGACGCTGTGAGAGTGACATTAACATCGTGGTGCTGGCATCATCAGCACTGTTCACTACCACTGCACACACCCATGGTCATATTCGTGTAGTACTTTTGTTATTATTTATTATTATTATTATTCACTAATTGTTATTATTGACAAGTGATTAGCATTATGTGTACACAGACACTAAAGAATATTAGTATATGTGTACACAGACACTACCGACGACGGGAGAGCTGGGGGGAGAGGTGGGGGTTTGGGGGCGAGGCAATGGCGTTACGGTAGTGCCGCTATTGTCTGCGCAGTGCGCAATCTACCAGTGCTAAAACTGTACTTACTTATCTATCAGTTATGTGTTACTTAATTTTTGGATATTTACTTTTGTTACTTATTTACTGATTTAAGTTCACTCGTTTCCGATTAGTTTGTTTTCTTTGTGCACGTTATGATTTTAATGGTAACTATTGATAGTGGAATGTATTACAAATCTACACTTCGCATTAATATGATGGAATTAAGCTGCGATAACGACGTTAAAGATATGAATGCATGCGGGGTATATGGAGGTGCGGGGTATATGGAGGTGCGGGTTATCTGAAATTTATTTAACACAAAACGCTATTTTTTGCGGGGTATATGCGTCTGCGGGTTATATTCGTATGCGGGCTATATGCGGGAAAATACGGTAATGAAAATTAGTATGTGATACTAATACTAACGAATACTAGGAAAAGTACATTAATAACGAATATTAGTCCTGTATGCATTTGTCATACGCGTGATAATCACAGTGTTACGTATGAACGTAGCATGTAGTGCGGTATGACCACAACAACACAACAGCCAACACAACACTAGTGTGTGTGTGTGTGTGCACACGCCACGTGTGTGTGTGTGTACACGCCACGTGTACTGCTCGTGCTGCTACTGCGCACGCGTCGCCATGACCGCTGTGTGAGCATCGTCGCTGTCCTCACCACAGATGGGCGCTCACCGACTCTGGACAAAAACTTCCAGATTTCCTCGGATCTCAGGATGGTGACGCTGAGTGGTGTCTCCCAGGGTCTCCTCCATCACCCATACCGCTTTGAGTGCCATCCACAAGCCCTGTCCTCTGAGAGCTTCTCGTCGGGTCAGCACTACTGGGAGGTGGACGTGGGGAGAGCGTGGGGGTGTCGGGTTGGAGTCGCGTACGGGACGATTCCACGGAAAGGGAGTGGTGCTGAGTGCAGCCTAGGAGGGAGTGACGTCTCCTGGTGCCTACAGAAACGTGGCGACAGCTTCTCAGTGCTGCATGGCGGGGCAGTGACGTCACTGTCGGTGCCGGAGCCTCCGCGGAGAGTCTGGGTCCATCTGGACTGGGACGCGGGGCTGCTGTCGTTTTACAGCACCGACTCCATGGCGCCGTTGTACTCGTGTCACCAAACCTTCACTCAGCCCCTCCTCTCTGTTCTGTGGGTGCGGGGCGGAGACTCAGTGAGGATTGTGGATCTGAGTGGTGCGTCCTGAGAGAGGTGAACGTGAATAGCGCAGAGGGCAGATGCCACGACGCACGGCGCTCGCCACCCTCGTCACCGCCACGTGCAGTGTCACGCCCGTGGCTGGCTGGTGGCTGTCGGTGGCTAGGGGCTGCGTGGCTCTCCATCACAATGGGGGGGCTGAGCGTAAACAATCCTCACAACCTTCATTAGCTGGGGGTGATCAAATAAGTACCACTGTGTGTGTGTGAAGCCAGCGTGGATGTGTTGAGGAGTGGAGTGATGACGTTAGGTCACACTCGCCTCGGGGGGGAATGACGTCAGGGGAAAGTGACGTCATGCCGCCCGGGGTATTTGAGGGGCGACCCGTGACGTTAACGGGGTCTTCACCGGGAGCCAGAGAGCGAGTGGTAGGGGAGTAGGGGCTACGGGGGTAGAGGGGTTTAGAGACAGGCTAGAGGGCTACTTTACCCGGCTGGCCGAGTTGGATAAACCCTCGGTCAGTGCTGTGGGAAGAGCCTGATAGCCTGGTAGGGTGTAGGGACTCCCAGTACCCTTCCCCTGGGGAGATTAGGATATACCAGTGTTCACCCTTTCCCCTGAGCTAGGTGTACACCCTTAAATAAACAGTTTGTCGTCAGCCCCCATATAACTTGCGTCAGCGTCGTCTTTCACGCCACAATATGTATTCACCCTGCCAACGCGGTGACGTCACCACGTACGCTCTCCCAACGCGGTGACATCACCACACACGCTGCCCCAAAGCGGTGACATCACCATACGCTGCCCCAAAGCAGTGACATCACCACGTCACCCCTCTCCCCCCACCCCCTCAACGCGTTCCCCACACGCCTGCCCTGTACCACTGCACTATCTGTGAGCACAAAGAGCTTCACAGCTCATCGGATTCCTCCTGCACTACAAACACAGATTCTGACGTTCTGGATTCCCGCCACTGGGGGAGTCCCGCGTTGTGACGTCACCACGTCACCCCGCTGACGACAACAAAAGGCCCTGAGGGGCACCCTGCAGCCTCGCTGTGACCCAGCACTGTGGGGGGTGGGGAGGGTTGGTGGATCACCACTGACGCTGCTGTTAACTCCCCACGAGGACGCCACGTGGCCCTGGAGCTCGCCAGAAGGCGTTGGAGCAGCAACAACAACAAACACCACAACCACCACAACAATCATCACCACAACAATCATCACCACAACAATCATCA
>CM025637.2:752991-779542 GCA_014621495.2 Entosphenus tridentatus
AGCCTACACCGGCTATACTGTTCGGAGCCTGTACCGGCTATCTGCTCCGAGCCTACACCGGCTATACTGTTCGGAGCCTGTACCGGCTATCTGCTCTAAGCCTACACCGGCTATACTGTTCGGAGCCTACACCGGCTATCCGACCACTGGCCCATCACCCGGCCCTGATAAGGACGTCGGGCTGATGGGTACCGAGGGTCTAACCACCGGGCCACACAGAGACCCGGCCCTGATAAGGGCAGTGGGGCTAGGGGTCCCGGGGTCCTAGGCAGCTTCTTCGTCTTCGGTCTTCGCTGGTGTAAACTGCCACGAGCGCTCCCGCGCGCCGCCTTATATAGGCGGGGCTAAATGCGGACTGCGATGTAGCACCCACATGCGGACCGTGATGTAAGCACCCACCCCGCGATGACTCGCCCCACGCCGGCGCTTACCACCTCTACATCACCCCCCACCACATAGCTCACAGCCGGCCCGGCTGTAAAAAAAAACCTCCTTAATGAACACAATGCAGTTCTGATAACAACAGAACACAGAGCGCCCCTTAACAACAAAGTAACAATTAACAATCACAACGCAACAAGAACACGAATTACGCACACCCTCCCAACGCCGCAATAAATAACCCAGCCCCTTAACACCCGCAAGAAGAACGCATAGACAAGAGAAAAAGAGAGAGAGAAGAGAAAAAGAATAAACATATGTACACAACCGACGTACCGCCCTCCCATGACTCATAACCGCGACCCGGCGCAACCAGCCCCCGTCGTCACGAGAAGCGGCGCGATCTGGCGCGAGTCCGCTTGGCCGGCCCGTCATATGGCACCGGGAGGGTTTGTCCGATCGGCGGCCCTGGCTTTCGAGAAGGGCCGTGACTGGCCTCCCCGGAGCCGCAGCTGTTGAGGGGTCCGACTGGCGGTGGTCAGCGGCTGTCAAATCCGAGACACCTGGAAGCGGGTCAGGTAGAGACATGTGAGGATCAGGTGGTGACGTCCCATTCCCCGAGTCAACGGACACATCACATGCTCGGCCATTCTGACATGAAGGAAGGGTGTGTGGCGCCGTAAATAGTTTCAGTCGGGAGGGGTGAACGTACCAACAACGCTTCCCCCACTTAATCTGAACACACTGGGGCCGTGCAACCCGCACAATCTCGACGGGGCCCCGCCATGGCCTCAACAGTTTCGGGGACGTTGCCAATGGAGCCTGCGGACAGTGCAACCAGGCCTTCTCGCCCGGTTTCCACTCGTGCGTGTATGTCCGCCATGCACGCAACCGCTCGTTCGCCACCTGGCGAGATCTCGAGTTGAGTGTCGCCGCCTCCCGGGCCTCGGCCAACCGAGCAATATTAAATTTGATGTGATCGGCCAATTTGGACTTAGTACGGGGTGCAGAAATCTCCAACTGGGCATCCATGGGCGGATCAGCCTCCCGGCCGTACATGAGAAAGAAGGGAGAATACCCCGTTGCCACATGGGGAGCCATCCTATAAGCGGCGAGGACACCCGGAATCTTTAAATCCCAATCCCCCTGTGCCTCGCATACCTGATGGCACAACATCGAGACGATTGTTCTATGGAGCCGCTCCACCATCCCGTCCCTTTGCGGGTGGTACTGGGAAGTGCACACCTTTTTAGTACCCAAAAGATCGCACACTTCACGCAATAGGACGCCTGAGAAATTTCTTCCCTGGTCGGTCAGCAACCGCTCCGGGGCACCTTTGTCCAACACATAGCCCTGGACAAAAGCCTCGGCCACGGCCGCCGCCGATTGGTTGGCGAGTGGCCAAGCCATGGGCCATCGGGTGAAATATTCGACGCCAACCAACAGGTACTTGCTACCCCTAGGTGTGACCGGAAAGGGTCCCAAAATGTCCAGCGCAACAAGTTCATTGATGCGCGAGACCTGAATGGATTGCAATGGCGGATTAGCCAGGATGGGCAGCGGTTTCCGTTGGGCACACTGCACACACCCTTTAAGTATGGTGGACACATCGCCCCCCCATGCCCGGCCAATAATAATCACGCTGGAGCAAAGCGAACGTTTTGTGAAAGCCCAAATGCAACAGACGTTCGTGAGCGGCCAGAACAACTCTACCCCGCAACCCAGAAGGCACTACCAGCCAATGGCGTAGGGAAGCACCGTCCCATTTCATAAGGAGGCCCTGTTTAACCAGCCATGAGTCGACGCCAACCGCCCCCTCCCCGGAGCAATTCGCCCTGCGGCGCAGTGCGAGAAGGGAGGCGTCGGCCATTTGGAGGCGGCCCCACTCAACGAGAGACAAGGAGAGCAACGAATCCCCCCCCATCGGAGAGAAGGGTACGTCGGACCGTGGCGTATCGGCCGCGGCGAGCAGAGCTGGCGGTGGTCCCGCAATTTGAGGTTTACACCGCCCCGATCCCAACAGGCATGCACATTCCACACGTGGTGGCAGTCGCGACAGGGCATCCGCGTTTATATGACGAACCCCCTTACGGTAAGTCGTCGTAAACTGGTAGTCCTGGAGGACCTCCAACCAGCGAGACAACTGACCCGACGGCTGCGCGACGCCCAGCGCATATTGAAGTGCCGCATGGTCCGTACGAACCGTAAAGTGTCGTCCGTATAGGTATGGTCGAAATTGTTGAACAAAAACGACGATAGCCAGTAACTCGCGCCGAGTGACACAGTAACGTTGTTCCGCCGGTGACAACACCCTGCTACCGTAGGCGACGACGCGTTCGACCCCCCCCGACCACTTGGGAGAGCACCGCACCAATGCCCGTGTTACTGGCGTCCGTGTCAAGCAAGAACGGTGTATTGAAATCAGTGTAACACAGGGGCGGAGCTCCCACCAAGGCGTCCCGAAGGGAGCAGAAGGCGGCCTCCTCCTCCGGTCCCCAACGAAACTTAACACCTTTCGCCGTCAAAGCATGCAGGGGCTTGGCGATGGTGGCGAACCCCTCGACAAACCGGCGGTAATAAGAGGCAAATCCAATAAAACTGCGGACCTCTCTGACAGTAGTGGGCGTTGGCCAAGAGCCGACACACTGCGTCTTGGCGGGATCAGTGGAGATCCCCGAACGGCTGACGATATGCCCCAAATACCGAACAGATTCCCGAAGCAGGTGGCATTTCTGCGGTTTAAACTTCAACTTAGCGGCCCGCATCCTGAGGAACACCGCCCTCAAGCGTAGGAGGTGTTCCTCGAACGTTCTACTGAAAACGATGACGTCGACCAGGTAAATTAAACAGGTATCCCATTGAAGGCCCGACAAAACCAATTCCATTAACCTCTGAAACGTGGTGGGAGCGGAATGGAGTCCCATCGGTAATCGATTGAACACAAACAGGCCGACAGGTGTGCGAAACGCAGTTTTTGGCTTCGACACCTCGTCAAGGGGCAATTGCCAGAATCCTGACAGCAGGTCTAACGTCGAAAAGTATCGTGCCCCTGCTAAAGCATCCAGGGATTCGTCCATTCTGGGGAGCGGATACGCGTCAGCCACCGAGATCTTATTCAGGCGATGAAAATCGACGCAAAAGCGCAGGGACCCATCGTGTTTTTTCACAAGCACGATGGGGGCCCCCCACGGACTGGATGAGGGCGAGATAATGTCGGCAGACAGCATGTCATTCACGGCCGATTGAACATGCTCTTTTTCTGCCGGGCTTAGCCGAAACGGATTTTGCCGAATGGGGGCCGCGTCACCCGTGTCAATGTGGTGACGTAAGAGGTCAGTGTACCCAATGTCAAATTTATGTTTGCTAAAGACGTCGGAAAATTCTAGTAACAGGCCACGCAATGCCCCCAACTGTGAGCTAGAAAGGTCGCAGGATCCGGCACACAGCGAGTCCAACCACTCCCCATCACTCCCCGATTTAAGATGCGGGGCAGGAGCAGACTCAACTTGCGCAACCAGCTGGTCACCCACAGGCACCGGTGCAGCATGAGCAAGCACGGTACCCTGTGGAATGACAGCCGCTCGCGACCCCGCATTCAAAACTACCACGAAAGGGTCGCTGTCTCCCCGCACGACCGTCTGAGCCACCGCCAAATCCAAGCCCCTGCTTGCTGCGTTAGACGGACCCAACAATACACCCTGCTCCGTCGTACCCGCTTCAAAGGGCCTCTGCAACCGAAGGGGCACCAGCATTTGCGATCCCGGGGGTACGCGCACCGTCTGCGCTACCCTCGCACGCACCGTTGCGCAAACCGTGCGCGTGCGTAATTTGGTAGGGGCCGACAAGAATGCTATGCGGCGGCCTGAGGGAAGCTCGATGCAACCCTGGTCAATTAGTATTTTAATGGGCATTTTAGCCAGAAAATCCGTACCCAACAAGCAGGGAACCGCAAGGGAAGAAGAGACCAAAATATGTCCCGATAACCTAATATCCCCGATGCGAATAGCCGCCCGGATCTGACCCACAATCCCCAAGGATCCCCCATTCGCCGCATAGCATGGAACGTCTACCGGGAGTAAGGGTCGACATTGAAGAGGTAGAATGTTATATATAAGGTCGGAAATGACGGTTGCCGACGCCCCCGTGTCAATCAAAACCCACACGTCAACCCCGTCAATCGACCCAGCTACCATGGACGAACCGGCCGACGCGGCCACGACCCTATGAGCCAGCTCAGACCACTGACTCGGTCCGAGATCCCGTACGCACCCCCCTCCCCGCACTGAAGCATTAGCCAACTCGCGCGACCCGACACCCATAGAACGGCGACCCCTGTGCAATGTGTGCGTGGGCCGAGCATGTGTGGTGCCGCGACTTGCCGGGGGCTGTTGGGGTGACTTGGGGCCTTGCGAGTCGTCCGGCCGAGGTCCCGTGGCGCCTCGACGTGGAGCCCGGCACCCGGATGCGACGTGGCCTCGAAGGCCGCAGTTGTAGCACCTGACGAGCGTCGTCGCTGCTTTCGGTTGCTCCAGCTTGCGGGGCGGCCGCAGGGGCGACCGAGCACCCGACCTCCAGTCGTCCGGCCGCGCCATGGCGAAGGCCTCCTCCAGGGGTAGAGCGTCTTGGGGTTCACAGGGTGGCGTGGCTGATGCAGGAACGGAGGCTGACGCGCAGACAAGGGGTCTCTTCCGCTTGAGAACCTCGTGCGCATGGATGCTCGTAGCAACCCGCAACGAGCATATGTCCACCTCGTCAGCCACGTTAATGGGAACCCCCAAGTCCGGCGCCAACGCCAGAAGCTGCTCTGTGACCATGGCGTCTTTGCCCACCTCGTCCATTCGAGGAAAGGCGGCGTCGGCCAAAGCCAGGAGCGCAGTACGGTAGGCGAGAGGGGTTTCAGCGTCACCCTTCCGGCGAGCATAGAACTGGTGGCGGCAGGCCGACGGAGGTCCGTAGACCCTGGCCATAAGATGGAGCGCGGCCTGTAGCGTAGAGCGCCCGGCCCTCGGTGTCGACCGAAAGGTGGCGAGAGCGTCGTCGTCCAGAGTCGCCGGAAGCGCCCGCAGTGCCGTGGCGTCGGACCACCCCGACTACTCCTGATGAGCGAGGAACCTCCGTTGGAAGGCTCCCCAATCACTTCCCTCGGCTTGGAAGACCGTCAATGGCGGTAGCCACTGATGAAGCGCCTGCTCTTCCTGCGATAGCAGAACGCCCCCTGCAGCACCCTCACTCCTGGCAGTCGTGGGCCGTTCCATGGGCTGATCACGGCAACGCCCTGCGCGCGCCGAAGAGGCGGGAGGCGGCCCGTGGAAGTCGTCTGCCACGTGGTGCTCCTGGTTCCCGCCAATTGACAACCCAGGCGGGAAATTGGCACCAATTTCAGTGTCCGTGGCGGGAAGAAGATTTTGGCGCCAATCCGTGGCGCGCGGAGTGGCGCCGGGGCGAGTCGGCGTTTGGCGCCAATTCTCCTCCCTCCCGGCGGTTGCATCTCCTCCCGAAGCTGTGATCTCCACCAAAATAGAGGCGGCGGCAAGCAGCAACTCGGCCAGGCGGGAGTGCGCGTCCCGGAGCCCATCTTGAGAGTGGAGCGGCGTGTCGGCCATTTGCGACGGGAGCTGCGGCGTCGGCATCTCCTCTGCCTTTCCCCCCGCAGCTTGGTGAGCCAACCCCTCCTGGTCGTTCTCCTGATCGCGATCGTGAGTACGCACAGTCTTCCTGGTATCCATGCCGGGAAGACTGTTTCACTTCTGACACCAGTTGTAATGTAGTAATCCAGCAGGAGACGAGTGAAGGGGCAGCACTTCTCTTTATTGTTTTCTCCGCGTAACGCTGACACCATACAGCCTACACAAGGCTGTATACACCGGGACTATCCGTAGCCTACACTGGCTATACTGTCCTCAGCCTACACCGGCTATACTGTTCTCAGCCGCACCGGCTATACTGTTCGGAGCCTTTACCGGCTATACTGTTCTGAGCCTACACCGGCTATACTGCTCTGAGCCTACACCGGCTATACTGTTCGGAGCCTACACCGGCTATACTGTTCTGAGCCTACACCGGCTATACTGTTCGGAGCTTGTACCGGCTATCTGCTCTGAGCCTACACCGGCTATACTGTTCGGAGCCTGTACCGGCTATCTGCTCTAAGCCTACACTGGCTATACTGTTCGGAGCCTACACCGGCTATCCGACCACTGGCCAATCACCCGGCCCTGATAAGGACGTCGGGCTGATGGGTACTCAGGGTCTCACCACCGGGCCACACAGAGACCCGGCCCTGATAAGGGCAACGGGGCTAGGGGTCCCGGGGTCCTAGGCAGCTTCTTCGTCTTCGGTCTTCGCTGGTGTAAACTGCCACGAGCGCTCCCGCGCGCCGCCTTATATAGGCGGGGCTAAATGCGGACCGCGATGTAGCACCCACATGCGGACCGTGATGTAAGCACCCGCCCCGCGATGACTCGCCCCACGCCGGCGCTTACCACCTCTACACATGTGACACGGGAAGTCGGCGACACTGTATACACGACTCAGCAACCAACCGCCATTGCCCCGTCTCCAACGACGCCGCTATGTGTTAATTCTGGAGCGCAATCGCCGCCTCTTGCTGTCAAATCATCATTTTTGTGACACTTGCCGTCCGTGCCTCCTGTCATCTCTGCCGCGGGTGACTGGGTGTCCTTTCACGACCGCTTTGAGGCAGCCTAGATCTCCGTCGGGTGGCCCATGGAGGAAGCACTCAAAGCCCTCCCGACGGCCCTCGACGACAACTCTCTGGCAGCGTTTAACTCCATCACGCCTGCAGACAGGGCGACGCTTCCTATGGCGTATGCCCAGATGGCGGCCATCTTCGAGCCGCCCTCTATCGCTCACCAAAAGTTCCTGTCACAGCGCCTTGCTGTCACTGGCCCGGGCCCCTTACCCCGGCATGGATGCGGCTGCACTCGATTTGTTGGCCCTGGAACGCCTGCTTTTCCTCGCACATGAGCTTGGGGTAGCTCTGTCGGTGGCAGAAGAGGCACAGGTCTCGTCCCTCAGAGTAGCACAAGGTATTCAGGCGCACCTCCGCCTGCGCAAGCCACCTGGGGTTAAGGTGTGTGCGGAGGCCCTGAGTACAGCGATGGCCGTCGCACCGCGGGACGAGGACCACGACCACTTTGTGGCTTTTGCTCGCTCGCGACCGACAGGGGAGAGGTGCAAGAGGCCAATAACCAGACCAGCAGTGGCGCCCGAGATCATCCCTTCCACAGCGGACGCTGTCCACCAGCTACTTCCTCTATTGTGGTCAGGCGAGCCACATGGCGGTGGGCTGCTGCAACGCTCCGGGGACCTTCAGCGGATCCTCATCATCCTCTGCCTCTACACCAGCGTTGTCCTCGGGGCCGCAGGCAAGTCGCGACGCATCACCCTACCGGACACTCCGTCCACCTCACGCACACAGTGGGGATAAGGCTCATATTCACCGGGTCACCTCCGGAAGTTCTGTCTCGCGATGTAATCGCTCGCCTTCGGTATTCAGGTGGCCCAGACGTGTCCGTCAGTGGGCTGCACTCACACATTGTGTGGTGGCGGCCGCGGCGGATTCTTCCGCGGTCGCAGGGTACATACAAGGGGTGGAGGTTCGCATTTTGGTGGACACGGGGACGTCAGCCACCATTATATCAAAATGCATTTTAGAGTTGCTACCACGCAGCGTTGTTCCACTGAGATCTGTGCAGGGCCGTGTGTTGCTGCAAATGGGGGCAGTCTGGGTATAGTGGGCCATTTTGAGGCATAAATTCGGGTTGGAGACATTCAACTGGAAGGTCCTGTCTTGGTCTCTAAGACGCTCGCATTGCCATGCCTCTTGAGCACAGACTTCCTGGCCAAAATGCCCATGAAGATACTCATCGACCAGTGTTGCATCGAGTTATCATCTGGCCAGCACCTGACCTTTATGAATTCTTCTACGGTGTTGACCCCTCTTGCGGCCAGTGTAACCAGTGTTCATGCCTTGGCTAGAGATTTCTTGACTATCCCGCCGGGATCACAAATGCTAATACCCTTGAGGCTGCGCGGGAACGTACAATTTCAGACTCTGGATGCAGGCATCCTCTTAATGCCCTCCAACTATTTCTCACAGACATTCTCCCTTGTGGGTGCACTTACGGTTGTGGCAGAAAATCAAGAGCCATTCCTACAAATTCTCAATGCGAGGCCCTCGCAGGTAAGAGTCCCGGTGGGCACCGTTGTGGTACATGTGTCCCCGGCCCTCCCACCGGTCAAGGCCACGCCAGAGGGGGTTTGTGGCGGCTGTGCTGCCTGAGGGGAAGTCTGACACGTCCTGGGTGGATGCACTCTGTCATAAAAGCGTGCTCCTGTCCCCAGAGGAGTGGCGCCAGCTTCAAACACTCATCAACAAATTCTCCGAGCTTTGCAGGATCGCTGAGAAACTTGCGCGAGCGATGCTCCGATGCAATGTCAATCTTTGTGAACTGGGGGCACCCGACCTTTTCATAACATTCACTGCAAATACGAGCAGGCCAGAAATCACTGACATCCGTCGACCGGGTGAGCAGCCATCAGCTCGACCCGACTTGGTGGCGCGTGTATTCACAATCAAGTTGGACACTCTGATCGATGACCTGACCAAACACGTCGTGTTTGGAGAATCGAAGGTGCACGTCTACACCATCGAGTTCCAGAAGCAAGGCCTTCCACACGCGCACATCTTGGTGACTCTGCGAGCTCAGGACAAGTTCACAACCGCCAAACAGATCGACCAGTTTGTGTGCACTGTAATTCCAACGCGGGGCCATCTTCGACTGATCGAGATTGTCACGAGATGCATGATGCACGGTCCGTGTGGTGCTGCAAACCTACGTGCCCCCTGCATGAACGACGGAAAGTGCAGCAAGGAGTTCCGAAAAGTTTTCAACAACACCACTCAATACATTGAGCAGCCAGAAGTCAGTCATGGACATCCCGCAGCACTACATCTACGTTCGAGGCAACTGGCAGAAGCGGCAGAGAGAAGCCGACAAGATAGTGTCCCTCATGTACACAGTCAGCGTCAAAGACGAAGAATGTTTCTATCTTCGAATGCTGCTGTTGGATGTTCGAGGTGTGACCAGCTTTGAGTCTTTGTGGACCATCGACGGAGTGGTGTGCGAGAGCTTCAAGGCAGCAGCTTCAGTGTGAGGTCTTCTTGATTCAGACGACAAGTGGGATCGCTGCTTGATGGATGCTGGCACCTACATGATGCCGAAGCAGTTGCACGAGATGTTTGCTTCATTTGCTGCTTCTCTCAGCCCGCATCACCTCTCAAGCTGTGGGAGGACCATAAATTGGACTTAACTACCCACTACATGTGAAGAGATGCCGACGACACCGCGATCAACAAATCACTTCACGATATCAACAGCGTTCTGCAGCAGCACGGATTCTCTTGCAAAGCAATTGGCTTGCCAACACCAAAGGGAAGCCCACCGGAAGAAGATGTGTATAACCAGGTTGAGGAAGCAAACAAGGGTGCTCGACGTCTCGCAATGCTCAATGAGAGGCAGCTCAACGCGTTCAACAAGATCATCATGGCTGTCGATGACGAGAATGTGACGAACCGATGCTTCTATCTCGACGGTCCCGGAGGTTCGTTCAAGACCTTCCTCTACACAGCTCTCATGGCGTACATCCGGGGTCGAGGGCAAATTGTACTGCCATTTGCAATGACAGTCATCGCTGGAACAATGCTCAAAGGAGGACGTACTGTTCACAGCGGATTAAAACTTCCAGTTCCGTTGCTTGACACTTCAGTATCTTCCATGCTACCTGCATCGCCACAAGCCAAAGTTCTGCGCAAAGCTTCGCTCATCATCATCAACGAAATTACTATGGTGCAGAAGAACGGACTTCGCTGCATCGACAAGCTCTTGCGCGAGGTGATGGGCAATGATAATCCATTCGGCAGCAAAGTCTTTGTTGTAGGCGGTGACTTCCGACACTCTTCCCATCGTGCCGCGAGGAACGCGAACGGACACCATTGAGTGCTGTATCAAGGCAAGCCGGTTCCATGCAGCTCATGCTTGCGACAAACATGCACAGCGAGAGACAACATTAGCACAAATAATGGCTGCTTAAAGTTGAAACAGGCAACTTACCCCCAGTGCCAGGAATCGTCGAAGAGAGCACAATTCAAATCCCGGAGTAGATGGTGGCAACGGATGGATCTCATCGAATTCATCTTCGGCAGCACTGGAGCTATGTCTATATACGACTTTTTGAAGCAAGTCAATGTCGCACCAACCAATGCACAGACACTCGAAATTAACCTCAAGATCATCGGACAGATGCCTGGCGAGCCTGACATCTACTACAGTGCTGATTTTGTCGTGAGTGAAGATCTCAGTCGAGTTTCTCAACGACCAGACGCTATCGGGAATGCCACCACACGTCCTGCTGCTGAAGAAGGGCGTCATCATCATGCTTCTGTGGAATCTCAACTCAAAGAAAGGACGTGGCAACGGCACACGACTGATTGTCGAGGAGCTCGCGAGAAATTTCATCAAGGCGCTGATCATCTCTGAGTGCAACCGAGGTGATTCGGTGTTGATTTCCAGAATCGACTTGGCCCCCACCGACACGACTTTGCCATTTGTTTTGCGACGACTACAATTTCCCATTATCCCCGCATACGCTATCACAATCAACAAGTGGCAGGGACAGACGTTTGATCACGTTGGAATTGATCTGCAGAATGTGGTCTTCTCGCACGGGTAGCTCTATGTCGCCTTATTTCGATCCCACAATCCCAACCAGGTGAAAGTCCGCATCGAACCGAACCCCCAGCAAAGACATCTATTTAACGAAGAGAGAAAATTCACACGAAATGTCATTTTCAATGAAGTCTTCCAGATGTAAAATGAAACCTCGTGATTTATTTTATTTTATACCTACGTGACTTTACCGAAAGAACCAAAGAGTATGGATTTCTGCAATCACGAAAGCTTCAAATCAAGATTGAAATGATATAAGCTTTTAATTAAGAAATATAATTGTATAATTCAAAGCAAAATACATTAAAAATATCTTTCATATAAAAACTTCAAAACGGAGCATTGGGCGCTTGCGTGAATTCGTAGTTCATGTGCAAATTTTGTAACTTTCCTTGCCGAAGGCCGTAAATGGTTTTGAGGGGCGCCACTGGGAAGACAAAGGCGGTTAGGCAGGCTCACGTTATGCCCCTGGAAAACATGTTATTATGGTCGTGGATAATTGATTTAATTCGTATTAATACTTTTTTTTTAGAACGCGCTAAATCCAGAAATATGGAAAGAAAAAACTGTTACGTTAAAAATAGGTAATATCACTCTTAATATTAATTTTTGGAAAAGGCATAGATACAACACAGGCGGGACACATATGACTTTTTTAAAAGTGGTGAGTTAGAGAGAGAGAGAGAGATAGACCATATGCCCATGTGTGAGTGTGTGTGTGAATGAGTGTGTGTGTGAGTGAGTGTGTGTGTCCGGCAAAACAACCCCCTACTTCTTTGCGGTGCCGGATGGGCAACACTGTCATGGACAGTGCTGAGGGGGGGAGGGCCAATTCCGATTGGCCCTCTCCCCTCATGGCGTCTGTGACCACCACAATGGCTAAATGGGGGCTCTGGGTGGGTGCGAGGGGCTGGTAACCCCTCCACCTTAAATAAATTACCACTAAACCACGACTGAAATATCTAACTAATAAGCTTGTGCCGGAGGCCAATCTCCTGGCCAAACGCCATTTGGCGGAGCCAGGAGATTGCATCTTTACCTTCGGGGATCCTCCAGAAACAACAATAAGCCACTACGAATGGCCACGTGGAATGTTCGAACGCTCACTGCAGAGGAGAGGCTGCCACTCTTCTGTCGGGAGCTGGACCGGTACCGCCTGGATCTCTGTGGCATTCAGGAAGTCCGGTGGATCGGCTCTGGCTCCTGCCACCATGAGAGGTGGACAGTCCTCTACTCGAGGCAGGAGACTGCCAAACAACAGGGTATGGCTCTTTTTCTGAACAAAAGAATGAAGGGGGAGTTGGAGCGTGGCAGTGAGGTGTGGGAAGCTGTAAGCCCCAGGCTACTTTGGGTTCGCCTTCCAATCAACCAGAGGCGAGGAGTGGTGGTCATGGTTACTTATGCCCCCACCGAAGACGAACATCCGTGAAGGGATGCAGGCAAGGCCGATGAGTCAGATGACTTCTATGACCTCCTGTCACAGGTGCTGGCTAAAGTGGCCCCTAAGGATAGAGTCATCTTGTTGGGTGACTTCAATGCGCGAGTTGGTCATTATGCTGGCACCTGGTCTGGAGTGATTGGAAGGCATGGGTCAGATCAGCTCAATAACAACGGTAGGAGGCTGCTAGATTTTTGCACAGCCCATGGACTTGTAAGTACCAACACGCTGCTCCGGCATCGGCGCATCCACAAAACATCATGGATGCATGCCGGGTCCAAGTAAGAACATCTGCTGGACTCCACAGTGACGGACCAGCGGATGCGGGCCCATGTCCTTGAAACCAGGACCTATCGTGGAGCTGATCTGCCCTCTGACCATCGACTAGTCATCTGTAAGATGCGCCTGCCATTCTTCCATTCCGGTGGTGGGTGTGTAGTGTTGACAAAGTAGGCAGAGACTTCCCTTTGTAGGCAACACCGTTAATTCGCTCTAACGACTAAGAGTGTCCCTAACACGGAGAGATAATGGCCTCTCCCACCCGATAGCCTAGAGGATACGTCCTCACACTTAGTGTGCCCTCACACTATATTCTGCTATCGGGAATTCCTCCGCTAAGGGATTTAGGGGAGGCTATGCTCACCCGACCTTGCCAGGTACTGCCACTGGGCCGTTCGGACCTGGCCCTGACAAAGGCCGGGGGTCGGATGTTCCAGGGCACTATCTAGATGTCTTCAGGTCTTGAGGTGAGTGCGGACTGACTCACGCTGGGAGAGCTGCCCTTTATATACTCCTCTCTCCGCCTTCTCTCGAGAGGGTCTGGGTCTGACCGTTGGCCCATCCCAGCCTCCTCCCTCAGTGGGCTCTGGCCCCCTCACCTCGGGTCAATGGTTATTGTAGTCGTGGGTCGTACACCTGTCACTCAACAGCCCCCTTGGCTGTTCTGTGCCCCCTACACACTGAGGGCGCCACTAGAGGTGAGTGTACGTGACCCATACAATATTGCTACGCAAGTAAGTACACATGTTGCGCGTAACAATGCCGCTACAGGTGTACACCCAGGACCCCATTCCAACCTAAGGTGGCCTGGTCTCAGTTAGCTGATGAAAGTTGCAAGTGAGAATTTCATCATAACTTGCAGCTGGGGTTGGCATCGTCCCCTACCCCTCCTGATGTCGAGTGTAAATGGGCGAGGTTTAGGACTTTGACTCATGCAGCTGCAATGGCAGCTTTGGGTACGCGGTCCAGACCTCCCCAGAGACCCTGGCAGACAGAGGAGGTGTTCAGGATGGTTGAGAAAAAGCGACAGGCCCACTCTCATTGGCTACACCATCCCACATCAGAGAACGAGGAGGCTTACCGCAGCCTTCGCTTGGAGGTTCGGAGAGCCATGAGGCACTGCAAGGATGGGTGGTGGTCGCGAGTTGCTGAGGAGATGGAGTCTGCCTCTGTGGCCCGCGATCACAAATCCCTATTTAACTCTATGAAAAAGTAACCTGCAGCGCCACAGCTATTACCATTGTAATGAGAGCCTATGTCCGGCTCACGTGGTGATCGGCTCTGCCGGTCCTGCTCTACAGCCAATGGGGGGAGAGCCTGGGAGCATGGCCCTGGCGTGATCGAGGGATGTCAGCTAGGGTGATTGGTTCTGCTGGTCTTGGCCTCAGCCAATGGGAAGACAAGTCAGGGGCGTGGTCCCGGGAGTTGATGTGGAATCTGGAACATTCAGCGCAGGCTATTAAGGATTGGCTGGAGCGTACCACGTGACCCAGGCATTAAATAAGGGAAGAGCCGAGGGACACGTGGTCAGACGAGGAATGAAGAGAGAGAGGGGCCACGCGCGAGCGGGGCTCCGGGTGCCACCTGGCAGTGCGTCTCTTGCGATCTGTCTGCCCACTTCCCGTTGCCTGCCAGTAACGGGGAGTGCTTGGGAACTGAAATAAGTAAATAAAAGGACCGATTCCACAAGCCGTCTCCAAGAGTATTATTACACCATCATTAGGGGAAAAAACGGTGATCCAATCTCCGACCCCCAGGAACAGGTTTGCAGATTTGCTGAGCATTTCTGTGAGGTCCTGGGGGAGGAAAAATCCCTCAGCCAGCAAAACATCGTGGCACAAAGTGGGGATGATCCTGCTGAGTCTGCGGTGCCTCAAATATTGGAAGACAATGTCACCCCCTGTGAGTGGCTGGCTGAGGTGCCATCTGTTGAGGAAGTACTGAAGACGATCCAGAGTCTGAGACCAGGAAAGGCACTGGACAGAGATGATCTCCCAAGCGAAATGCTGAGGGAGGGTGGCGTTTGTGCACAGACTGCCCTACATGACATCATAACAACAGTCTGGACCACTGGACGGGTTCCACGGGATTGGAAGGATGCCCTGGTGGTCCCCCTCTTTAAGAAGGGGGACCACACAGACTGTAACAACTATAGGGGCATTTCACTCCTCAGTTTGCCGGGAAAGGTCCTGGCAAGGATAATTCAACATCGTCTTACTAGGCACGCTGAGGAGAGTATTGCAGAGCCCCAATGCGGTTTCAGGAAAGGGCGGTCCTGCACAAATGCCATATTTTCTGTCCGCCTGCTACAGCAGAGGTGTAGGGAAATCTACAAGACCTACATCTCTGCTTCATTGACCTGGTAAAGGCCTTTGATACCATCAGTAGGCCTGGGCTCTGGGTTGTTCTTCGTGCTTTCAGAGTCCCTGATCCTCTGCTCATGCTCATTAAGAACCTTCATGATGGTGAGGGGGCCCGGGTAAAACTACGTGGCCGAGAGTCAGAGCCATTCCCTGTACACCTTGGGGTGCGACAGGGATGTCCTCTGGCTCCAACATTATTTAACATCTTTTTCGACCACATCGTTCGTGAAGCCTTCATTAGCTGTACCAGAGGAATTTCCATTTGGTACAGATACAATGGGAGGCTGATCGATGCCCAAGTGTGGTCAAGGGATGGCTCCGAATTGGTCAACCACGTTATGTTTGACAATTATTTGGTAATTGCTGCTCATTCAGAGGAGGAGTTGGAGACGCTGCTGCTGAAATGGGAGCGTGCCACTAAGAGGTGGGGCCTTACCATCAACCCCACCAATACGAAGCACCTGCCTGGGTATTTTGTACTCACGGGCACTCCACCCCCGCAACTCCCAATCGGTAATAGGGCAGTTGTGGAGAGAGTGGAGAGTTTCCCATACCTGGTCAGTGTTATCATGACCGGCTCCGGTTTAACAGCAGAGGTCTCACTCCGAATCAGTCGAGCGGCATTATCTTTTCATCGGTTGCGTAACGCTGTGTGGAAGCTACCTGGTCTGTCGCTCCGCACGAAGCTTCGGGTTTTCTCGGCCACAGTCAATCCCTCCATTCTCTATGCTTGGGAAATGTGGACCCCCCTAACGTAACATCTTCGCCGGTTAGAAACATTTAGGCTGGCTTGCCTACGATCCATCCTGGGTTTAGCCAAGCTGGATTGTGTGAGGAGCTCACACATCCTCAAAAGATCTGGACAAAGTCCCATCAGTGAGCACCTCCGGCAGGCAAGGCTGCGTTGGCTTGGCCATTTAGCCCGCATGCCCAATCACCACATGCCCAAACAGCTTTTGTTCATCTTCTTGTGCTTGGTTCTTTCGGTAAAGTCACGTAGAATGGAAATAATAAAATAATAAAAATAAAACATAATGAAGTAATTCTCACGACGTTTCGGCCTCAACGCAAGCAGCTGTCGTCTCGACAGACCTGTTATTCGGTTGCTTGCGTTGTGGCTGAAACGTCGTGAGAATTACTTTATTATGTTTTATTTTCATTATTTTATTATTTTCATTCTACGTGACTTTACCGAAAGAACCAAGAAGATGAATCCCTGCAGTCACGAAAGCTTTAAATCGAAATGTAGCTTTTGTTCAGCCGGATCGAGGGGGATAAACGGGCGCAGCAAGGGTTAGAGAAGAGATGGAGTGACGTGGTACAGGAGGATGTGGAGCTGAGTGGACTTTCCGATGACTGGTACCAACGGTGTCAAGATCGGCCTCTGTGGAGGAGGCTCATGAAGGACGCTACTGGGCAGTTGGAGGCGGTCGCCCTCCAACAACAACAGAGGGCGGACGAGCAACGCTCACAACATTGAGCGGAGCGCCGGGTGGATAAAGCACAGCAAGTTGGCACAGTAGGGGACGCAAGTGGTGCATCAGCCAGTCATCTCGGTCATCTCAGTCAGTGGACCCGTAGCACCTGGGTCTGCCCCGTGACCTCCTGCCAGCGGGCGTTCGACACTTCACGTGGCCTCAAGGTGCACATGGCCTGGCACAAGCGTCGTGGTGAAGTCACCGCCACTTAGTGGCGAATGGCGGTTGTTGTTGTTGTGAGAGTCAAAGTGTGTGCGTGTGTGAGTGAGTGTGTGAGTGGGCGTGTGAGTGAGTGTGTGAGTGAGTGTGTGATTGAGAGAGTGTAATTGAGTGCGTGTGTGAGTGAGTGTGTGAGTGAGTGTGTGAGTGAGAGAGTGTGTGTGAGTGAGTGATTGGTAGAGTGAGTGTGTGAGTTAGTCAGTGTAACTGAATGTGTAGTCAGGTGCGGGCTGCGTGGCACCCGAGGGGTGCTGAGCTGTCACCTAACCGGCCCTCCCGGGACGCTGCGAGGATTTGCTGGCTGCAAAACCACTGCGCCTCACTGAGGACTGAGCCTTCGCTGCTGCTGCTGCTGCACCGAGGAATGAGCCATGGATATCGTGGGAATCCCCTTCGCTCGCATTGATGACCTTGTAGAAGGAAGCTTTCCAACGCAGTGCCGCTTTTTTATTCGTTAGTAAGTAAAGTGGATGAGTCAAGGTCTTGTGTCCAGCATAATCCAGGTCGGGGTTTCCCACGAGTCCGACTTGGGTGTAGAGTCCAAGGCATTCGTTATCTGCTGTGAACAACCCACAGAGCCCAGGAGAGCGTCTCCGGGTTCAAGCAAGCGTTTAGAATGCAGTATTTAGATTACTTGGCCTATATGCACATTCAACATGATGAGCCACTTTGTTGAGCTATCATTTGTTTTGGGCAGGTCGCTTCGGAAAAATAATATTCTAGTAGCTTTGTGGGGTATTACACCTGGTAACATGAAAATAGTTAAATTGTATTTACAATAATGATGAACGCCGATGGGCATTTGTGTTGCTGCGTGTGCATATGTGTTGAGTAGCCGTGTGTGTGAATGTGAAACAACAACGCAGGTGAAGTCAGCGGTGGGTGCGGCTATCTAATGGCCGGCACGGGGATCTGCAGTCTCGGACAAGGTGAGGGTGAGAGACGGTGACATCGCCAGCAGTGGGTGATGGAGGCAGGTAAAGTTGGTGATAGATTCACACTGCTAGTAAAAGGCCCAAGATTCCAGGATCTGTCACGGTAGGCTACACGCACATTTATTTTCTGATGCCACGATGACATTCAAGCAACTTGTCATTTTGGGGTTATTACACGGAGATGGAATTACAGGACATCATGAGATATCTACAACTATGTCAACTATACATTTTTATTTTAGCAAGTAATGCTCACTGAGCTGTGTAGGAATTTTCAGAAACGACCTGGCCACAAATTATGGCTTATCAAGTGGAAATGTATTTAGCCAACTACTCTAAACAAGTGATGGTGATTGTAAATGTGGAGGGAAAACCCGGAGGGCCCAGAGAAAATTTCACGCGACCACGGAAAGAGAGAGACGCAAACTTTAAATATAAAGCAGGCGTCAGGGTCTGGATCAAACCCGACTACCTCCTGTATACCAGGCGGGGGAGATAACATCTTGCCACCAACTTGCTGAAGAAGGATGATTTTATCTCTCGACACTCATCTCACGAATGAGCCACCGCAACTGAGCCTCACCGATTTATATTAACAGCATTTATTTATTTAAGTGTCAAGGTGTGTACAGTAGCTTTGTTCACCTTGAGGCTGCTGTTTGCACTCTTCGGGGCGCGGGTTCACATTCCAGGCAGTGACTCGTGATGTCAGTGACGACAATGAAAATATTTTACTTCCTTCACCGTCGCTATAAGAGAGAGGTCCTGGTCCAACGTCTCTCTGAGCCACACAGCGATCGATCCCAGCGACGCATTGTGTCATGGCTAGCGCGACTCCCAGTGAGAGTGTGGATAGTGAGCTGCGCTGCTCCATCTGCCTGAGCACATTCGTCTGCCCCTCCACGCTGAGCTGCGGACACTCGTTCTGCCTGCGGTGCCTGGAGGCCGCCTGGGAGACGGCGAGCAGCTTCAGCTGCCCGCAGTGCCGAGCGACCTTCCCGGTGCGACCCCAGCTGAGGAGGAACGTGGCCCTCGCCAACCTGGCGGAGCAGCTCCAAGTTGGAGACAGGATGGCCATCGCCGTCGTATGTGACAACTGCTTTGACGGCCAGACTCCTGCAGTGAGGGCCTGCATGAAATGTGAGATGTCCTTCTGTGCGATGCACGCGAGGCCTCACTTGGAAAATCCCAGGTTGAGTGACCACGTCCTCGTGGCTCCCATCGCGAACCTGGAAGAGCGATGGTGCCAGGAGCACAGTGAGGAGCTGAAACTCTACTGCACAGTAGACAGCAGCCTGGTCTGCTCGACTTGCACCATCGCAGGTGAACACACAAGACACAAGGTCCTGACGCTGAAGGACGAGCACGAGACACGAAAGGTGAGGCCCTCAGAGTGAGACAACGCAACAAAATCTGACCAATCTGTCACTCAGCTAACAAACATCTCAATAAAAGAACATAATTGTGTGTTCATGTTCTCCCTGTTGAATCTCTGCCTTGTATACCTCATCTCCTGGTTGGCGTTTTAGGAAACTGCCTTAGGATGTATTACATGCCAGGCTCTCACTAAGCCTAAATGCCTTATTAAGGAATTAAGTGGATAGATATTGACACCGATATCACAGCCAACTGATAGACAATTCTACTATAGTTATTGTGGGGGCCGACGCCTGCCTAACCGCTCCTTGTGAGCGGGCGGGGTGCGTCGTCCACCCCCTCCTCGTCGGCCGCCTCTCGCCGGGCCCCC
Organism: Entosphenus tridentatus; assembly: GCA_014621495.2. Taxonomy (NCBI): domain Eukaryota; kingdom Metazoa; phylum Chordata; class Hyperoartia; order Petromyzontiformes; family Petromyzontidae; genus Entosphenus; species Entosphenus tridentatus. Next base: position 772,583 of record CM025637.2, read on the forward strand.
ACTGATCGGGTGATCGGCTCCCCCACGCCAGCGCCCTCTCTGAGGGACATAGCTAATTGGCTGGCTCACCACCGCCCGGGGTTATATCACACACGCCCACGTACACCACCACAAAAGCCAACGCGGTGGCATGCACACGTGCGCTCCTGCAGGCGTGTATTTCTCACACACGCGCGTAACCACGCGTGCACCGCTGGGTTGTTGATCCCTAATCCCCAGCCAGAACACTACGTGGGTTGCGCTGCGTCCGGGTGTGTGTTTAGTGCAGGGGCCGGGAGGGAATCGCGGTACTTGCGGAGTTGCTCCGCGGTCCTGGCACCACATTATCTTCTAAACTAGACAGCTGTGGGCACATGGGCCCTTGGATCTGAGTCGGTAGAGACACCAAGCCAGCACGGCTCCCACCGGCTGCTGCTGCAATGAGGCATTAGCTTGCCCATTCCTAATTTCTACCATCTCAGTCGCCGTAGGGATGCAGCCTGGAGATGAGGGCCTTCGCTGTGGAGGGGCCAGTGTGGTGGGAAGGGCGGTGTTAGGGGTGGCACAGGGGGCTGGAGTCTCCCCCAGGTGATGTCTTGTCTCTCACCACAGACGCGCGTAGGGGAGGAAACGCGAGTGGTGGAGGAGAAGAGAAAAAAGGTGGAGGAGTCCGTGAAGCGGATGGAGGCCGCTCGCAAGGAGGCGCAGGTACCGTGTCCGGGCCTGGCTCTTTGACCCCCGCGACCTCCACCCCTCTTACCCCCTTGGCATGGATCGACTCAGTCCCATGGGCGCCTCGTTACTGGGGAATGATTCACCACTCGGGAATATTATTATTATTATTTTTTTCCAGGTAAAGCTCACTGAGCTGTGTGGTTCTTTATCAGAAGTGACCTGGCCATCACGAATTATGTATCAACCAAGTGGTTGACATCATCATTATCACGTGGAAATTTATAGCAGCAGCCAAATATACATAGAGAACCATATCGATACATAGACACCCATATAGATACTAGACCCATAGATATATCAAAGACACACATACAGATACATATGCAGCCATAGAGATACAGAGAGACCCCGAGAGAGACATACATACTCATAGAGATATTAGGCCCATAGAGACTCATAGACAGCCACAGAGACCCACAGACTATACTTTTTTATTTTACCAGGAAAGGTTCTTTGTCAGAAGCGACCTGATTATAACAAATGATAGCTCAGCAAAGTGGAAGATTGTAATGTTGAAATTGCTAGCAGCCAAATACTCTGAATGCATAACGTTGATTTTAAATGTGGAGGCAAAAACCGGAGGACCCAGAGAAACATCCATACGACTATAGAGAGAACAAACTCCAACTAAACGGGCGTCAGGGTCGGGATCGAAATCCCGACCTGCTGTATAACAGGCGAGGGAGTCAACATCTCCGAGCCACTACGGTGCCCACACTCACACACGGAGTGGCTCATGGCTCAGGGAGCCAACTGTGGTCCCCGCGTCTCCACAGGAATCGGTGGCCGGGATCAGGGGTCGCATCATGGGCAAGTTCGCCCGCCTAAGGAATGCTCTGGACGAGGACGAGATGGAGGCTCTACGTCGCGTGGCCGTGAAGGAGCGCGAGCTGCTGTCCCGGTTCGACGAGGACATCGCTCGTCACAAGCGGGAGATCGGCGAGCTCCAGGCGGCAGCCGATCGCCTGCGTGCTCTGGAGCACGAGACGGACTCGCTCACCTTCCTGCAGGTGGGGAGCGCCTCTGTGGAGACGCCGTGTGGGTGTCCAGGACAACAGAGCGGACAGTGGCAGAGGGGCTCGTGGTCCAAGGGTAGAGACTTCACTCATGATCTCTCTCTCTCTTTCACAGGGGCACCTGGAGGAGACGCGCAGGTACAGATCATTAATGTCTCATGGTTAAACAACCATTGCGGGGCTGTGTGTGTTAAACACACGCGCTGTGTATGTGTGTCTTAGACACAGGCTGTGTATGTGTGTTAGACATAGTCTGTGTATTTGTGTGTGTTAAACACACTGGCTGTGTGAGACACGGCCTGTGTGAGACATGGGCCGTGTGAGACACGGGCTGTGTGTGAGACACTGGCTGTGTGTGACACACAGGCTGTGTCTGAGACACTGGCTGTGTATGAGATGCAGGCTGTGTGTGAGACACGGGCAGTGCGTGAGATACGGGCTGTGTGTGCGACACGGGCTGTGTTTGTGACACTGGCTGTGTGCGAGACACGTGCTGTGTGTTCCAATGCTGTGGTTAAACGAGGCTGTTTGTGATGCTCTTGGTGGTTGTCCCAGGAGAAAGTTCCCAAAGGCATCTGCACCGCCACCTCCCACTTCACTGGACGCCACCACGATCCGCTTCCTTGAAAGAGTCGTGAACAGATTCCTGCCTCTCCTCTGTGAGTTTCTCAGTCTTTGACCCGCGTGTCCCGCTGTGTTGCACTGCACTTCTGGTGTCCCCACCTTCATCATTTCATTTTACTTTACCAGGTAAGGAACCCACCGAACTATGTCGCTCTTTTGTCGGAAGCAACCTATCACAAATGACAGCTCTACGAAGTGGCTCATCACGTGGATATTTATAGCATCAACGAAATCCTCTGAATGCAAATTGATTCGAAATGTGGAGGGAAAAACGTGATGAACCAGGGGAGATCCACGCCACCATGGGGAAAGAGACGCAGACTCTGAAAGAGAGCAACATGGATCAGTGGGCTCTACCTGGTGAAATAATATTACTCTTCGGTTGATAATTGTTTTTTTACCCTTTTAGCTGTCAACAAAACTGACACCTTTTTTACAAGGAGTCATGTTTGCATTGACCACAATACCTGCGGTCGGAATACAAACAAAAAACACAACTCTGATAATGTATGCACTGTCCTTGAAATTGATTGGTCCACACCCGAGACAGCTTTTCTTAGAGCCTAGTCTCACATGGTGTTGGACCAGATGACGCCAAAAGGCGCACAACTCAAAGACAATGCACCATCAGAGTATGAGAGCTCGGGATAAGCATTTACACCATTGGAACCTCCTTTGCCAGTAGCAAAATATGATAATTGTTTTTTTACCCTTTTATCTGGCAAACAAAACTGACACCTTTATGTACAAGGAGTCATGTTTGCATTGACCACAATACCTCCGGTCGGAATGCAAACAAAAAACACAACTCTGAAAATATATGCACTGTCCTTGAAATTGATTGGTCCACACACGAGACAGCTTTTCTTAGAGCCTAGTCTCACATGGTGTTGGACCAGATGATACCAAAAGGTGCATTAACTCAAAGACAATCAGTGTATGAGAGCATACATGATCAGAATTGTTTTTTGTTTGCATTCCGACCGCAGGCAAACATGACTCCTTGTAAAAAAGGTGTCAGTTTTGTTGCCAGATAAAAGGGTAAAAAAACAATTATCATATTTTTCTACTGGCAAAGGGCGTTCCAATGGTGTAAATGCTTACCCCGAGCTCTCATACTCTGATGGTGCATTGTTTTTGATTTGTGCGCCTTTTGGCGTCATCTGGTCCAAAACCATGTGAGACGAGGCTCTAAGAAAAGCTGTCTCGGGTGTGGACCAATCAATTTCAAGGACAGTGCATACATTATCAGAGTTGTGTTTTTTGTTTGCATTCCGACCGCAGGTATTGTGGTCAATGCAAACATGACTCCTTATAAAAGAAAGGTGTCAGTTTTGTTGCCAGATAAAAGGGTAAAAAAACAATTATCATATTTTGCTACTGGCAAAGGAGGTTCCAATGGTGTACTCTTCGGTTCTTTCGTAAAGTCACGTAGGTAGAAATAAAATCAATCACGACGTTTCGGAGGCAACACAAGCGTCCGTCATCAGGCGACGGACGCGTGTGTTGCCTCTGAAACGTCCGTCATTAGGCAACGGACGCGTATGTTGCCTCTGAAAGGTCGTGATACATTTTATTTTATTTCTACCTACGTGACTTTACCGAAAGAACTGAAGAGTATAGATAATGGGGCAAGTGCTGTTAGCGAGCAGCAACACCTATGAAGGCCGGCACGGCACACGAGGGGGTGGGTGGCCAGTACCACGCCCGGCCGCCTTTGTATCCCTCGTGCCAAATCTTTCACGTCACACCAGCAGTGGGCAGTGCAGCGTGAACCATTGTTGTACTGCACCTCTACGCTTCTACATTCACGATCCCCACCATCACCAACGAGCACCAACGAGAGCGGTGAAGTATGGTCAAATAACCCCCACAGGACGCACACGGCGCGGGGAGGCGCTCATCCAACAGCGGAGTGACACACAACGTCTGTGCGTGGATGTGAGAGTGTACGAGGCTGTGGTGGCTGTGGTACAGGCGTCGTGTTTGTAGAGACGCTGTGAGAGTGGCGTTCACATCATGGTGCTGGCATCATCACCACTGCTCACGACCACTGCACACACACACATGGGCATGTTAGTGCAGCACTATTATTATTAGTTATTATTCACTAATTATTCACAAGTGATTATAAGTATACGTACACAGATATTGACGAATATTAGTATGTGTACACTAATACTAATGCATATTAGTATATGTGTACACAGATACTAACGAATAACAGTTCTGTATGCAATTGTCATACGCGTGATGATCAGTGTTACCTAACAACATACCACGTAGTGCGTTATGACCAAAACAACACAACAGACAACACAACACCAGCGTGTGTGTGTACACGCCACGTGTGTGTGTGTGTACACGCCACGTGTGTGTGTGTGTACACGCCGCGTGTGTAAGTGTGTGTACACGCCACGTGTGTGTGCGTGTTCACGCCACGTGTGTGTGCGTGTTCACGCCAGGTGTCAGTGTGTGCGTGTTCACGCCACGTGTCAGTGTGTGTGCACACGCCACAGATGGATGCTCACCGACTCTGGACATAAACTCAGCCCACAACCACCTCCAGATTTCCTCGGATCTCAGCACGGCGACGTGCAGCCGTGTCCGCCAGCGTCGCCCCCATCACCGACACCGCTTTGTTTACTGTGAACAAGCGCTGTGCTCTGAGAGCTTCTCGTCGGGTCAACACTACTGGGAGGTGGACGTGGGGAGCGCGGGGCTGTGTCGGGTTGGAGTCGCGTACGGGTCGATCCCACGGAGATGGTATGGTGATGAGTGCCGCCTGGGAGAGAGTGACACCTCCTGGTGTCTAGAGATAAATGGCGACAGCTTCTCAGTGTGGCATTGCGGGGTAGAGACGTCACTGTCGGTGCGTGAGCCTCCGAGGAGAGTCGGGTTCCATCTGAACTGGGACGCGGGGCTGCTGTCGTTTTACAGCGCCCACTCCATGGCGCCGTTGCATTCATTTCACCAAACTTTCACTCGGCCCCTACATCCTGGAATGGGGTGGTCGTGTGGCAATATTGGTGACTCAGTGAGGATTGTGGATCTGAGTGGTGCGTCCTGAGAGAGGTGAACGTGAACAGCGCAGAGGGCAGACGCCACGACGCACGGCGCTCGCCACCCTGGTCAACGCCACGCGCAGTGCCACGCCCGTGGCTGGCTGGTGGCTGTCAGTGGCTAGGGGCTGCGTGGCTCTCCATCACAACGGGGGGGGCTGAGCGTAAACAATCCTCACAACCTTCTTGGGGGGGGGGAGGGGTGATTAAATAAGTACCGCTTTGTGTGTGTGAAGCCAACGTGGATGTATTGACCCTGCCAGAGGAGTGTGACTGTAGTGTCGGGGTGCAGTGATTAGCAATGGTGAACTGGGATGTGTTTGTACACTGGTGGTGTCATGGGTTGTGGGAGAGACAAAACATCAATGATAATATTAATTTTAAAAAGTATAAATGTACGCGTAGGACAGTGGGATTGTAACGCTTGTAACGTCGATTTTACAATAAAAATACATTACACAAACAACAACAACAATGTAGTTGTGTACAGCGTCATTCGTGCTCACTGAATCCCGCAACGCTGTTAATTAATTAAACACGGGGACCAAATCCTCTACACAGCCACTGCCAAGCAAATTAAATCTACAAATTAACAAACAAATAAAGAGATGGCGCCAAACACAAAAGGCGCCAACAATGTCCGAGCTGTTCAAGTTGTCTGCTGCTGCGTCATGGTCATGGTGACGTCACAACGCACGCTCTCCCAACGCGGTGACGTCACCACGCACGCTCTCCCAACGTGGTGACGTCACCACGTACGCTCGCCACCAACGTGGTGACGTCACAACGCACACTCTCCCCCAACGCGGTGACGTCACCATGCAACGCTCCCCCAACGTGGTGCTCGACAGCAGAAGGCGGTAGAGCAGCAACAACAACCACACACAACCACCACCACAATCATCACCACCACAACCATCACCACTACAACAACAACCACCGCCACAACAACCACCACAACAACAACCATCACCACCACAAAAACCACCACCACAACAATCACCACAATCACCACCACAACAACTATCAACACCACAACCACCACGACAACCACCACCATAACTACAATCACCACCACAACAACTATCAACACCACAACCACCACCACAACAACCACAACCACCACTACAACCACCACAACCACCACAATGATCACTACCACAACCACCACAATCATCACCACCACCAAAACCATCACAACAACCACCACCACAACCACCACCACCACCACAACAACCACAACCACTATGACCATAACCACTTTAACCACCACCGCAAACACCACCACAACCAATACAACCACCACAACCACGACCACAATCACCACCACCACAACAACCACCACAACAACCATTACCACAACCATAACCATCACAACTACCACCACAATCACAACCACCACCTCAATCATCACCACCACAACCACCACTAACACAACCACCACCACAACCACCACAATCATCACCACTACCACAACCCACCACAACCACCACGACCACCTCAACAATATCCATCACCACCACGACCACAACAACCACTACAAC
>CM025637.2:790579-831616 GCA_014621495.2 Entosphenus tridentatus
CACGCAATTGGCGTGACTTGGTACGGTCGACGGCGCGCAAAAAGTAAATAATTAATAATAGAAACGGCACAAATGTGTAAATAAAACTACTTTAAAGTTTACGGATGGGAAAACGGAATACCCTATTCCCACCGCGGGGCTTGGGGCGTGTCGCCCGGCAAATTATTTTCTACGTTAAGGCCACCGTCCGAGAGCCAAATCCCCCGCAAGCGCGAGCGCGCGGAGACTTTTATATATAAGAGAAGAAGAGAAGAAGAGAAGAAGAAGAAGAAGATGTAACAGCAACACAACACTAGGGCCCTAACACGAAGGGGTAATGGCCCCTTCAAGCCACAACCTAGGGAGGTACAGCCTGCGGGCTAATGTACCCTAGCCACTGGGGCTAACTGCTCCTGTAGCCCTCTCGCTAGCGGGACCTAGGGGAGGCTGACTCGGCCCAGCCAAGGTGCGAGTCACGACCCTGGCCCATCCAAACCCGGCCCTTAGAAGGACGTTGGGGTGAGGAATCCTCAGGGTCCTAACCTATTGACCACTGGCCTCACTGAGCCCCGGCCCTCAGAAGGACGTCGGGACTTGGGGTCCAAGGTCCTATCTTCAGATGGCTTGAGGCGAACTGCCTCAGCCACTCTGGGGTCCGGCCTTTATGGGGCTCCCAGAGTCACCCCGCCCCTGGCCACGCCCACCATCTGGAACCTTCTCGAGGGACCTGGATTGTTGTGCAATCCCCCCCAGCCCTCCCACCCGGGGCCCTGGGGTGTCCCCTTCTGGTTCCAAACCGACCCCCACGGGATGCCTGACCCCCGAGTCCTGCTTGTCACAGGTCGGACTCGCTATTGCCCACTGTTGGGCCCTGACTGGAAGTACCAGCTCAACCAAAATGGTGGCGGCGTATTACGCCCAACAATACCCACCACACAAGTAATATATTAGTTTAAAATATTTTACAAATATCTAAACTGGTCCTGAACATCACCGAGGTGGACTTCACCTTTAAACGACACCTGATGTAATGTGTAAGCACAAGTTCTGGGAAGACTCAACGCCTTGCAGTGTCCCTCACCTGCCTTCATCGCTCCTCTGCTCGCTTACAGCACTTTCCCCAGCGCCTCGCTAGCTAGGAGATGTTAACTTCCTCGCCTGGTATACAGGAGGTCGTGGGGTTCATTCCGGCCCTGACTTCTATTGTGTATTTGGAGTTTTTTTGTTGCTTTCCCGTGGTGATGTGGACTTTTATCCCGGTCCCTCAGTTTTTACCACATTTAGAATCAACATCATGTGTTTATAGTAATTGGCTGCCAAGAATCTCCTCGTCGTAAGCCACTTAGTTGTGATAGCCAGGTCACTTCTGAACAATACGCTAATAGCTCAGTGGACTTGACCTATACTTTGCACTCCAGTCGTGTGTTGTGTTTGTTGTGTAACGTTCTGACGCCCGTGCAGCTACTGGACCATCTGTGACAAAAGAGCTTCATAGCTCATCGGATTCCTCCTATAGTTTGTATATACATATTCTGATTGTGATGTACGGTTCAACTTATTTTGCAATGTATATAACCAACCATGCGAATCAGAGGTGTGGGGGAAGGAACGTCCCCGTGACCCCTACAGACCAGGAGGTGAAGGACTTTTGATTGTATTTGTTAAGTTTGATGCATCCTAGACCACGGCAACGGTGTGAAGGAGTGACGTCAGCGGGGCGTGAGTTCACGTTGAGACGTCTCCACGTGGGGTCTCCTCGTAATGGGAGTCCCTCAGTGTCCGTGTCTCTGCCGCTCGGGGCTGCGCTGACACCCGGGGTGGGGAGCGGTTGCGCAGCGGTTAGCTGCGTGCTGCGCTACGAACCGGGGCCAACCGAGTTGGATTCCTGCTCACGGTGACGAATGTTCTGGACAACTGGTCCTGGGCCTCCCCTAGGTCAACTCATCTTTAAATGTGTACCTGGTGTGGTGTGTAGTTAACATCGCCACTAGTGATACAAAGGCGGCAGATAATGGTACTGGCCATTACAGGTGTTAATCGCTAACAGCACTTGTCCCAAGTCTGTTAAGGCTATACAGGGGATCTTTGTCACTGTCTCCGCGAGTCAGAGCTGTGCTGCCATCGAGTGACACAAAAAAATCAATGTAAGTTTTTTTTTAATGCCGTAAATGCAAAAATCTGATTAATAGAGGCTGGTTGCTATGGGAAGGCGTGCTACAGTCGCTGTGCATGGGGACGTGCGTGGTGACGTCACCACGCACAACACGACTTCAGCACTAACCGGCTGTGTGTTGGAGAGGGAACCCATTACAACGTTGACGATTTGAGTTCCGTGACGTTTCGCTGGTGACTACAACAACAAGCAGCTGCATCAGGCAATTTACCAGGCAAGGCTCCAATGAGTTATGCAACTCTTTTGTAGCTCTACACACATAAGCGACCTCACCACACGTAACGACAGCTCAAAGAAGTGATTTGTCGCATATACAGTAAGGGAAAAAAGTATTTGATCCCCTACTGATGTTGTACGTTTGCCCACTGACAAAGAAATGATCAGTCTACAATTATAATGGTAGGTTCATTTGAACAGTGAGAGACAGAGTAACAACAACAAAATCCAGAAAAACGCATGTCAAAAATGTTATAAATTGATTTGCATTTTAATGAGGGAAATAAGTATTTTACCCCCTCTCAATCAGAAAGATTTCTGGCTCCCAGGTGTCTTTTATACAGGTAACGAGCTGAGATTAGGAGCACACTCTTAAAGGGAATGCTCCTAATCTCAGCTTGTTACCTGTATAAAAGGCACCTGTTCACAGAAGCAATCAATCAGATTCCAAACTCTCCACCATGGCCAAGACCAAAAAGCTCTCCAAGGATGTCAGGGACAAGGTTGTAGACCTACACAAGGCTAAAATAGGCTACAAGACCATCGCCAAGCAGATTGGTGAGAAGGTGACAATAGTTGTAGCGATTATTCGCAAATGGAAGAAACACAAAAGAACTGTCAATGTCCCTCGGCCTGGGGCTCCATGCAAGATCTCACCTCGTGGAGTTGCAATGATCATGAGAACGGTGAGGAATCAGCCCAGAACTACACGGGAGGATCTTGTCAATGATCTCAAGGCAGCTGGGACCAAAGTCACCAAGAAAACAGTTGCTAACACACTACGCCGTGAAGGACTGAAATCCTGCAGCGCCCACAAGGTCCCCCTGCTCAAGAAAACACATATACATGCCCGTCTGAAGTTTGCCAATTAACATCTGAATTATTCAGAGGACAACTGGGTGAAAGTGTTGTGGTCAGATGAGACCAAAATGGAGCTCTTTGGCATCAACTCAACTCGCCGTGTTTGGAGGAGGAGGAATGCTGCCTATGACCCCAAGAACACCATCCCCACCGTCAAACATGGAGGTGGAAACATTATGCTTTGGGGGTGTTTTTCTGCTAAGGGGACAGGACAACTTCACCGCATCAAAGGAACGATGGATAGGGCCATGTACCGTCAAATCTTGGGTGAGAACCTCTTTCCCTCAGCCAGGGCATTAAAAATGGGTCGTGGATGGGTATTCCAGCATGACAATGACCCAAAATACACGGCCAAGGCAACAAAGGAGTGGCTCAAGAAGAAGCACATTAAGGTCCTGGAGTGGCCTAGCCAGTCTCCAGACCTTAATCCCATAGAAAATATGTGGACGGAGCTGAAGGTTCTAGTTGCCAAACGTCAGCCTCGAAATCTTAATGACTTGAAGAAGATCTGCAAAGAGGAGTGGGACAAAATCCCTCTTGAGATGTGTGTCAACCTGGTGGCCAACTACAAGAAACGTCTGACCTCTGTGATTGCCAACAACGGTTTTGCCACCAAGTACTAAGTCATGTTTTGCAGAGGGGTCAAATACTTATTTCCCTCATTAAAATGCAAATAAATGTATAACATTTTGACATGCGTTTTTCTGGATTTTGTTGTTGTTATTCTGTCTCTCACTGTTCAAATAAACCTTCTATTAAAATTATAGACTGATCAATTCTTTGTCAGTGGGCAAACGTACAAAATCAGCAGGGGATCAAATACTTTTTTCCCTCACTGTATATATATATAGCAGCCAAATACTCATAATTCTAAACGTGGCAGTAACACCAAAAACATCCACGCAATAACGGGGAGAGAGAGACATGGAAACTCCAAATATACAGCAGGTGTCAGGGCCGGGATCGAACCCACGACCTCCTGTACACTAGGCGAGGTAGTTAACATCTCCTAGCCATCGTTGCGCTTTGATGTGGAATGATGCCCTGAGCCTCGTTTCTTGTGAACCAAGATACTTCTCATCCTATTGTCACCTTTTAGTTGGCTGTCGGTATCCTGAGCAGAAATTAATAATAATCGCTTGTTAACTTCTGAAGATCATAAAATATGAAGGAGGGAGCAGGGGGAGGGGGAACACGGGGGAGGGGGGAGGAGGAAGGGCGGAGGAGAAGGGGGGGGGGAGGATGGGGGGAGGAGGAGGGGGGGAGACACTCCGCAACCATAGCGATGGCAGTGAAATGCAAGCGCTGAGCACGCTTCACGACCACCTTGATGAACACCGCCCGATGGAACCAAGCTTGTGACGAAGATTTTTGAAGGCGAAGGTCACGTTAAGGGCTGCGAGGTGGCCAGACGGCGCTACATGGAGCAGTTTCGTGACGCCCTCCTTGACGCTCCTCGCCTTCGTCTCCGTGACGCTCCCTGCGGTCGCGATGCTGAGACGACGTCGTGGGCAGCAGGGGGCAGTGCAGCGACATCCGTGGCCGTCCCTGAGCTTGTGATAGGCTCCCAACGTCAGTCCACGCGTCCCGTCTTCACAACCCGCGCTTGTCAGCATGGCGAAGTACGGTAAAATAACTCCCATAACCCTCAGGGTGGTCTCTGTCCGTGTACGTATCTACGTATGTACGTTTGTTGAACTTCTTTTGCACCGTACGTAGCCAAACGTGCTAATCAGACGTGCGGGAGTTCAGAAGTGGGTTTAGAAGAATAATAACGATAATTTCAACTTGTAGCACACTGCACGGCAAGTCGCTCTCGTGCAGCGAGGACGACCTCAGAGGCGTCAGGAGGGAGGATCCATAGACGAGGAGCGGGATAGGCAGCAGCCAGGCAGCGAGGAGCTGGCGCCACCAAAAATTGTGGTGGTTGTTGTGGTGTTGGTTGTGGTCGTGGTGATAGTTGTGGTGGTGATGGTTGTGGTGGTGGTGTTTGTGGCGGTAGTTGTGCTGGTTGTGATGCTGGTTCTGGTGATTGTTGTTGTGATGGTTGTTGTGGTGGTTATTGTTGTTGTGGTGATGGTTGATGTGCTCTACCGCCTTCTCCAGGCGAGCACCAGGGCCACTTGGCGCTGTGAAGCTATTTATTTTCACAGATGGTGTAGTGAGGGGCGGGCGTGGTGGGAGTGCGTGGGGGGAGAGGGTGACTTGGTGACGTAACCGCGTTGGGGAAACCTGCTTGGGGACGTCACCGCGTTGGGGAAACCTGCTTGGTGACGTCATCACGTTGTGGGAGCGTTTGTTGTGACGTCACCACGTCCATGACGGAGCAGCAGCAGACAACTTGAACAGCTCGGACATTTTCTTGGTTCTTTCGGTAAAATCACGTAGAAAGAAATGAATAAAATAATAAAAATAAAACATAATAAAATAATTCTCACGACGTTTCGGCCACAACGCAAGTAGCCGTCTTCAGGTGAAGAACAGGTCTGTCAAGGAGACAGAATCTGAATGGAACGGCCCAGGCTTGAAGCGACTATTTATGTTGGGATGGAGGGGCGAAGAGCGTCTTGACAAAATAATTTGCATATCAAGAGGAATTTAGCATATTTATGGGAAATGCAGTAATGCGATTAGTGCTACTTGTGAAATGCGTAGGGGGTCTGGCGAGGGGTTTAAAGTCACTATGCCCATGTATTATGCAGGATTAGCAGCATGAAAGGGAGGAAGTGAGGTCAGAATTAAAAAAGGGAAGGAATGTTAATAAAATGGCGCAATGGAAGACTAGTGGTAGGAGGCTTGCAGTGGAGCAAAGACTCCATTCTTTGCGGAGAATACAAGATATATAGTCAATGTCAGTGAGTGGACTGCGGTCTGAAAGTCACCATAAACGTGAACACAATCAGTTAGGATCCGAAATGGTTTATTACGTCCTTACAATGATTGCTGAGCCAGAATCCATCTTCTCGGTTGAAATTGTCTCTGTGTTTATATATGTGGATCGCCTCGTGAACGAATCTCTCATGGTAGCCAGATGGCTTTCAGAGAACCTCTGTCTTGGAGAAGTCAATATCATGTGAGCCCACTGAATTGTAACAGTGATCTGCCACGGCTGAGGTGTTTGTCCTACCGTGTTTCAAATCTGCTTTATGTTCACGGATGCGGTCCGAGACATGCCGTTTGGTTTCTCCAATGTAACTGCTACCACAGAGGCAACTTAGTTTGTAAACGCCAGGGTACTGTATGTCTGGAACTACGTCTTTTACAGACGGGACCAGATCACGGATTTTGTGTACTGTGTTGCATCGGACCCGGATCTTGTGTTTTACCAGGATTTTGGAGATCTTTTTTGTGACCCCAGCAATGTAGGGTAAGGTGATGGTTTTGAAAGGCTCCTCAACAGGATCTTTCTTGATGGTTGGAGTGATGGCTTTGCGGATTGTGTAGTCGGAGTAACCATTAGCCTTAAGAGCTTGGCGTACGTGCTTGAGTTCACTGGCAATGTGTTCCTGGTCGGAGATGCATTGGGCTCTATGGTATAGAGTCTTGATGAGGGAATTATTCTGGGATGGATGGTGGTGGGAATCCGGTTTTAGGTAAGCATCCGTATGGGTGGCTTTCCTGTAGACAGAGTGGCTCATTGAACCATCAGGTCTCCTTTTAATTAGGACATCCAAAAAGGGTAGCTTGCCTTCTTTTTAGACTTCCATGGTGAATCTGATGGCTGGGTGTATGGAATTGATGTGGTCGAGGAATTGGTCTAGAGCAGGTCGGCCGTGTGGCCAGATGACAAAAGTGTCATCTACGTACCTCTTCCATAAGGTCGGGCGTAGAGTGGCAATCTGGATGGCGTCAGTCTCAAATTTCTCCATGAAAACGTTGGCTACAACCGGAGATAGGGGGGAGCCCATTGGGGTGCCCTCAGTTTGTTTGTAGAAGGTTCCATTCCAGGTGAAGTATGTGTTGATTAAGCAGTGTCTTACCAGGGGGGATACCCCAGTATCTATTTAGTATAGGACGTTGTTGGCGCCTTTCGTACTTTTCGCCATCTCTTTATTTGTTTATCAATTTCTAGATTTAATTTGCTTAGCAGTGGCTTTTCAGAGGATTTGGTCCTTGTGTTTAATTAATGAACAGCGTTGCGGGATGCAGTGAGCATGAATGACGCTGTAAACAGCTACAATGTTGTTTTTTTTGTGTTCTGTATTTTTATTGTAGAATCGACGATACAAGCGTCACAATGCCACTGTCATACGCGGACATTTAAACTTTTAAAAATTAATATTATTGTTGTTGCATCTTTTCCACAACCCATGACACCACCGGTGTATAGTGCACTGCTACTGCTATTGTTAATCCGACTGTTATGGATTGACTTATGCAGCTAGCGAAGGATGCTAGGTTTAGTGATGTGTGTTGCGTGTCGCTATTGTAAACTTTTAATCACATTTGTTGGGAAAACTGTCACGTTTATATAGCATTATTTTAGTAAGTTTTAGAGGGGCATTTGGGTTGCCCCAATTTTTTTTTTAGTATAGATTTATACTTAAATGTTTTATCTGTATTGTATTAAGATTGTTATTGAGATCAATAGTCGAAAATTATTTTTTCGCACTTTCTGTACACAGCATGGGGTTGTGCTTTTTCTGTAGGATTTTATTGTTTACGTATGTGATGTTCAGATTTGTGTACAATTAATTTTAGGTGTATTTTGTAATTTTATTGTTTGTTGCGGTTGAACCCGAGTGTGGCGAGTGCCGGGCTCACAGAGTAAATCCTAATAAATTAAACTGAAAACTAAATAAACACATCCCTGTTCACCATTGCTAATCACTGCACCCTACACTACAGTCACACTCCTCTGGCAGGGTGAATATATCCACGTTGGCTTTACACACACACACAGAGCGGTACTTGTTTTATCCCCCCCCCCCATGAAGGTTGTGGGGATTGTCTACGCTCAGCCCCCCTGTAGTGATGGAGAGCCACACAGCCCCTAGCCACCGACTGCCACCAGCCAGCCACGGGCGTGGCACTGCGCGTGGCGGTAACGAGGGTAGCGAGGGCCGTGCGTCGTGGTGGCGTCTGCCCTCTGCGCTGTTCACGTTCACCTCTCTCAGGACGCACCACTCAGATGCACAATCCTCACTGAGGCACCTTCATCACACCCCACTGCTAGCCCAGGATGTAGGGGCTGAGCGAACGTTTGGTAAAACGAGTGCAATGGCTCCATGGAGTCGGCGCTGTAAAACGACAGCATCCCCGCGTCCCAGTCCAGATGAACCCCGACTCTCCGCGGAGGCTCCGGCACTGACAGTGAGGTCTCTACACCGCCATGCAGCACTGAGAAGCTGTTGTCAAGTTTCTGTAGACACCAGGAGACGTCACTCCCTCCCAGGCCGCACTCATCACCACTCCCTCTCCGTGGGATCGTTCCATACGCGACTCCAACCCGACACTGCCCGGCGCTCCCCACGTCCACCTCCCAGTAGTGCTGACCCGACGAGAAGCTCTCAGAGCACAGGGCTTGGTCCCAGACATCAAAGCGGTGTGGGTGATGGGGGCGACCCTGGGGGACACCGCTCCACATCACCGCCCTGAGGTCCGAGGAAATCTGGAGGTGGTCGTAGGCTGAGTTTGTGTCCAGAGTCGGTGAGCATCCATCTGTGGTGAGGATAGCGACGACGCGTGCGCATTAGCGGCACGAGCAGTGCACGTGGCATGTACACACACACACGCTGGTGTTGTGTTGTCTGTTGTGTTGTTGTGGTCATACCGCAGTAGTGATACATTGATATGTAACACAGTGATCATCACTCGTATGACAAATGCATAGAGTACTAGTATTCGTTAGTATCTGTGTACACATACTGCTAATCAGTTGTGAACAATTAGTGAATATTTTGTTTTAATAATAATTAATGATAAATAATAACAATAGTGTTACACTAATATGACCATGTGTGTGTGTGCAGTGGCATTGAACAGTGGTGATGAATCCAGCACCACGATGTGAATGCCACTCTCACAGCATCTCTTTACAAACACGACGCCTGTACCACAGCCACCACAGCCTCGCACACTCACATCCACGCACAGACATTTTGTCACTCCGCTGCTGGATGAGCACCTCCTCCCACCATGCGCGTCCTGGGGGGGGATTATTTGACCATACTTCACCGCTCTCGTCAGTGTGCCTTAGAGATGGTGGGGATCGTGAACGTAGAAGCGTAGCAGTACAGCAGAGGGTAGCTGCGCTACCCTCTGCTGCCCATCCCATCACAACAGTTTAAAGTTTGTATTTGATCAAATTAATGTTGATGCCGAAATCTCTGCCGAATCCTCCGATTTTTTCCTCGACCAGCAGCGAGTATTTGGCTGCTTCTATAAATGTCCACACAGTGACGATATCAGCCATTTGGTTGAGTTATCATTTGTGATGGCCTGGTCCCTTCTGAAAAAGAACTACACAGCTTCGTGTCATGTTAACTGTTTAATCCCAACTTGCCCGCACTGAGCGCCCTAAGTTACTTATCATTTGGCAGCCACTTTCGTCAACCAATCGTGAACCCACTGCACCCATGCCTGATGGTCAGTGTCTAAATGAGCGTGACAGGACTGGAACCTGCTTCGTCCGTAGCTTAAAAAATCGCCCTTTCGCTCTCAAGAAACGCACTGTCACGTTGCTGTTGTTGTTTGCAGCTCTTTCACCCAGCACCTCGGTGCCCGTTTCATGACCTGATTGTACGCAGGACTCCTTTGCCAAGGGGTCACGCTGCATTAATGCACTCAAGCCTGGGTAAAAAAAAGGACGCCCTCCAAATGAGTAGGATTTGTAGACAATCCGGAGTCTGTAATGGAGCCTAACGAAGATCGTCGTGGCAGAGGGACGTACCAAGAAAAGGCAGAAGATTAGTTTGGACGCCACCCACTGAGATGACTTTTGCGAGGTTAAAACCGTGGGATATGGGGGCTGGTTCATCATGAGTCTTCTGGAAGACGGAGCTCCTCCTGCACTCACAGCACAGGACACGCGCATAGTCTAATTAGGGTATGTGTCTCTCTACACACACAGCATGAGATACACATAGTCTAATGAGGGTGCATGTATTTCTACAAACACAGCACAGTACACACAGAGTCTAATGAGGGTCCATGTCTCTCTACACACACAGCATGAGACACACAGAGTCTAATGAGGGTTGATGTCTCTCTACATATGGACAATATAGGCAGCCCTCGACTTGCAAACGCCCATACTTACATACCAGCTTCCATTAAAAAAATATAATTTTGACTTAAAGAGCAAACTCGCAGTTGCAAACTGATCCGCAGAACTATTTTGTTAAGAGGAGTGATCCTCCGCCAGATGTAATGAGTCGGCCTCGTGGTGGGAGTGTTTGCATGTGTACGGAGAGTGTGTGTGGGGTCTGTCCCGAGACCTCGTGTCAGCGAGCCTTCAACATTTCACGTGGCCTCAAAATGCACCTAGCCTGGCACAGGTGCCGTGGCGATGTCACCATCACTTAGTGGTGAATGGTGGGTATTGGTGTGGGGAGCGGTAGTGTAGCGGTGAGTGTGCTGTGCTATGAAAGCGGTGATCCGAGTTCGATTCTTGCTCACGGCCAACACCAGTACCTGGTGTGGTGGGTAAACATAGCCACCAGGGAGACAAAAGCAACAGGCCGTGACGCTGGCCACCCACCCCCTCGTGTGCCACAGTGACGGCCATTTTAGGTGCTGCTCGCTGAGAGTACTTGCCCCAAACAGCCTGTTAAGGCTACACATGGATTGTTGTCGTTTGGGTGTGGGTGTCTTTGTCTTTGTGCATTCGCGCATACCCTGTGTGTGTGTACTATTGTGGTGACTCATTGCCCCCCTTCCGAAAAACAAGCTAACATCAAAGTAAGTGAAAATAGTACTTTTTCTCCACTTATGTTACTTTATTTGATCTTTTATATACTATACGGTATTTTTGTTATAATGAGTTTAACAATGTTTTCCCTTTTTGTTGAACCGTAACACATTATATAACACTGACCGTGTCGGCATTTATATACGGTGCATTATTGTTTTCTGACTTACGATCCGTTCGATTTACAAAGGAGTCTCGTGAATAAATTATATGCGTAACTCAAAGCTTGCACATATGGGATACAACTGCATACAATTGGGTTTATTAGGAATCACATCACGACCGTTTGCTGATTTGTCCACCAGGTGGCAGACAGAGCTCGAGTTTGAGTCTGGGTTGGTACTGACCTGAGACTCTCGTGCATGGGATCCTGAAAAACACAAACCCGCCTTTCACATTAACATCCTACACAGATATCCCACCTCCACACAGTCACCTGCTGTTTACAGTGGAGTGTGACATCAGGGAATTAACAAATACCTGCAAACGGAGAATGATGAAAAACAGGGTTCGTTTAATTGGACACGATCGGACGTCTAAAATGACAAAACCACTCTTTACAGGTCTCGACTAGCAGCTAAATAAATGGTTTAATAACGCGCATCAACTCATGTTGTTGAGCTCTGAATAACCCAAACTAAACTTTTTATTTTACCAGATAAGGCCCACTGAGCTATGTTACTCTTTTTCAGAAGCGACCTGGCCACAAATTGCAGCTCAACGAATTGGCTTATTACGTGGACATTTATAGTAGCATACAAATACTTTAAACGCGTGATGTTTATTCTATATATGGAGTGGAAAAAAACTGGAGGACCCGGAGAAAAATCTACGCGACCAACGGGGGGAGAGAAAGAGAGAGAGAAATGCAAACTCTAAATTTACAGCAGGCATCGTCAGGGTCGGGGTCGAACCCACGACCTCCTGCACACCAGGCGAGGTAGTTAACATCTCCTAGCCACCACGGCGAGTGAATGGAGGTGGTGCCACCTGCATGAAGGAGAGAGGGTCCTGCACCGCGAGGGCGGCGAGCAGCTGGTTGATCTCCTGCTCCAGGCCGCGTGCTCTGCTCTCGTAGCGAGCGATGTCCGCCTGGATGCGGGACAGCACGGAGCGGCCCTCCTCGTCCACGCGCTCCAGCGCCTCGCTCTCCTCCTCTCTCAGCTGCTCCCTCCGGCGGTCAAACTCTCGACAGATCCGCGCCTTTGTCCCACGCAGAGACTCCTACGCAAAGATATAATGACACGCTATTGAAACGCAAAGCAACACAGTGTGATGTGACTTTATGAAGGACTTCGACACGGCCACGTCTCATAACTTTGTACAAAAAGGCAGGTGACTTAATTTTTGAGAACGTAGAGTAATGAAATGCATGAAAGGAGGAGATTTAGTGAGGATGTTCATGGGCACTCGTATGCCAAAGTCTAAGTGCCCATATTGTTTGCGTGTCTGTCTATATCTGCACGTGTCTGCGCGTCTCTCTGTACCTGCAGGTGTCTGTGTGTGTCTCTCTCTACCTGCACGTGTCTGTGTGTCTCGCTGTACCTGTACGCGCTTGTAGGCACCCTTGAGCTGCTGTGTCCATGATTCTACTGTAGTCTTCTTCTCCTCTCTCCCCGTCTTCTCGAGTCTGAACGCCTCCTGTACATTGGGTAGACAAATACATGATTTTTGGTACTCACATCATTATTATCATCATCTTGCCCATGTCTTTAACCCGGAGCCTTGCAGGCAGGTTTCCTGGATCGCCCAACGATAATCATCGCTCTTTGAATCTTCCAACCTCCCAGGTTGTGAGGTTGTCGTCAGGAGGCACCACAACAGCCGTATCTGAGGTAGTTGGCTGGATCACAGCGAGGTGTATTGAGGAGTCCCCACTCCCACTCTCGTGATTTCTCCAGTTTTTCCCAACAATGGAATCTCGCGGAACCGATAACCATAACCCCCCGATATATCTACAGCACACACTTTGCATGACAGTGCAATAAACACCAAAAGTTAAATCCTAAATTTTACAGGAAACCATGCTTTGTGCCAGAGCGGTGTTAGGGTACGGACAGCTCTGGTGCTGATATGGCTGCTGCTCGGGTGTATTGGGACAAGTTGGACAGGACTCACGGGAGGGGAAAGCCGTGTGACCAGATTCGCAGCATGCTAACTGCTACACCACCGCTCCCCAAAGCAGGAACAACTGCACACTCATATCACAGTTAAAAATATTTTTTTAGAAATGCAGTGTATGCGATACTAGTAATTTTAAGAATATTGCTACAAGTAAATATATGCAGATTAGGTTTAAAGAGTAGGCTTTGGCGACCAATATTATTCATTAAATATATTTTTTGGGTTAGGTCGTGTAAATATAAATGTGTCATTAAACCAGCCACCACCTGACTCAGTCAATAAGTAAGGTTCGTCACGTAAACACAACATGCCAATTAGTTACTAGTTCAGCACACCGGTGTGTTGGAAAGTAAACAACATTTACAATTCGAGTACCATGATGTTTTGCTTCACTTAATTTCAACCAGCATCATCAGGCGACAGCCAGAATTGAATATGCAAAATAACATTGTCAGTAGCAGGAAACACAATAATGTCAATATTAACACTGTCATATGAACACTATAACGATGAAATATTATTACCAGCAGCAACAACAGAAACAACAAACACATCCATAGTCATGATGGTGATGATTGACTTGAATATTCTTTATTGGGATGTTAGAATTAAGCTGTCCTCATTTGATTGCCTCTGGCAGGGCCTGACACTGGCAGGATTAAGTCCTGTGAACGTCAAACTCTGCTCACGCCAAGTCCCACCCAGTCTGCTGGCTGTGTGCCCTTAGTCCCGCACTCTGTTGCCCCATTCCACCTGGCAATAATAGTGTTGCAGGCGAAATGCTCTGGTGGTTGGCCAAGCTTCACCGTGGCAGCGCTCAACCACAATCCACTGTTCTGTCACCTAATGCAAATACATGGCGTCTATGTTAGAGGCAGGGTGGCATTTTAGACACCACACATTGCAACCGAATCAAATCAAAATCTGCCCTATGGACAATAAAACCGTGTCTGACGGCATGTCTCTCCCACTGGAATGGCTTCTAATTTATTTTAAGTTCACGGTCAGTGCATTTTTGAAACGTCTCACGTTTGAAGTATCTCGCGTTAGTCCACATTTCTCTCCACCCATCATTGCTACTCACAAGTACGAATCTTATAATGCCAAGTGTATTTTACAACTTTGCCAGCCATATCACATAGTGCGTTGTCTTGTAACTAAACCATGGGACACCCTGCTTTGCTATACATTCAAATCAACATTGCTATCTTCCGTGTCTCTGCTGTCTACCGTATGCCAGTTTTACAATCCGTGTTGCCCAAAGTGATTTGATTGACCGTCACAATGCTGAGACAATAGGAGTTACCTAATAAAATGCAAACAAGACACAAGACACACATAATGTTGCAGTCACACTGAGGATATTGGATTACAGCAGCGATTTATATCTCACTTGTTTTGTCCGTTGTGCATTTTCCACTGGAATGACCTCATGATCTCTATGTTCCCCAGCAATGGTGCAGACTGTGCAGACCAGGCTCTCATCCTGTCCACAGTAAAGAATGAGCTCCTGTCTGTGCTGCCGGCAGCGTCGCTCCTCCAGGTTCGCGATGGGAGCCACCAGGAGGTGTTCTCTCAACCTGGGATTTTCCAAGTGAGGCCTTGCGTGCGTCGCACAGTAGGACATCTCACATCTCAGGCAGGTTTTCACTGCAGGAGTCTTCCCGTCACTACAGGAGTCACACACAACGGCCTCGACCATCCCGACTCCAAGTCTGAGCTGCTCCGCCAGGTTGGCGAGGACCACGTTCCTCCTCAGCTGGGGTCGCACAGGGAAGGTCGCTTGGCACTGCGGGCAGCTTAAACTGCTCGCGGTCTCCCAGGCGGCCTCCAGGCACCGGAGGCAGAACGAGTGTCCACAGCTCAGCGTGGAGGGGCAGACGAACGTGTCCAGGCATATGGAGCAGCGCAGCTCACAATCCCCACTCTCACTGGGAATCGTGCTCGCCATGACCAATGGCTTCGTTGGGATCGCTCGCTGTGTAGCTCGGAGAGACGCTGGACCAAGACCTCTCTCTTATAACAACGGTGGAGAAGGAAGTACAATACTAAAAATATTTTAATTGTCATTGATATCTCGAGACACTCCCTGCAATGTGAACCCGTGCCCCTAGGTGCACTAACAGCAGCCTTTAGGTGACGTCCCTACATTTAAATCATAGAGTTTTGTTGTCAATCTCAGTCAGAGATACTCAGCTGCGATAGCTTTTTTGTGAGATGAGTAAAGAGAGATAAACTCATTCTTCCACAGCCTAGGGCGTGGTGTCCGTACCGTTAGCGCTGCACTACGAAACCATCAGAGACCCGAGTTCGATTCCCACTCACGTCCATCACCACCACCATTGCTACCGATTATCTGAATCTGTCCTTGGCCTCATCCAAGGACAGATTCAGCCTCAAATGTATACTTTGTGCGGTGTGTCGTAAACATCACCACCCTGGAACACATAGGCAGCCGGGCGTGGTGCTGGCCATCCACCCCATCGTGAGCCATTCCAGTCCTCATAGGTACTTGTTAACAACACTTGCCCCTACAGTCTGATGAGGCTATATCGATATTTGTCTTTGTAATGATGTATATGCATTTGTATCTCTCTAAAATATTTATGAGCCTGTCTGTAGTACTGTGTATTGCTTCTGCGTGTGAATAATCTGTGAGTGTGCCTGTGAGTAGTACTGTAGAGTAGATACTTTGGTGTGTCTCCAGTATGTGTATGTGTCTGTGTGTAGTACTCTACAGTATATAATTGTGTCTTCAGTCAGTGAGTGTCTCTGTGTGTAGTACTGTACATGCCTCTATGTGTCTCCAGGCTGTATCTCTGTGTGTAGTAATGTGCATGCTTCTTTGTCTCTAATACTGCGCCTCCAATGAAATACATTTCGAGGTAGCAGAACAAACAGATAGTTGAGATATTTGCCGAGTAAGAAAGTGATAAGTTAAGGTATACGATGTTCAACACAATCGTGTTTTAAGTGTACAACAACAAAATAAATTAACAGACAACAACTATTTGAGACGATAGTTTTTTTTGGCCACATCATTTGAGTTATTCATACGCAATCTGAAAATAACGTCTTCAATTCAGTCTTCAATTTATTATTCTTAGGTGTACTATTGATATGGAGAGGTAAGTTGTTCCAGAAGTTGGTACCCCTGCAAGGTGTTAACGGCAGATAAAGGATTCCGTGGACGTTACACCTGAGTTGGACTCTGAACCTGACCTGCACTGCACCAAACACGTGGCCTGGATGTATTTGGTCAGCTTATCAACTGGCATAAGTGTGGCCCGTCAACGCCAAGGTCCCGTTCCCCAGGGAGACCCAAGTCCGGGGTCTCTGACAACCGTGTCTGTGGTGGGGTTGAAAGGGCAGCGGGGCCACATGGCCCCGTCGCCGTGGTAGGGCCACCCAGAGCAGGATTCGCCACATCCGCCTGCGTCACGGCTGGTCCGTCTGTAGAAGGCACAACAGGCGTGCTTGCAGAGTCAACAGGCAAGGGCAGAGGTGCGTCGGGCACAACAGACACCGGCAAGGCAACATCAGAGGATGACGCATCCGTCCGCGGGGGCACGTAGGGCTTGAGCCTAGACGTATGAACGTACCATCGGCGCGATCCGAACAGAACCCGTGCAGATTGCGGGTTAGGGACTTCAATAAGCTTAACCGGCCCCTGCCATGGTTTATGAAGCTTAGGGGAGGTCCCCGGCCGCACCTGCGGGCAGTGCAGCCATGCCATGTCCCCCACTCGCCAGGGGCATGTACCGGTCGAGCACCGGGTGCAACGCTCATTTCGCGCCTGAGTCTTGGCAATAGCCAACCCGGGCCCCCTCCCGTGCCTCGGCGACGCGTCGAACCGTGTCCTGAATGTATTCGGGGAGAGGTTTAACAGGACCCTTCGCCCCCGTACTCAGCTGTACTTCCACCGGTGGCACATTCTCGCGGCCGTACATGAGAAGAAATGGAGAATACCCAGTGGACGCATGAGGCGTCATCCGATACGCGGAGAGTACCCCAGGTATATGCAAGTCCCAATCAGCTTGTTTCTCGTCAACCGTGTGGCATAGCATGGCCGACAGCGTCCGATTAAGGCGTTCCACCATGCCATCTGTCTGCGGGTGGTAAGGATACGTACGAACCTTCTTGGTTCCCAGAGCAGCGCACACTTCCACCAATAATTTAGAAGAAAAATTTCGCCCCTGATCCGTGAGTAGCCTCTCCGGCGCCCCTTTGTCCATCACATATCCAAATAGGAAGGCGTCCGTGATAGACGCTGCTGACTGGTCGGGTAAGGGCCAAGCCATCGGCCAGCGGGAAAGATATTCCACCCCGACCAGCAAATATTTATTACCCCTAGCAGATGGCGGGAAGGGTCCCAAAATATCCAGCGCCACCAACTCGTTAATTCGAGACACCTGTATAGACTGCACCGGCGGCACGTAAGGGTTTTTAGGCAGCTTCCGCCGGGCACACTCGGGACACGCCCGAATGTGTCCGACGACATCCGTCGTCATGCCGTGCCAGAAGTAGTCTCGCTGTAATGTTAACAAAGTCTTCTGCACCCCGAGATGTAACAAAGTGTCGCCGTGCAGAGTCCGAATCAATTCGTACCGTAGCGACAACGGTACTACCAGACGCCAACGGTCATGCAGTCCCTCTCTCCACATGAGCAACCCATCCCGGAGAGCGGCCCCCGGCATCCCACCAGACAGCAATCTCCCCGCTCCCTTCGCAGCCCGACTCCGTAAAGCCTCCAACGAGTCGTCAAGCAATTGTTCGCGAATCCATACCGAGCGCGGCAGGTTCAGAACCCCATCGGCCAGTCCTGGGCACACCGGAGCCCCAGGCGCCTCGACAGCTGACACGACAGGCCGAGGGGGTAGCTGAACCGGCGTACACCTATTCGTACCCGACGCGCAAGCGCAAGGGGACCCTTGTGGTAATCTGGAGAGTGTGTCCGCATTCACGTGACACGACCCCTTCCGATATTGTATGTCGAAGGAAAATTCCTGCAGGGTCTCCAACCACCGTGCCAATTGGCCAGATGGTTGGTCAACCCTCAGGGCATATTGCAGAGCTGCATGGTCCGTGTGCACAATAAATGACCGGCCGTAAAGATATGGGTGATATTGGCGGAGAAAATAAACAATAGCCAATAATTCGCGGCGAGTGACGCAGTAGCGGGTTTCTGCCGGGGATAGTACACGGCTACCGTAGGCTACCACGCGCTCCACGCCGCCCTTGGACTGTGACAGAACGGCCCCAATCCCCGTGTCACTAGCGTCCGTATCCAGAATAAAAGGTCGATCAAAATCCGGATAGTCCAATGTCGGCGCCGTCGCCAACCGATCGCGTAGGCCCTGAAACGCCGCATCCTCCGGCGGACTCCAACTGAACCTCCGACCCTTACACGTAAGGAGGTGCAAGGGTCTAGCGATCATAGCAAAGTTCGGGACGAACCTGCGATAGTATGAGGCGAACCCCAAGAAGCGACGTACGTCCCCAACCGAGGCCGCGGTTGGCCAGTTGCGGACGCACGCCGTCTTCTCCGGGTCCGTGGCCACCCCGTCCGCACTGACTACGTGTCCCAAATAACGCACGGATCGTTGCAGTAGGTGACACTTTTTCGGTTTGAATTTTAAATTTGCGGAGCACATCCTAGCCAAAACCGTCTCCAATCTCTGTAAATGTTCGTCAAATGTGCGGCTAAAGATGATGACATCATCTAAATAAATCAAACACGTCTCCCACTGCAGACCCGTTAACACCAGCTCCATCAAGCGCTGAAAAGTGGCAGGAGCCGCATTCAAGCCCATCGGAAGGCAATTAAACTGAAACAGTCCCTGCGGCGTGCGAAAAGCCGTCTTTTCCCTCGAGGACTCGTCAAGGGGAAGCTGCCAGAATCCCGAAGAGAGATCCAATGTTGAAAAAAACTTCGCCCCAGACAAGGCATCGAGGGAATCGTCCATACGCGGAAGTGGGTACGCGTCTGCGACGGACACCTTATTCAATTTTCGAAAATCGACGCAAAATCGCAGCTTCCCATCCTTCTTCTTCACAAGGACTATTGGCGCGCCCCATGGACTGTTAGACGGGGATATAATGTCAGCGGCTAGCATGTCCTCCACTGCCCCGCGAACCTGATCCCGCTCCGTCGGGCTCAACCGATGCGAGTTAAACCGAATCGAGTGGCATCCCCCGTATCAATGTGGTGGGAAAGCAGGGAGGTACGTCCCAAGTCAAAATCATCGGAGCTGAACACGTCGGAATAACTTATCAACAGTGCGTGAAGCGCGGACTGTTGCTCTCTGGTCAGGAATTAATTCTCCCCGCATAACTCGGCTACCCAACGGTCATCCTGCTCCGTTGGCCCCGAAACCCCCCCTACCATGTCCCGGCGGACCCGGTTGTCATGGGTCGTGAACGCGGTCGTGGCATGAGCCACAACCATTCCGGCCGGTACACTGACATTCTCTGCACCCCCATTTAACACCTGTAAAAACGGGGGCTGGCCCAGCCGGACAATTGTTTGTGCCCCAACCAGCGCCGAGCCGCCCGTTATAGCTGGGGACGGCGATAACAGAACCCCCGCCACTTCCTCAACGTCAGGTACTGGCTTCCGATATCTCAACGGGATAAGCATCTGCGAACCAGGTGGAATGTCAACAGATACCTCGGACAGCGCCTGCACCTGGCAAACAGGGGCAGGCCGGCCCCATGGCGACGGTAGGAACGAAATTTTACGCCCCCCCAGTAATTCAATGCAGTTTTGATCAATCCTTATTTGAATGGGCATTCTTGCCAGGAAATCAGTCCCCAACAAACAGGGTACCGCGAGGGACCTAGAGATCAACACGGTCCCTGAAGCCGACACCCCCCCGATGGATATGTTGGCGTCCACCTGGCCCACAATGCCCATACTTCCCCCGTTCGCCGCTATGCATGAATCATAACCCGCTCGCACTCTCCCCGGCGGAATGCCCAAAATATGGAAAATGACATCCGAAATAATGGTTGCGGACGCACCGGAGTCCACCAAAATACGCACCTCGACCCCCTGAATGGAATCCGGTACGGTGGACGACCCCGTAGCGGCCGCAACTACCCTGCGTGCCAATTGGCGCCATTGCGTCAGCGAGCGACACGGGTCAACCGGAGGCACCTTGTTGTTAACGACACACGGACCGCGCGGCGATGGTGATGCATGAGGTGACAGGCCTTGCCGGGTGTCTGGTGTGCACCGACTTGCCTGTACTGGTGGGTCTTTTCGCGCGACGTCCGTGGTCGAGGCCTCCTGCTGGGGCGGCCCCGGGATGCGAGCCCAACAGTCCCTAGCGAAGTGGCCCTTACGGCCGCAGCGGAAACACTCCATGTCGTTTCGACGCGCGGCACCCCCCCTGTCCCGACGCTCCCGCGCCGGCGTCGCGGACCTCAGCCCCGTCCCCCTCCGAGCAGGCCACTGGGCGGAGGCGGCCTTCAACTTCTGCGGACCCTTGTCGTCAGAAACGTAGATCGCCTTCGTAGGGTCCCACCCCGTAGCACTGCCTTCAACGACGGGCCCCCCCGTCCAAGCTGACACCTGCTTCCAGCGTCGGAGATTAAATTGAGCGTCCAAGCACTTAGCCATAGCAAGGGACGTCAATTTATCGTGGCTGCACACCGGCATGGGGATCCCCAGGTCTCTAGATAATTCGAGCACTTTGCCCAATACGAGGGGCTCCAACAAATTGGGCTCCGTCTCGGGGTATGCCGCCATCGCCAGTTCCAGAACCGCGCCTCTGAAGGCCACAGGCGATTCATCAGTCGCCCGTTGGCGCTGAACAAATCTCCGATGGGCGTCGTCCGGAGGCTCGTACGCATCCGCCATCTCCTCGAAGACACCCTGCAGCATCTTCTTTTTGTCGGCCTTGATGGAGCGGAAGAACCTGACGGCCTCGTCGTCGAGAAGTGTTGGTAAGACTTCCAGGGCCTCCGCGTCCGTCCATTTGGCGGAGCATATGGCCGCTTGAAAACGGCAGGTGAATGCGCTCAAATCACCACCGATTGAGAATTCTTTGATCGTTGTCAAATGACGGCTGCGGGTTCTAGCTCCTCCGCTCTCCTCCGGTGGTGACACGCGCGGCAGCAGCAAGATGGCGTCGCCCCGCAACATGTGCAAGATGGCGTCTTCCCGCGGCGGAGAGCACAAGATGGCGGCTTCCCGCCATTCTTCCTCGGCCACGCCCAAGATGGCGTCTTCGTGCCGCGTGGTCGAAAGGGCTGATGGCGACGGCAAGGCCCCGGCCCGTTGTTCCTCGCCAGGCCTCCCCGAAGTCGTCGCCGGCGTCACGAGGATGCACAATTGCGCCAACACCGTTTTCAGCGCCTCCAGTTGCGCCGCCACCTGTCGCCATCCGTCGTCAGCGTCCAGTCGCGCGGATGGGCCCACCGAGGCGGCCACGTCCTGCACGGCTGGAACCCCGCTCGTCGTCGCTCCGCTTCCCTCCTCCATCGTGGGTAGCGCCACCGCAGGAGGGAGGTCGTCGTCGGAAGATGTTGCCGAAGATGGTGCAGGGACGGTCTTCCTCCTGAGCTGTTTTGACATGCCGTTTCACTTCTGACACCAATGTAATAAAGGACTCTCTCTCAGATGTCGATCTCCGTTGTCCTTTATTGGGTTCGTAGCATCTGGATACCACGGCGTCTTCTCAGGCCCGCGTTCCACTCGACGACCTCTCCACAGCCCTCGGCTGCTCCGTTGGGCAGTCTCCCTGCTGCTCCACCAGGCAATCCTCGCAGCCATACCGCTGCCCCGCTATCTCGCGTCACTGCTGCCCCCTTACCCAGCTAGCCTCTCACTGCCCCGCTAGCTCTCTTCGTCTGACACCGATGACTGTCGGTGTCGACGTCTCCCTGCTGCGTGGCGACCCCGCCACTCACTCCGCCACTCACTCCATCTTGCCCAGCGTGGCCTCCTCCTGTTTCACTCCGTCCCAACTCCCTTCCGGTTCACTCCCTAAATCCTCTCCCCCACGTGACCCTAACTTCACCCACTCCCCACGTGACCCAGACTCCGCCCCCCCCCCTCAATCCTTGCTCGCATTACACATGTACAGTATTGCATACACTATAGTTTAATTTTGATTTCATTCTATACATTTGCATTGCTCTTCGCAGAGGACGTCCCCTTTGGTTTATTGCGAGCGCCGGTTATTGCCCAGTGACACGGCAGTGCTGGCAATGTGCATGTGGTGGTGGTACCACCACCACGACATGCACAACCACCACAACATGCACCACCACCACCGCATGCACCACCATCACCACATGCACCACCACCACTATCTCGAGATAGCAGAACAAACAGATAGTTGATATGTTTGCCGAGTAAGTTAAGGTACACGATGTTCAACACAATCGTGTATAAAGTGTGCCACAACAAAGTAAATTGACAAACACACAACTATTTGAGACGACAGGTTTTTTTGGCCACATCATTTGAGTTATTCATACGCAATCTGAAAATAACGTCTTCAATTCAGTCTTCAATTTATTATTCGTAGGTGTACAATTGATATGTATATGTAAGTTGTTCCAGAAGTTTGGACCCCTGCAAGTTGTTAACGGTATATAAAGGATGCCGTGAGCTTTACACCTGAGCTAGACTCTGAACCTGACCTGACCTGCACTGCACTAAACACGTGGCCTGGATGTATTTGGACGGCTTATTAACTGGCATAAGTGTGGCTACGGTGGGTGAAATCGAAATAAATCGTTCCTCAAAAAGGTCACCAATGCGAGCCAAGAGGATCTCATAACGCCCACGCCTCATCCAGCATCTCCTCTAACCGGCAAGATTGCCATGTTTGCAAAAATTATATTGATACGTGGCCCATGAAATGATCAAATATTTGACCAATCATGTTATTTTAATTTTTCTTTTTAATATTGAATATATGATATTGTTTGTCTCTTAACTGTGATTCTTAAATATTTTAATAATAGTTTTCATATTCGGAGAGAAACATTTAGTATTTGCAGATGCGCAGTTGCCTGGCTGAAAAGTGGGCTAAGTATTGCCCAATTCTGGCCAGCTGGCTCAACAAAATTGAAAAGCTAACGAACATAGAGACTCATAGAGATAAGTAGATACTCATAGAGGTATATATAAACTCATAGGGATACACAGAGATAGAAATACAGACTCATAGAGATACATATACATTCATGCAATACATAGAGACTCAGAGAAGTTTTGTCCAATACTAGCCATATGTGCTTCTCTCAAACTGTGTAGAGCTTTTGCAGCTACAGTTCGCTTGGAAATCGAGTGGGCTGCTTCAGGTGACTGCACTCTAATAACCCCGCTGTGAAATCATAAACTGCCAAAGAATGGGCATTTTGGTCTAAATAGGTCATTTCCATGGATTCACAATTCTGGCCCTGACTGCTTTTGATATGTTGATTGTTAATGTAATACAAATGAACACCTGCTGAAAATGGGTCAGTTTGTTGCTTTATTAATGGTTTTACTTCGTGTGAATATCGGACTATTTTGGTATTGTATTGTTACTTATCAGGGAAAATATATACGCATATCTTAGTTGGGTTGGTTCTGTTGATTTGTAAGGTAATGTGGTTCGTAGTATACTTTGCATATTTACTTGTTATTGATAGCGTGGCGCCATGCAGCACTTCGTTTATAACTGCCTGCTCTGTTATTGACGTTTCTTTTACGTCTTTCTATCTTATCTTAACGTGATTTATATAGCGGATTAACCACGGTGCTTTTTTGAGAACTAACAATGGTACATGATGAATGTAATGGTGAAGATGAGGTAAATCAAATATATGAGGGGAAACAATTGGAAAACATTTGATGCGTGAATTTGGCTATAGCCAAATTTATGACAGTAAATGATGATGATGAATTGATTGAGTGAATGGGGGAATGAGTGATAACCATGTCATGAGAATTTTGTCATGATCATTTGCAGAGACCCATCGCGGCTCTCAGCCCACAGCAAGAAGGTGGTGGAGGTTCAGCCGCCCACGATTTTTATTTCTCTAGTGTACAGTACTGTTTACATGTACAGTATTGTTTACACTATATTCTTTATTTTTCTTTAATTCTATATAATTACATTGCTCTGCGCAGATGACATCCCGTTTGTTTTATTGCGAGCGCCGATTATTGCCCTGTGACATGGCGGCATTGGCAACGTATATGTGGTGCGGGTCCACATGAACCAACAACAACCGCCAATCGCCACTAAGTGGTGGTAACATCACCACGACGCTTGTGCCAGGCTATGTGCACCTTGAGGTCACATAAAGTGTCGAAAGCCCGCTGCCAGGAGGTCACGGGACAGACCCAGGTGTCACGGGTCGACTGACTGAGATGACTGGCTGATGCACCACCTTGTGCCCCCTCCTGTGCCAACTTGCTGGGCTTTAGCCACCCGGCACTCCACACGTTGTTGTGAGCGTCGCTCCTCCGCCCTCCGTTGTTGTTGGAGGGCGACTGCCTCCAACTGCCCAGCAACGTCTTTCATGAGCCTCCTCCACAGAGGCCGATCTTGACACAGCTGGTACCAGTCATCGGCAAGTACACTCAGCTCCACATCCTCTTGAACCACATTACTCCATGTTTTCTCTCGCCCGTGCCACGCCCGTTTAGCCCCCTCTATCCGGCCGAACAAAAGCTGTTTAGGCATGCGGTGACTGGGCATGCGGGCTACATGACCCAGCCAACGCAGCCTTGCCTGCCGGAGAAGCTCACCGATGGGACCTTTTCCAGATCTTTCAAGGATATGTGAGCTCCTCACACAATCCAGCCTCGTTAAACCCAGGATGGATCGTAGGCAGGCCAGCCTGAATGTTTCCAATCGGTGAAGATGCTCCATTAGGGGGGTCCACGTTTCGCAAGTGTAGAGAAGGGAGGGAATAACCGTGGCAGAGGAGACTTGAAGCTTCGTGCGGATTGACAGACCAGGTAGCTTCCAAACAGCGTTAGGCAACCGATGAAAAGATAATGCCGCTCGACTGATTCTGAGTGAGACCTCTGCTGTCAAACCGGAGCCGGTCATGAGCACACTGCCCAGGTATGGTAAACTCTCCACTCTCTCCACTACTGTCCCATCACCGATTGGGAGTTGTGGGGGTAAAGTGCCCAATAGTGCAAAATACCCAGGCAGGTGCTTAGTGGCACACTCCAGTTTCAGCAGCAGCGCCTGCAACTCTTCCTCTGAGTGAGCGGCAATTACCAGATCATCTGCATACATAACGTGGTTAACCAATAGGGAGCCATCCATATTCTTAGGTTTTTTCGGTAAAGTCACGTAGGTAAAACATTAAAAATATATAAAATAAAAATAAAAATCACGACGTTTCGGAGGCAACACAAGCTTCCGTCTTCAGGTGGAACCGTCACAGCCACGACAGCTGTATCAAGTAAATGAGAGATTACAAGAGCTACCACACCGTATATATAATGGTTGGAGAGGGGAAGGGCCAAGTACGGCACACTTTTTATTAATATGGTAAGGTGAGGCTTAAGACTAAGAATAGACTGCATAACAAAAGGCTGAGCATTTGTTATGGAGAGGTACGGTTAGTGACTAAGCCTGGCCTACATAACGATAGTGTGAAAAAAGGAAACAACTAAACATGGTAAAACAAGTCTGGCTGTCTATCAATGACCTGTAATAGTTGTCTGTCAAATAAGATGGACCAAATAAGTGTAGTTAAATCTTTTTTGCATGTTTAATCACATCTTTCCAATGATTACTCAGTTTGTAACCATCATCACGGTTGAAATTATGTCTGTGTTTGTATATTTGTATGGCTTCGTGTACAAACCTTTGATGGTAGCCAGGAGGTTTGCAGAGCACCTTGGTCTCGGAAAAGACAATTTCATGAGAGCCCACAGAGTTGTAGCAATGATCGGCAACGGCTGAAGAATCAGTTCTGCCGTGTTTCTGCACACGGGCATTGATCAGCCTCCCATTGTATCTGTACCAGATGGAAATTCCTCTGGTATAGCCATCAAAGGCTTCACGAACTACGTGGTCGAAAAATATGTTAAATAATGTTGGAGCCAGAGGACATCCCTGTCGCACCCCAAGGTGAACAGGGAATGGCTCCGACTCCCGGCCATGTAGTTTTACCCGAGCCCACTCACCATCATTAAGGTCCTTAATTATCGTGAGCAGAGGGTCAGGGACTACGAAAGCACGACGAACAACCCAGAGCCCAGGCCTACTAATGGTATCATAGGCCTTGAGCAGGTCAATAAAGCAGACATGAACGTCTTGTTGGAATTCTCTATACCTCTGCTGTAGCAAATGGACAGAAAATATGGCATCTGTGCAGGACCGCCCTTTCCTGAAACCACATTGGGGCTCCGCAAGCCTCTCCTCAGCGTGCCTGGCAAGGCGAAGTTAAATAATTCTTGCCAGGACCTTTGCCGGAACACTGAGGAGTGAGATTCCCCCGCAGTTGTTACAGTCTGTGCGGTCCCCCTTCTTAAAGAGGGGGACCACAAGGGCATCCTTCCAATCCTGCGGAACCCGTCCAGTGGTCCAGAATGTTGTTATGATGTCATGTAGGGCAGTCTGTGCACAAACGCCACCCTCTCTCAGCATTTCGCTCGGGAGATCATCTCTGCCTGATGCCTTTCCTGGTCTCAGACTCTGGATCGCCTTTAGTACTTCCTCAACAGATGGCACCTCAGCCAGTCACTCACAGGGGGTGACTTCTTCCAATATTTGAGGCACCGCAGCCTCAGCAAGGTCATCCCCACTTTGTCCCACGATGTTTTCTATGTCGAGGGAGTTGCCCTCCCCCAGGACTTCACAGAAATGCTCACCGTTTTTTCCCTAATGATTGTAATAGGTGTGGTGCTGCAGGTTACTTTTTTTATGGAGTTAAATAGGGATTTGTGATCGCAGGCAATTGAGGCTGACTCTATCTCCCCAGCAACCCGCGACCACCACTCATCCTTGCAGTGCCTGGCGTCTCTTCGAACCTCCGAGTAAAGGCTGCGGTAAACCTCCTCATTCTCAAATGTGGGATGTTTTAGACTATTAGAGTGAGCCTGTCGCTGTTTCTCAGCCATCCTGGACACCTCCTCTGTCAGCCAGGGTCTCTGGGGAGGTCTGGACTGCGTATCTAAGCAGCCATTGCAGCTGCCTGAGTCACAGTCCTTAACCTTGCCCATTTACCCTCGACATCTGGAGGAGTGGGGGACGATGCTAACCCCAGCCGCAAGCAATGATGAAAATCTCGCTTGCAACTTTCATCAGCTAGCTGAGATCAGGTCACCTTAGGGTCCTGTGTGTAATGGCAGGCGCATCTTACAGATGACAAGTCGATGATCCGAGGGCAGATCAGCTCCATGGTAGGTCCTGGTGTCAAGGACATCGGCCCGCATCCGCTGTTCTGTCACTATGTAGTCCAGCAGATGTTCTTGCTTGGACCCGGCATGCATACATGATGTTGTGTGAATGTGCCAATGCTGGAACAGCGTGTTGGTAATTACAACCCCATGGGCTGCACACAAATCTAGCAGCCTCTTACCGTTGTTATTGAGCTGATCTGGCCCATGCCTTCCAATCACTCCAGACGAGGTACCAGCATCATGACCGACTCGGGCATTGAAGTCACCAAACAAGATGAGTCTATCCCGAGGGGCCACTTTAGCTAGCACCTGTGACAGGAGGTCATAGAAATCATCTGACTCATCGGCCTTGCCAGCATCCCTCCACGGATGTTCGTCTTCAGTGGGGGCATAAATAACCACAAGGTGAGCCATAAAGTAGCCTGGGGCTTACAGCTTCCCACACCTCACCACCATGCTCCCATGCCCCACGTAGCTCCAGTGGCTTCCTAATATCGGAAAGGAAGAGCTTTCCAGACGGCCATGGAAGCGCATCTGAAAGCGTGGCGTGACATGTCAATCACACCATCTTTGTTCGATGGCTTAGCCAGAAGCCTACAACGCCGCCGCCGATGGAAGACCGGACAACCGGAGTGTGGAGTGACAATGGTTTATGCTCCTCGCCGATGAGATCAGCAGCAAGGTGTAGCTGTTCATTTGTGATGGCCACTTGCCGCACGTGACGAGCGCGGGCAGAGGGGCAGAGGTGAAGCGGAGCCACCGAGGCCATCGTCCGCGCGATGGTATCCGTTGATTCCTTCCAGCTGCCGTTGCGCTCACCTCGCTGTGTCGGGCAATGCGCGCGCGGGGTGGTGGGGTGGGGTGGGGTGGTTGGGCAGTATGGTTGGGCGGGGTGGTAGGGAGGGGTGGTAGGGGTTGCCAGTCCACGGGCTGGCCGGTGTCACCGCCGTTTGTTTGGAGTGACACAGGCGTGGAGAGAGCGACGCAGCAACGCTGGTCACGCAAGATCAGAAACTGCCGTCGCGATCCCCTAAGTACCGCGGCTGCTCTTTGTCTCGGGGTAGGGGGCGGTCACCGTCAAATAGGGCTTTGAGCAAACCGCTGAAACCGGCTGACAGCGGCGGTGGCAGCGATGTAGCAGTGGGCAAAAACCGCGGAGCATTTTTGCCGTGACGCGAGCTCGTCGGCACATCGCGGGGGCATGAGGGACGGTGGCGTTTACTTGAAGTGTCGTCGTCGACGCTGCGCAAAGAAGGGCCCACACAAGCGGACACCATGCCGGAGGGATAGACATGCCTCCCTCTCATTTAATTCATTCATTCCTTCCTCTGTACCCCCATGTCAGATGGATAGAGACGTCTCTCACCCCCAATCATGAATTCGTTCCCATTGGCCAATCCACTGCTGGATGGACGGACAACCCATCCCCATGCCTTATTGATCACGGAGGGAGTTTTTTTACCATACTTCACCACCCTGGTTAGGATGTGCTGAGCGTAGGCACACAGCACAGCAATGGAGTTTGCCACACTGCCCTCTGCTGCCCAGAATGTAGTCCCTGTATAGCCTATAGCGCCAAAAAAGCCTCCTCCTACCTCCTTCCTCCTCCCCCTCCCCTCTCACTCCTCTAACCCCAACCCTAACCCAACCACAACCCCAATCCGAACCCTTCGCCTTGCCGTGATGTCCCACTCGGATGAATTTGTCTGGGCTTATCCAGGCTGAAACTCCTGCTTAGCTACCCGTCATCTGAAGAGAGCCCAGGTGCTTTCTGGGCAATTTTCGCCGTGGGGCCCCCTCCCTCAGTTTACCCGTCCGTCCGTCCGTCGCGGAGTTTTTTGGCAGCCAACATCGCGATTCGCAGACCAGTTTCCGTCCCAGGCGACATCGGCACAGGTGGCCCCATTTTGGGTCACACGCCCTCCACCACCCGATGTGTGGGCCGCGCGACAACTGAGACCACCGCCATCGCCGCATAACGCAAGGCCAAATGTGGCAGCATGGGTGATGTCATCAACTAACATGGTGGATGGGAGATGTTAACTACCTCGCCTGGTATACAGGAGGTCGTGGATTCAATTCAGACCCTGACACCTGCTGTATATTTGGAGTTTGCGTGTCTCTCACTCTCTACCCATTATTACGTATATCCTGTACATGCTTCTATGTGTGACTAAAGTGTGTGTGTTTGTATGTAGTACTGTACATGCTGCTGTGTGTCTCCAGGCTGTGTCTCTGTGTGTAGTACTTTGCATGCTTCTCGATGTCTCTAATACTGCGCCTCCCATGAAATACATCTCGACGTATCAGAACAAACAGGTAGTTGATATATTTGGCGAGTAAGGAAGTGATAAGTTAAGGTATACGATGTTCAACACAATTTTGTATAAAGTGTGCCACAACAAAGTAAATTCACAAACAACAACTATTTGAGACGCCTTTTTTTTGGCCACATCATTTTAGTTATTCATACGCAATCTGAAAATAACGTCTTCAATTCAGTCTTCAATTTATTATTCGTAGATTTACTATTGATATGTATAGGTACGTTTTTACCAGAAGTTTGTACTCCTGCAAGTTGTTAATGGTAGATAAAGGATGCCATGGACGTTACACCTGAGTTGGACTCTGAACCTGACCTGCACTGCACTGAACACGTGGCCTGGATGTATTTGGTCAGCTTATATAACTGGCATAAGTGTGGACATGGTGCGTGAAATCGAAATAAAATCTTCCTCAAAAAGTTAACCAATGCGAGCCAAGAGGATCTCATAACGCCCAGGCCTCACCAACATCTCCACTACCTGGCAAGATTGCCAAGTTGCAAAAGTTATATAGATACGTGGCCAATGACATCAAACATTTGACCAAACATGTTGTTTTCATTATAAATTTTAATAGTGTATATGTAATGTCGTTTGTCTCAGTAACTGTGATTTTTTTAATAAGATTTTATTGTTGGTTTTAATGTTCCGTTAAAAACATTTAGTATTTGCTGATCTTTAATTTCCAAGGTGAAAAGTGTGCTAAGTAATGCCAAATCCTGGTCAGCTGGCTAACACTTAAAAAGCTAACGAACATAGAGACTCATAGACTCATAGATGTACATAGATCAAGAAATATAGAGACTCATATAGATACATAGAGACTCATTGAGGTATCTAGAGACTCATAGGGATACATAAAAATAGAAACACAGATATTTATAGAGATACATAGAAACTCATAGCAATACATAGAGACTCATAGAGAAGTTTTACTAATCCTGGCTAGATGGCCAAAATATATAATAAACTAACTCACCGGTGGCATGATAATTTTCACGACCGTGTTTAACACCAATATACAACGTGCTTCTCTCAGACTGCATAGAGCTTTAGCAGCTACAGTTCGCTTGTAAATCGTGTGGGCTGCTTCAGGTGACTGCACTCTAATTACCCCGCTGTGACATTATGAACTACCAAAAAAAGGGCTTTTTGTCTAAATGGGTAATTTCCATGGATTCGCAATTCTGGCCCAGACTACTTTTGAAACGTTATTTAAATCACTGAAATGGACGCACACTTCAAATGGGTCAGTTTGTTGCTTTCTTATTGGTTTCGCTTCGTGTAATTATCCGACTATGTTGTTATTGTATTGTTACTTATCAGGTTACATATATATACACATATATTAGTTTGGTTGGTTCTGTTGATTTGGAAGCGAATGTGGTTCATAGTATAGTTTGCATATTTACTTGTTATTTATAGAGTGGCGCCATGCAGCACTTCGTTTATAACTGCCTGCTCTGTCATTGACGTTGCTTTTACATCTTTCTATCTTATTTTAACGAGATTTATATAGCGCCTTAACCAAGGTGCTTTATTAAGAACGAACAACGTTACAAATGAATGTAATGGTGGAGATGAGGTAAATTAAATATATGACGGGAAGCAATGGGCAAATCTTTGATGTGAGAATTTGGGGATAGCCACATTTATGAGCGTAAATGATGAACTGATTGAATCAATAGGGGAATGAGTAATAGCCATGTCATGATAATTTTGTCATGAAAATTTGCAGAGACCCATCGCGGCTCTCAGGCCACGCGGTGTTCTCAGCCCACAGGAAGGAGGCGGTGGAGGTTCAACTGCCCCCGATTTATTTTTCTCTAGTGTACAGTACTGTTTACATGTGTAATATGAGGATATATCCGGCTCACTGACGTATCACAACTCGTCACGATGATTGGCTCTGCCAGTCCTGGTCCATAGCCAATGGGGGGAAGCCTAGGGGCGTGGCCCAGACGTAATGGAAGGGTGACAGCTGTAAGTAGAGGATTGGTTCTGCTGGCTTTGGCCACAGCCAATGGGGAGATGAGTCAGGGGCGTGGTCCCGGGAGCCTACGATGGAGTCTGGAAGATTCCATAGAGGCTAACCAGGATTGATGGAAACGTACCACGTGACCCGGGTATTAAATAGGGGTGGAGACGAACAACACGTGGTCAGAACTGGAATGAATGGAGGAGCAGGCCACGCGGGAGCGGGGCTCCAAGTTGCCACATGGCAACGCGTATCTCTCTCTCTCTCTATCCCTCTCACGCTGCCTGTCAGCAGCATGAAGGAGAACTGTAATGAAAAGTGAATAAAAGACCGGATTCCAGAAATCGCTTCAACGACCTTTATTACATTGGTGTCAGAAGTATCTCTTGAGACTGTTTGGACGATTATTTCAAAATGTCCAAGCACCTCAAGAAGAGAAACCCACCGGACCCTCCGTCGGAGGAAGAGGTTGAAGCGGAAGAGGACGAGCTGCTGGTCCTCTGCCTCCGTCTGCTGTTCTCCCCGACGCCGCTCATCGCCGACAGGCTGGCGAAGCGACGTCTCCGACTGCGGACGAGGGGTGGCGTCGGCTGGCGGAGCAGATTGAATCACTCCGTGCGATTTTGCTAAATCTTGTGACGGCGGTCGCGTCTTCAGCGGTCCTTGGTCGGCCGCGTGGAATTCAACCAAGAGCCAATGATCAAGATTTTCAGCAGGAAACGACGTCCGCCATTGCTCCTGCCGTGGAGGGAGAGGCCTCCATCTTGGGCGGGGCTGCTGCAACGAAGCCGCCGGACGCCATCTTGGGCGGGGCTGCCGCCATGCGGCTGCTGGACGCCATCTTGAGCGGGGCTGCTGCCACGCGGCCGCCGGACGCCATTTTGATGGAGCTGCGTACTACGTGGGGAGCAGGATTGGAGACGATCGAGGCTTCGGACATTCACCGCGGACATCGCCTTCCTCAAATCAAGGAATTTGTCGCCGGGGGCGATTGGAGTGCGTTCACGTGGCGGTTCGAGTCAGCCTTTCGGTCGGTGAGATGGACGGAGACGGAGGTGCTGGAGGCTCTGCCCACGCTGTTGGATGATGTCTCCTTGGAGGTCTTCTGATCCATTCCGGCGAGTAAGAAGAAGACGCTGCGTGACGCTTTCACGGAAATGGCAGAGTTCTACGAGCCGCCAATGGCGGCTACCAGAAAATGTATGCAACGTCATCGAGGAGCAGAGGAATCGCCCTTGGCTTACCGAGGGCCGCTGTTAGCGCTTGCCATGGCCGCCTACCCAGATTCGTCAGCCGATCTCCTGGATCCTCTCATCCTTTCCAGAATGATTGAACTGGCCCAGGAACTTAACATTTCGTTGCCGGTGTGCGGCCACGAACCGCTTACATCTTGATTGGCGGCACGCTGCTTGGATGCCAAGTTCAACCTTAAACGCTGGGATCAGATGGCGGCATGGACGGGGGATCCTGAAATCGACGGTCCACCGTTGGGGTGGTCTCCACATCGGGTCGTCCACGGCTCCAATGACTCCAGCGACGACGAGGTGATGGCTGCTGTTCCTCGCTGGGTCCCGAAACGCCGGCCGCGCGAGCAGCGTGATGGGGCCGGACGACCACAAGC
Source organism: Entosphenus tridentatus (assembly GCA_014621495.2). Lineage (NCBI taxonomy): Eukaryota > Metazoa > Chordata > Hyperoartia > Petromyzontiformes > Petromyzontidae > Entosphenus > Entosphenus tridentatus. Next base: position 824,145 of record CM025637.2, read on the forward strand.
GGGGACCGGGACGAGCGACCGCCGGGCTACAGCGGCCCCGTGTCTTAAGTGTGGCCGATGAGGCCATTTCGCCCGGGATTTCTGCTGCTGACTTCAACCTTCTCGGGCAAGTCGGCACATATCGGACACCTGGCAGGTCTTGTCACATCACCCATCCACTCGCACACATGTTTGCACTCTGGAAGGGAATTGTGGAACACCTGTGTCGATGCCGCACTTGGCTACACAATGGAAAAAATTGGCCCATAGGGTGGTAGCAGCCGCGTCGGGGTCCTCGACGGTACGGGGTACCATCGATGGGATCGATGTTCGTATTTTGGTGGACACTGGCGCGTCTGTTACCATCATTTCCGATGTTATTTTTCATCTCCTGTCCATTCCTACGTCACGGATCCGACCGGCTAACGACGCGTGCGTTGCTGCAAATGGGGGTAGCATGGGTATTTTGGGGCGAGTAGATGTGTGCATTGCTATAGGGAATATCACCGCAGAGGGATCAGTTTTGATCTCACGTTCACTGGCCGTCCCATGCCTATTGGGCACCGATTTCCTTCTACGCATGCCAGTTAAAATACTCGTCGACAAAGGTTGCTTGGAATTGCCAGGGGGCCATAGAATGTCATTCCTGCCGTCCCTGCTGGGCCGTTCGCCCCCAGGAAACGCTGTTAACGCGATTGTTGCTACCACGGTAGAAGTACCATCAGGCTTACAAATGCTTATTCCGCTGCATTACCAAAAGCGATTGGAAACTGCGGACGGTGTGACGGGTGTGCTGTTGTCCCCGTCGAATTCTGTGGCAAAATCCTTTTCCCTAGTGGCGGCTCAAACTATCGTTCGGCCTGGTCAGGCCCTGTTTATACAAGTGTTAAATGGGGGCCCGGACTGGGTCGTCGTCCCGGCTGGCTCGGTATTGGCTCATGCCACTACCGATTTCACCAGCTTTGAGGGTGAACCACCCACGAAAATGGCCGCTGGCGGACCACAATCCGATCGTTCAGACGATCGATGGATCGCAGATTTGTGCGGGGAAAATACATCCTTGTCGGCCACGCTGCGGAGCGCCTTGCGTTCATTATTATCAGAGCGCACTGACGTTTTCAGTAAAAACGATTTGGATCTGGGCCATACCTCACTCTTGTCACACCATATTGACACCGGTGCGGCGGGATCAATTTGTATGCACCCGCATCGCATGAGCCCTGCAGAAAGGGAACACGTGCGTGGCGCGGTGGACGACATGTTGGTGGCCGATATAATTTCGCCGTCCAACAGTCCTTGGGGCACACCGGTGGTGCTGGTTAAGAAAAAGGATGGTGGGACAAGGTTTTGTGTGGATTTCCGCTGATTGAATAAGATATCCGTGGCGGATGCATACCCCTTGCCACGGATGGATGACTCGTTGGACGCTTTGTCAGGGGCAAATTTTTTCTCCACCCTCGACCTGTCGTCTGGGTTTTGTCAGCTTCCCCTCGATGATGCATCCAGACCAAAAACGGCGTTCCGCATGCCACAAGGCCTCTTTGAGTTTAACCGCCTACCTATGGGCTTGAATGCGGCACCGGCGACGTTCCAACGCCTGATGGAACTGGTGCTAGCGGGGCTGCAGTGGGAAACGTGCCTCATATATTTGGACGATATCATCGTATTCAGCCGCACTTTCGAAGAACACCTCCAACGACTGGAGACTGTCTTTCAGAGGATGTGCTCGGCTGACCTAAAATTTTAAGCAAAAAAGTGCCACCTTTTGCAATGGTCCGTCCGCTACTTGGGACATATCGTCAGCTCTGACAGTGTGTCCTCGGACCCTCAGAAAACGGCGTGTGTCCGAGAGTGGCCCATGCCCACTTCGGAGGGCGACGTACGGCGGTTTGTAGGGTTCGCATCCTACTATCGACGTTTTGTTAAGAATTTCGCGACGCTGGCTAAGCTGCTGCATGTTCTGACGGGGAAAAATCAGAGATTTAAATGGGGCCCAAAAGAGGAGCGCTCTTTTCAATCTCTTCGGGATCACCTGACCACCGCGTCGATGCTCGACTACCCAGACTTTTCCCAGCCGTTCATCCTTGACACGGATGCTAGCAATATCGGCATAGGAGCCGTTTTGTCGCAACGTAAAGACGGGGTCGAGCGAGTGGTGGCATACGGCAGCAGGGTGCTGTCCCCTGCCGAGACGCGATATTGCGTGACGCGACGGGAACTGCTAGCAATCGTACATTTTGTTCGCCAGTACCGGCCGTACCTGTATTGAAGGAAATTCCTAGTGCGCAATGACCACGCTGCCTTGAAATATTCTTTGAAATTGGAACAACCGTCCGTTCAATTGGCTCAGTGGTTAGAATCATTACAGGAGTTTTCCTTCAATATCACGTACCGCAAGGGTACTCGCCACGGCAACGCGGACGCTCTCTCCAGGTTGCCCCAGACTCCTCCCTGCGCCTGTCTGACGGGTACGGACCGCTGTGCAGCACTGCCTACCTCGCCCTGTCCAGTTATGGAGGCGATGTCGAATGATGAAGGCCAGGATGTACCCGTTGGCGCCGACGATATGCTGCATTTGCCGCACTCGGTGTGGCTATGCGAGCAGGAGGCTGATGCCTCTCTGGCTCCGCTGCGGGAACTGATCGGGAAACCGAGATCTCATTTGGCGGGATGGAAATGGCAGATGTTTCGGGGCCAGGCGGGATTACTGATGTGTACGGATGGATTGTCTGACCGTTCATGCCTGGTTGTGCCGACATCCCTTCACCACGACCTGCTCCGCGCTCTGCACGCCGACAAGCTGATGCACCTTGGCGTGCAGAAAACATTGGCCGCGATGCAGCAGGATTTCTTTTGGCCCGGCATGACAGCAGATGTCACTAACTGTATCCGGTCATGCCATGACTGTGCCAAGCGGAAACCGCCTCGTCAAAATTATATCTCGCCCCTACGTTCGATCGAGGTATCCCGTATTAATGAGCTGGTTGCTCTGGATATCCTGGGCCCGTTCCCTCCATCGGCTAGGGGAAACAAAGACCTTTTGGTCGGGGTCGAATATTTTTCTTGCTGGCCTATGGCCTGGCCTTTGCCTGACAAAATGGCCTCATCCACCACCGAGGCTTTCTTGAATGGATACGTCATGGATAAAGGAGCACTCGAAGGGCTGATCAAAGATCAGGGACGTAACTTCTCCTCCAACTTGCTCAAAGACGTGTGCTCTGTGTTGGGTACAAAGAAAATCCACTCTTCCCCTTACCATCCGCAAATGGATGGCATGGTGGAACGATTTAACCGCACCCTTTCGGCCATGCTTTGTTACATGGTGAGTGAAAAACAAACCGATTGGGACTTGCATATACCGGGCGTCCTGGCAGCATACCGCAAGGTTCCGCATGCGTCCACAGGATATTCGCCATTTTTCCTCATGTATGGCCGTGAGAATGTACCCCCGATTGATGTGCAACTGGGTGCAGCGGGGAAACAACCGTCCCCTTCCTTGCCTGACCACGTATGGGACTCGCTTAAACGGGTTACGGAGGCGCGAGAGGCCGCCAGATGTGCGATGGCCAGTACGCAGGCGAGGAACGAGAGGTTTGCGCGTCAATCGCGAACTGACATGCCTTGGTCGGTGGGCGATATGGCATGGCTCAATTGCCCTCAAGTGCCAGTGGGTACGTCCCCTAAACTGCACAAGCCTTGGCGGGGACCTGTGAGGCTGGTGGACATTCGGAATCCCCAGAGTGTTCGCATCCAGTACGGCCAACATCGTTGGTATGTCCATCGTCGCGGCTCAAGCCCTACGTTGATCCGCGTGCTGGCCCTTCATCTCCACTTGTTGACCTGCCAGAATCCGGCGTGCCGAATGTGCCACTTGCCTCGCCCATTGATCCCCAGCGGGGTTGTGTTATACCCCCCGCAGATGAACAGGTTTTGAAGGACGACGAGACCCCAGAAGTCCCACCTCCAACGGGGCCTGTCCCAGATACAACGGAAACTGAACATGCTTCTTCTTCTCCACGGCAACCACCTCCTGCTGAACACTCAGCGAGGCGACAACACGTGAAGGGTGGAGAGGGTCCGGCGTCGCACACGCGGTCGAAATCTCTCCCGTTTCGCTAATATTGATTGCCTTGCGGTCTGTCACCCTGTTGTTACTGCGCTACAGGGGCACCCTAATGTATGTCTGTTATGAAATGTTTAAAATTCCTTGGTGCGTTGACGCCTACTCCCCCTTACCTTGTTAATGCGTCTTAGACGCCCTAAGGTTTATTCAAATGAGATTCGGCCTGTCACCCTTTTCCCAGCTGAGACAGCTCCCCTTGGCGCGCGGCGGGGGGGGCGCGATGTAATGTGAGGATATATCTGGCTCACTGACGTATCACAACTCATCACGATGATTGGCTCTGCCGGTCCCGGTCCATAGCCAATGGGGGGAAGCCTAGGGGCGTGGCCCCGACGTAATGGAAGGGTGACAGCTGTAAGTAGAGGATTGGTTCTGCTGGCTTTGGCCACAACCAATGGGGAGATGAGTCAGGGGCGTGGTCCCGGGATCCTACGATGGAGTCTGGAAGATTCCATAGAGGCTAACCAGGATTGATGGAAACGTACCACGTGACCCGGGTATTAAATAGGGGTGGAGACGAACAACACGTGGTCAGAACTGGAACGAACGGAGGAGGCCACGCGGGATTGTGGAGTCAGAGTAACCATTAGCCTTAAGAGCTTGGCGTACGCGTTTGAGTTCACTGGCAATGTGTTCCTGGTCGGATATGCATTGGGCTCTAAGACAGAGGTTCTCTGCAAGCCATCTGGCTACAATGAGATATTCGTTCATGAGGCTATCCACATATACAAACACAGAGACAATTTCAACCGAGAAGATGGATTCTGGCTTAGCAATCATTGGAAGGACGTAATAAACCATTTCGGATCTTAACTGATTGTGTTCACGTTTACGGTGACTTTCAGACCGCGTTCCATTCACTGGCATTGTATTCTCTGCAGGGAATGGATTCTTTGCTCCGCTGCATTGACATATTTTGTTGCTTCCTCTTAGTATCTTTCATACTGTATAATAACAAATAGTTTTAAAAATGTATATGCTTAATACAATGTACAAAGTAATATATTGTATCGATATTGTATAGTGAATATACAGCAGTGTGATATACATTAGGGTGGGTATAATAATACATAGTGTAATATTACAATGGATAAGGTATAGGGTGGTTTATAGCAATACAGTATATAATTTAATGTTTGGGTTTGTCTATGGCAGTATATAGTACAGTGTAGACTCGTGCGATGTAAGAGAATAAAGTTTAGATGGAAGCATATTATATTTTTTACGACGTAGAATTGTAATGTATTACTTACTGTTAGTAACTCAGCTTATTGTAGAGTATATTAAGTATAATGATGATACTATGTAGTTTATACTTTAGTTGTTTTACGTGGTGGTTTTAGTTACTGCAGCTACATACTATTAACACTTCTTCCCTTTATTAATGCTACCCCTATCCCCTCCCTGTGATGCTGCTAATCCTGCATCATGCACAGGCAAAGTAGCACTAATCACATACCTGCATTTCCCATATCCCCTCCCTTTGATGCTGCTAATCCTGTATAATGCACGGCATATGCAGTACTAATCACATACCTGCATTTCCCATAAATATGCTAAATTCCTCTTGATATGCATATTCTTTTGTTAAGGCTCCCCCTTTATTCCCCCCTTCCAACCCAGCTTATATACATGCTCCAAGCACGTGTGCTTTTTCATTCAGACGCTGTCGCCTCGACAGACCTGGTTTTCACCTGAGGACGGCTACTTGCGTAGTGGCCGAAACGTCGTGAGAATTATTTTATTATGTTTTCTTTTTATTATTGTATTACTTCCCTTCTACGTGACTTTACCGAAAGAACCAAGAAGATGAAGGTGATTTAAGCAATCCAGGACCTCCCATCCTGCCTCAAGAGGACCAAGGGAGTTCAAGGCCTCAAAGAGAGGTAAGGTTGACACAACGGGCCTTGGAAAGCTATAATGCTGAGAAACAGGACCTTGATGCCAGGATACAACGGGCATGGGACCGGGTTGAAGCAGATTTATCTGAAGCTTCAAACGCCTCAGACACAGTGGCCTCAATTCAGTGGGCCATCCAGCGAGTGAAGGTGAGCAGCTCAAGCTACAAGCTCCTGGCAAATAAATACATCTCCCTCCTGATGAAGGTGAAAACAGATGAGGGCATTGAGGGAGTGCGCATGCAAGAACACTTCCTCGAACTGCTCGATGATAATGTGCAGGCAGTGATACAAGATGCAATGGACCGTGTGGAGGGCTTAAGAGAGACATGATCTCAGCACTCTGTATCATCCAGGTCCACCACAAGATCTAAAGCCTCAGCACACTCAAAGACATCATCTACTAGTATGGCAGCAGCTCAGGTACGCGCAGCAGCAGATGCAGCAAACGCCCGTATTGCCTACATGGCTGATGAGAAAGCTATGCTAATTGAAAAGGCCCACATACAAGAAGAAGCATGCATAGCAACTGCTGCCGCACGAGAGCAAGAGAGTATATTAGTGGCTACTGCCACACGGAAGAAAATTGAGCTGGATGCTAAGTTAAGCACCCTGCAACTCAAAAAGGAAGCAGCTACTGCAAGGGCCCAGGCAGAGGTGCTCGAGGCAGCAGCCAACCTGGATAAGGAAGATAATTGGAGTGAGTTTGGTACTCAGATATCTGTCAAGGACCGTGATCAACTCACCAGAAAAAATATTTTGGACTGGTCTGAACAATGCATCAATGCTCCTCCACCAAGCCATACGGAACGAAGGGTGGACGTTCAGGCATCGTCATCTTCACACCGAGTCAATAGGAGTGCTGTCTACGGGAATGGTAGAAATACATATTCTGCCCTGGCAGTTAGTCGCTGACTCAGCATCGCAACACGAGAGGTCAGACGTGGATGCATCAAGTCAGACCCACATTCCAGACAGTCACATAAGGGGATCCAACCAACGTGATCGAAACCCTTTGGTCCCACAGTCCAACGCCATCGCAAATGACGGCCTGCAAGGCAATACAGCCAATAATGCCACCTCACAAGCGCCAGTATGGACACACCCTGGATCAGCAGGACTAGGGGACTTTGCTAGGTACCTGGCTCACCGTGAACTAATCAACACAGGACTCGTTAAGTTTGATGACCACTCTGAGAACTATCGAGCCTGGAGATCCGAAATGCAGACATCTCTGCAAGTGAAGAACTCGACCTGTTGGTGAAATGGTTAGGAAATGAATCTGCAGAGTACGCAAAGAGGATTCGGTCATCAAACATTGACGACCCTGCCTCAAGCCTGCATGCGGTGTGGGAGAGGCTCGAGGAGTGCTATGGTAGCCCAGAAACTATTGAGAAGGCTCTCTTCAAGAAGTTGCAGAACTTCCCAAAAATCTCTGGTAGGGACAATAAAAGGTTACGAGAGCTTGGAGA
>CM025637.2:843491-865048 GCA_014621495.2 Entosphenus tridentatus
CGTATGTACACATGAATTTCCTGTTTTTGATGCTTATTTTAGTCATGTGACCAGGAAGTTACGATTTTAGATTTCCACTGAACCACGCGGGCGTTGGCCATTACACAGATAAGTGAAGATAAGTGAAGATGGCGGCACACATCGCGTCTCAGTGAAGCCAGACGCAGTTGTCCATCGTGGGACTTTGAGAAGCATTGTCTGCAAGTTTGTTTATATTATTATAATATTGGCAATGCTGTTGTAATGTTGGAATGATCGTTATAGTGATGTAAATGCCTTTATGGTGCCGTTAAGTTGTTGTGGTAAATACGAGGCCTATTTAGCAACGAAGCCTGCAACTTTCCTTATTGTGGATGTTTCTTGTGATTTAGTAGGTCGAGTCAGACTTGTACCCAGGTGGCTATGTTGCAATCCTGAGAGCAAAGATGACGAAGTATCTCATCCACAGTTTAGTGTTATGTGTAATGCTGTACATTTGGGGTGCAGTGTGATGAATACACGATGTGCCTTTATGCAACGCACAGGCTTGTGCTCTTGTCTAGTTGTTCAGTGGTAATGTAGGGGCCTGGTCCGTCCAGGATCTATTGTTATCTAAGACAATGTTCTGATGCTGTGGTGTTCATTGTGTTGGTGTTTCCGGGTTATAACAGATGCTGTATCTATGTTTTCTCACCAGTTTTACCTTGTTAAAATCAATAAATGACGATTGGAGTCGGACGTTCATCCTGGCTCCGAGGGTTTATTGAATGCAAGGTTATCTACTCGACTAGCGGTGCAACGCAGCGCACAGCGAGGCCGAGATAGTTATTATTCGCAAATGGAAGAAACACAAAAGAACTGTCAATCTCCCTCGGCCTGGGGCTCCATGCAAGATATCACCTTGTGGAGTTGCAATGATCATGAGAACGGTGAGTAATCAGCCCAGAACTACACGGGAGGATCTTGTCAATAATCTCAAGGCAGCTGGGACCATAGTCACCAAGAAAACAGTTGGTAACATACTACACCGTGAAGGACTGAAATCATGCAGTGCCCGCAAGGTCCCCCTGCTCAAAAAAGCACATATACATGCCCGTCTGAAGTTTGCCAATGAACATCTGAATGATTCAGAGGACAACTGGGTGAAAGTGTTGTGGTCGGATGAGACCAAAATGGAGCTCTTTGGCATCAACTGAACTCGCCGTGTTTGGAGGAGGAATGTTGCCTATGACCCCAAGAACACCATCCCCACCGTCAAACATGGAGGTGGAAACATTATGCTTTTGGGGTGTTTTTCTGCTAAGGGGACAGGACAACTTCATCGCATGAAAGGGACGATGGACGGGGCCATGTACCGTCAAATCTTGGGTGAGAACCTCCTTCTCTCAGCCAGGGCATTGAAAATGGGTCGTGAAAGGGTATTCCAGCATGGCAATGACCCAAAACACACGGCCAAGGCAACAAAGGAGTGGCTCAAGAAGAAGCACATTAAGGTCCTGGAGTGGTCTAGCCATTCTCCAGACCTTAATCCCATAGAAAATCTGTGGAGGGAGCTGAAGGTTCGAGTTGCCAAACGTCAGCCTCGAAACCTTAATGACTTGGAGAAGATCTGCACAGAGGAGTGGGAAAAAATCCCTCCTGAGATGTGTGCAAAGCTGGTGGCCATCTACAAGAAACGTCTGACCTCTGTGATTGCCAACAAGGGTTTTTGCCACCAAGTACTAAGTCATGTTTTGCAGAGGGGTCAAATACTTATTTCCCTCATTAAAATGCAAATCAATTTATAAAAATTTTGACTTGATTTTTTCTGGATTTTGTTGTTGTTATTATGTCTCTCACTGTTCAAATAAACCTACCATTAAAATTATAGACTGATCATTTTTTTGTCAGTGGGCAAACGTACAAAATCAGCAGGGGATCAAATGCTTTTTTTCCTCACTGTATAGTGATAGACTAGCAGTGGAGAAGCTAGCAGAGTATATAGTGATAGGCTAGCAGTGGAGAAGCTAGCGGAATATATAGTAAGAGGCCAGCAGTGGAAAAGCTACCAGGGTGTGTAGCGATAGGGTAGCAGCGGAGAGAGCGAAGCGAGCGGAGCGCGGCAAGCAAACCAGCAGTAGAGAGGCTGAGGGTGGGAGAAAGCAAACCAGCAGTAGAGAGGCTGAGAGTGGGATAGAGTAAACCAGCAGTAGAGAGGCTGAGAGAGAAAGAGCAGACCAGCAGTAGAGAAAGAGAGCAGAGAGAGTGGAGCGTGGCAGGCAAGCAACACAAGCGGGAGAGCGGGAGGGTTGCGACGGATTTACGTGGTGTTGAACGCGAAGAGTTCTATTGAAAAAAAGTGACACAAGAAAAAGAAAATGTTGTCCGCGTGAAATAAAAACACTAAACATGTACAGTATTTTATGCACTATATTCTTTCTTTTTATTCCATTCCATACATTTGTAGTGGTTATTTCTATGCGGACAACATCTACTTTCTCTCCGGCGTCACTTTTATTATACTGTTCTCCTCCCGTTCCACACCCGTAACTCCGGCGTGTTTTCCTCGCTTCCGCCGCTCGCCCGCCGCGCTCCGCTCGACTCGCTTGCTCCGCTCTCTCCATCTCTCCGACTCTCTCCGACTCTCCGCTCTCTCTCCGGTCTCTCCGCTTGCTCCGCTCTCTCCGCTCTCTCCGCTCTCTCTCCGCTCTCTCTCCGCTTGCTCCGCTCTCTCCGCTCTCTCCAACTCTCTTCAACTCCTTCCGACTCTGTGTGCGTTATTCCACTCCACCATCCCCCCCGTGACGAAAAAGGTAGCCATCCCGGCTAAACACAAGCAACACATTGCGCGATTAGTGGCACAGGTTAACAACAACAACAACAACCTTACAACCTTTTAACAACATAACACAATTAGTGGCCCGGGCAACAATGAATAACAGGTGTATGTGCAGTGAATGCTCACGCAGTGCGCTCAACGGAAGGCCGTTCCTCGGGAGCGGGTTCCCGCAGCCGGTCCGTCACCCCTGAATGGGTCAACACGGGGCAAGGGAGGGGAACGCTCACTACTCGACACGGAGCTGCGTCTCATCCTCGTTGCGCCTTGTCCCTCGTGACAGAGACCATTCGCTGGTGCGTTGGCACCCCGTTCTCGTGTGTCCCGGGGCACATCCCGAGGTTGCGGCTGGACAACCGGCTCCCGTTCCAAGAGCCTGCCAGCCAGCTCATCCCGCGCTAATAGTGCCGGTCCTGCAGGCACACGGGGGGCAGGCTGCTGAGGTGCGTCAACATGCGACCGTACCACAGGTTCGTCGGACACATCTAATACAGGCCGCTTCGGGATGGGAGACGCATCATACGGAGGAAGACATTTCTTAAGGCGCGACAGGTGAACGTGCCATTGGCGCTGGCCAAAGCGAATACGTACACTCTGGTCCCGACGAGTTTCCACAATCTCGACGGGACCCTGCCAGGGCCGATGGAGCTTTGGAGATGTCCCCACTGGCACCATGGGGCAGTGCAGCCAAGCCCTGTCCCCCACACGCCAGGGCTCCCGCAGAGACTGCGTGCCTTGCAGCCGTTTTTTGGCTGCCTGCCATCACGCCGTGTTACCAAAGGAGGCCTCTCTTGCTTCATTCAGCCGGTCTAACGTCACCTGCATGGGGACAGGTACCGCAGTCGTCTTCCCCGGTGCATGCAGGCCCAACATGACCAGGGCTGGGGCCTCTGGCTCCCGTCCATACATTAAATACAATGGCGAATACCCCGTCGAGGCATGTGGGGCCAATCTGTAAGCGGCTAGGGCAGCCGGAACGTGCAGGTCCCAATCGTTCTGCGCTGCATTCACCTGTTGGCACAGCATAGATGTTAGCGTCCTATGCAGGCATTCGACCATCCTGTCGGTTTGTGGGTCGTACAGGGACGTCTGAATCTTACTCATCCCCAGCGAATCACACACCTCCTTAAGCAACCGGGAAGAAAAAATTATGCCCTGGTCGGTGAGCAGTTGTTCCGGAGCGCCTTTATCGAGGACATATCCCTGCAGGAAAGCCTCAGTGATTGAAACCGCAGATTGGTCCACCAATGGCCACGCCATAGGCCATCGGGTAAGGTATTTGACCCCTATGAGCAAGTTCTTGTGACCTCGCGGGGTGGTGGGGAACGGACCCAAAATATCCAGGGCAACAATCTCGTTAACACGGGAGACCCGTATGGATTGTAATGGCACCTGGTATGGCTATGCAGGCGCCTTCCGCCGCATGCACTCGTGGCAAGATGTAATGAATTGATGCACGTCGTTTTGCATGCCTGGCCAATAAAAATCTTTGCACAGGGTCAGAGCGTTTTTCTTTTTCACGAAAATGCATACGTTTTTCATGCGTATCATGAATGAGCTTGCCCCGCAGACACAAGGGAATGACAATACAGAAGTTCTGCAGTTCAACGTCCCATCGCACAAAGAGACCGTCGACAAGCCGAAGAAAAGGGCGATCCACCGACCCTCTAGCGCGAGAGGCCCGAAGCCTCATCCTGGACAAGGAGGAATCCTCCTCTTGCAGGCGCCTCCAATCGGCCAGCGTTAGACCCAATATGCCGGACCCCTGCGCGGGGAACCCATAAGCTGGGACCGAATCAGCGGCAGCGGCCATCGCCGGAACCGCCTGCAGTGGTGGACTGCACCGTAGTGAGCCCTCTACACACCTACAGGACCCTGATGGCAGCGGTAATCGTGACAAAACATCTGCGTTGACATGACGTGTCCCCTTCCTGTGCTGGACCGTAAAAGAATATCCCTGCAGGATTTCGAGCCAACGGGCCATCTGGCCCAAGGGCTGGTCAACCGGAAAATGTATTGCAGTGCCACGTGATCAGTGCGTACCAAGAAATAATTGATCGGGGCGAGCATGGTACATGAAAGGGTGAGGCACAACCCTCCCCATAGCAGCTGCCATTCACACCGACCAAGCAATGGAGATAAGCCATGTTAATGAGATTCTGGAAAATCTCAACAGGACTTCAAAAGGCCCCCTCAAAACAATACAAACAGTAGGCACCACGATATATATTTTTTTTATTTTTCGTTTTCCTTAATACAACGGTTAAAAGTTCAGAACTTAGCGACAAAGATTAAGTCTATACCATGGGCCACCCACGGCGCCCACCAATCTGACGCGGCCGCGTCATCTGTGATGCGGCCGCCGCTTCTGGTGGAATTCCTGCATCCGACGCCCCTGCAAATGCCATGCCTGGTGCGCTATTTGACTCTGTGGGGGACTACATTCCTGCTCTACAATAGCGCTTGCCGTCTCTTCAAGTCTTTCGCCTGTCGATTCGTCTCAAACTGTAAGATGGCAGGATGGACTGCGGACGTGGCGCTTCGGGCTCTGCCTTCCACGCTGGACGACGCTGCCCTGGCTACCTTCCTCACCATACCACAGAAGGACCGCTCCACGTTGCAGCAAGCCCTCGACCAGATGGCTTTGGTGTACGGGCCCCGTCGGAAACGAGGCATCGCTTCACGAGCCGGAAGAGAGAGGCTGATGAGACTCCCCTCGCCTACTAAAGCACGATGATGGCGTTGGCCCAAGCGGCCTACCCTCGTATGGACAACGTGGGCATCGACACCGTCGTACTTGAAAAACTGTTGGTGCTGGCACGTGAGTTGCGCATCGCTATTCATATCACGGACGAGGGCGATCTCTCCTCACTGCGCAATGCACGCTACCTGCACACGGAGCTGCTCCTCCAGCGCGACAAGCTGGTGGCGCACGCTGCCGCGTCAGAGGACGAGGCCCTGGACAACCAGGCCTTCGCATGACATCACGCTACGAGCTGGAGAACAACCGACCGGCCTCGCCAGGGCGAGTCCTGGCGGGGGAGACACGCTTTTCCACGGGCACGAGCCCGCGTCATGTGCTACAACTGCGGACAGCAAGGACATCTGTCGTCGGGCTGTCCAGCTCCTCGATGCCGCGTTCCAGGTCGTCCGCCGTCGTCTCCCCGCACATCTGCTGCTTCACAAGGACCGCAGGCAAGTCGCAACACCTCACACATTCGGCCCCTGCCCTCATCTCATACTCTTTATTCCGATGCGCCATTCCATCGCATTGTGTCGGGGGGTCAGGGCCGGAATGTTGTCTATCTTCGGCGGCCACTCTGACCGGTTCAGTGGTCGGAATTGGCCCATAGGGTCGTAGCCGTGGCTACGGGCTCCTCCATTATCATCGGCGCCATTGAATGGATTGAATTTCGGCTACTGTTCGATTCGGTGGCTTCGGTAACCATAATTTTGGACCTCATCTACAACGTGCTGCCCCGGAAGTGTCAGTCGCTCACCCCTGGGAATAATTGGCCAAATAGAGGCCCAAATTTGTATTGGTGATATTAAATTAACAGGTCCCATTTTGGTTTCCGAGACCTTTGCCGTTCCGTGTTCGCTGGGTACAGATTTCCTCGGCAAAATTCCCATTAAAATCATGATCGACAAAGGCTGCATTGAGCTTCCCTCGGGCCGCCGTATGTCGTTCCTGCCCTCGCCCACCCGGCTATGCATGGCTTGCGCGGCCGTTCAGGCGCTGGCATCCCAGACGGTTCGGATTCCACCGGGCACACAAATGCTGATTCTGCTTCGGCTGCGGAAACCACTCGAGTCGGGGACGGCGTCGGGTATTTTACTGGCTCCATCCAACACAGCTGTATGGGGATTGGAGCTGGTGGGGGCACAGACGCTCGTGCCCAGTGAGGGCCAACCCTTCATCCAGGTGCTGAATGTGGGGTTGCGAACGAGGGTCGTACCCCAGGGGGCGGTGATTGCTCACGCATCACTGCCACTCCACAGTGACTCCGTCGCGGCTCATGTGGAGAGTACGCTTCGGTCTGACACACATTCTGATCTCGATGAAGAATGGATGGATTCTCTTTGTTCAGGGGCTGGAAATTTCCCTGAGTCCCAGCGATCTCAATTGCGCACGTTGCTTCATAAATTTGCCGATGTTTTCAGCAAGCACAAATTTGATATCGGATGCACTAATCTACTGAACCATCACATTGATACGGGCGATTCCATTCCTATTCGGCAGAATCCATTTCGGTTGAGCCCGGCGGAGAAGGAGCATGTCCGGTTGGCTGTCAATGACATGTTGGCCACGGACATCGTGTCTCCATCCACCAGCCCATGGGGTGCCCCGATTGTACTTGTCAAAAAACATGATGGCAGTTTACGCTTTTGTGTTGATTTTCGAAAACTCAACAAAATCTCGCTGGCAGACGCATATCCGCTTCCTCGAAAGGACGAGTCACTGGATGCCTTGGCAGGGGCGCGGTACTTTTCCACCTTGGACCTTTTGTCCGGATTTTGGCAACTGCCCTTGGACGAGGCGTCCAAACCAAAGACCGCGTTACGCATGCCACAGAGCCTTTTTGTATTTAATAGATTGCCCATGCGTCTGCACTCAGCCCCAGCGACGTTCCAGTGACTCATGGAGCTGGTCCTCGTTGGGCTGCAGTGGGACTCGTGTCCCATCTATCTTGATGACGTCATTGTTTTTAGTCGTACATTCGACGAACACTTGGATAGGCTGAGGGCTGTGTTTGTCAAAATGTGCACTGCTAACCTAAAATTCAAACCCCAAAAGTGTTTTCTCTTGTGTGAATCCATAAGGTATCTCGGGCACATTGTCAACCATACGGGCATCGCCACCGACGCCGAAAAAAACGATTGCGTAAGAACGTGGCCAACGCCTACATCTGTGGGTGATGTCCGCAGCTTCATAGGATTCGCGTCCTATTACCGCCGGTTTGTTGAGGGCTTTGCTTTAATAGCAAAGCCCCTTCATGCTTTGACGGCTAAGGGTGCTAAGTTTCGCTGGAGGGAAGTCGAGGACGGGGCTCTCAAGGCTCTTCACGACGCCCTTGTCAGCGCCCCTCTCTTGTGCTACCCTGACTTCACCTTGCCCTTCATTCTGGACACTGATGCCAGTAATACAGGCATTGGTGCGGTGCTCTCGCAAGTCATTGACGGCATTGGAACACGTAGTCGCCTATGGCAGTAGGGTGCTGTCTCCGGCAGAGCAGCACTATTGCGTCACCCGCCGCGAGCTGCTAGCTATTGTTTTCTTTGTACAACAATATCGGCCATACCTGTACGGCCGATATTGTTCGCTCCGATCATGCGGCATTGCAGTATGCACTGAAAATAGACCAGCCATCTGGCCAGTTGTCGCGATGGCTGGAGGTCCTACAGGACTACACATTCATGGTTATCTACCGAAAGTGCTCACGGCATTCGAACGCTGATGGCCTATCGCGCCTTCCCCCGGGGGAGGGATGCGTATGTTTTACGTGCTCTGGGAGGTGCAAGTTTCCCACTGTGGCTACACCTGCATCTCCCCTTGTGGCAGCAGCAAAGGTTATCTACCCAGGGACTCTCTCCTCTGCCGGATAGCATGATCTGATCGCTCGTGACTCGCTGCTTGAGCTGGCTCTGGATGAATGGGGACGCCTCCAGATGGAGGATGCCTCCCTCCTTAAGCTGCGCCGCTGTGCCGAACGTGCTGGCGATTGCCGGGAGGGTATTGGGGCAGTAGTTATGCGTAATGGTCTCCTCATGTCATGGGACGCCAGCTCTCGTCGTTACAAAATTGTTGTTCCTACCGCTCTGCGGGGCAGGGCCGTGTGGGCCGCGCACGAACGACTCTTGCACTTAGGAATTCATAAAACGCTCGCCACTCTGCAGTTGGATTTCTTTTGGCCAGTGATGGCACGCGATGTCACCGATTTGTTAAACAGCTGCACACAGTGTGCATGGTGGAAGCACCCGGCTAGGCTGGCCTGTCCACCACTTCAGTCCATTCGAGTGTCCCGCGTCAACGAGCTGGTGGTGCTGGATATCCTCGGCCCTTTCCCAGTCACTGCCCATGGTAATAAGTACCTGCTGGTTGGGGTCGAGTATTTCACCCGCTGGCTCATGGCCTGGCCCCTCCCCAACCAGTCGGCAGTGGCCGTTGCGGAGGCCTTTCTCCATGGCTATGTCCTGGATAATGGTGCCCCGGAATGGCTGCTGACGACCAGGGAAATAACTTTTCATCTGCCCTTCTACGGGAGGTCTGCGACCTTCTGGGTACGCAGAAGGTGCGAACCTCCCCCTACCATCCGCAAACCGATGGTATGGTCGAGCGCCTGCACCAGACGATCACCTCTATTTTGTGCAATCAGGTGGATGATGCTCAACTTGATTGGGACCTCCGTATACCTGTAGTCCTGGCCGTATACCAATTCACGCCTCATGCGGCCACGGGTTACTCACCCTTCTACTTGATGTACGGCAGGGACGTTGACCCCCCCATAGATGTGCAATTGCAGGTCAAGTCGGCTATGTCACGATCAAAGCTGTCTGACCACATTCGTTTCAACATACAAAAGTTGGTCGAGGTGCGGGAAGCCGTGAAGGAAAATTCTGGGGCGAGGCAATGGGAAAATGAACGTCTGCACGATCGGCGCGTATCCGTACACAAATGGTCCGTGGGGGACAAAGCGTGGTTGCACTGTCCCCAGGTGTCCTTGGCGACATCGTCTAAATTGCTCAGGCTCTGGCGGGGTCTGGTGGATATTGTTCGGGTTGTTCAGGACCAGTGCGTTCGGGTCGCGTGCGGACGGCGCTCGTGGTATGTCCACCCATCGCGCCTGAAGCCCTACGTCTCACTGCGCACTGACACATCACCTTCATCTCGCAGGGGCCATACGCGTGATGTGTCTGATGTGCTGGGATGGAGTTCTCCTAATCCTTGTTATGCACCGCACCCTCCTGCCACTCCTCCGGATGTCACAGGTGTGAGTTCACCAAGGGTGGCCACGCCGACGGATCACTGTGCTGCTCAACCGCCCGGCCAGCAGGGCGATGCCCCACGAGCACTGTCGCCTACCTCCGGTGAGATGCCGGACGTCCGTCATCAGGCCCCTCCTGACCCTCCACCGAGGACTCTGAACCCTTATGATGGACCCGCTATGCGGACTCGCTCAAAGCTACCCCGGCTCTCCTGAGGCCCCCCCTGTCCCCACGCGCACACACTGGTCATGTTGACCCGCCGAGGAGAGGGGGCTGTGGGCAGTGTCTACGATCCCACAGAACCCCGCCCCTCGGTGGGGAGCGGTAGAAACCGGTATGGACCGGTTGGGTTAACGGTGGCCAGGACCCCTCTGAGGGGAGGGGGCTGGGGTGGAGCGTACAATCCCACAAAACCCCGTCCCTCAGTGGGAAACTATATAAAGCGGGTTCTTGAGAGCAGGAGGCAGTTCGCCTTAAGTCGATGTCCAGAAGCTGCCCGAAGACAAGACCCTGAACCCCAAGCCGCCGACGTCCTTTTAAGGGCCGGGGCTCAGTGCGGTGCTAGCGGTCGGAAGCTAGGACCCTGAGGATCCCTCGGCCCAACGTCCTTCTGAGGGCCGGGTCCAGACGGGCCACTGGTCAGGGACCCACCGGTACCAGCAGTGGGTCAGCCTCCCCTAGGTCTAGCCAGCCAGAGGGCTAGAGGAGTCAGAGTGGCTAAGTGGCTAGGTACGATAGCCCAGAGGCTGTACCTCCCCAGGTTGTGGGTGAAAGGGGCCATTACCTCTTTGTGTTAGGGATCAAGTGTATTCTGTTATATTACAATAAATCGTGTTGCCTTTATGACGACTCCGTCTCCATACAAGAGCACTCCACGTGCGTACGCAGCTCGTTTTGTCCGGATCAGTGGCGACTCCCGATGCGCTAACAACGTGACCCAAATACTTAACAGATGTTTGCAGCAAGTGGCACTTTTGGGGCTTAAATTTCAATTTGGCGTCCCGCACTCGGCCAAATACGGCACGCAATCACTGCAAATGCTCGGCAAAATTTTTACTGAAAACAATGACGTTGTCGAGATATATCAAACACGATTCCCACTGAAATCCGGACAATACAAGCTCCATTAAATGTTGGAAGGTGGCCGGCGCAGAGTGGAGCCCAATCGGGAGGACGTTGAAATGGAACAACCCCTGTGGTGTTCGGAATTCAGTTTTCGGTTTGTACCCCTCGTCCAGGGACAGTAGCCAAAAGCCTGACAAGAGATCGACGGTCGAGAAAAATTTTGCGCCAGACAGGGCGTCCAATGAGTCGTCGATGCGTGGAAGCGGGTACGCATCCGCAACCAAAATCTTATTACGTTTACGATAATCGACGCAAAATCGCAGGGAGCCGTCGCATTTTTTAACCAGCACAATGAGAGCCCCCTACGGGCTGGTAGAGGGAGAGACGATCTCCTGTTCCAGAATTTCGTGCACAGTTCGCCGAATGAAGTCTTTTTCTGGCGGGCTCATGCAATGGGAATTTAGGCGAATTGGGGGTGCGTCCCTCGTCTCTATGTGATGCCGCAACAGGGATGTCCGACCAATATCATATTTTCCCGAACTGAAAACATCCGTAAATTCCAAAAGTATTTCATGGAGACGCGACCGCTGCTCGGGTGTCAGATTGTGGTTCTGCTCATACAATCCCCGCAACCAATCTGGCTCCTCGTCACACGGCAACAGTGCATCCCCCACTCCTGTTGCCAAACACACCTCCACCTCCAAACCTGACACTGCCATCACATGTGTGGATGAGGGTTGCCAAAGCCCCCGTGGCTCGTGCCCCACATTGACAATCTGCATAAACGGGTCGCCATTTACTGACAGCACCGTTAAAGCCCCAACCAAGGAGGGTCTCCGTGACATTGTGCTCAAAGGGGTTAGTAATATCCCTTCCAGCGAGTTTCTCAAAGGCAAATTTTTCTTCAAGCGCAGCGGCACGAGCATTTGCGTGACTGGCGGAACACGCACCGTTTGGCTAACCACAGCCTGCACCACGGCGTTCGCTGCCGTGAAATGAGATGGAGTCCCCAATAATTTGAGACACTTCCCCGAAGGCATTTCCAAACAGCCCCTCTCTATGGAGATTTTGAGAGGCATCCTTCATAAGAAATCCGTACCCAATAGACACGGCACAGCCAGGGCTGTGGAAACCAGAATGTGTCCTGTCACGCACACCTCCACAATTTGAGTCGTGGCAAGCATGCGGCCCAAAATTCCCAGGCTACCCCAATTTGCAGCTATACACGGCCCATCAACCGGCTCCAAAGCCTGGGGTGAGGCCGGCAATGAGCGAAAAGTTTGTAAAGAGATGAGGGTTGCCGAAGCCCCCGTGTCGACAATGACCCTGACCTCCACCCCTTGAACAAGCGCCATTACATCTGACGAACCCGGCGCGGCACCCAGAACACGATGCGCCAACACACCCCACACGACACCGCTGCGCGATCCGACCGAATGAGTGTGTACAGGGTGAGGCAGCACGGATGAGTGATGTGAAGGAAATGGCCGTGTTTTGGATGGGTCGCGACTTGCCTGTGGTCCTCGGAACGGGAGAACCCCGCAGTTGTAGTCGTCCGGCACCCTTGAAGAACCGCCCTTGCATCGCCAGCAGTCACGATCGAGATGCCCTTTCCATCTGCACTCGTAGCATGCGCGATGAGCACCACCTCCTTGCACTTCAGGGTGACAGGGCAAGCTCGCGAGTGGCCGACCTCCCACTGCTGCAACCGGCCGTGGCTCCTACATCCCTGCCTTGCACCTGGCCATGCCGGCGCTCACCGGTTGAGGTTGTTCCACCGCAGCCAACAGTTTGTCGCGGAGATCCAGATTGGTTTGGATGTTCCTGGCTATCTGCAAGGAAGCCATGTCATCGTCGTTGTTGCTGGGTAGCGAAAGGACGACCTGCAGCTCTTTTGCCATTATCAACAGCTTCTCCTGGGCCAGGGAGTCGAGGGCAGCTTGGTCCATCGCCGGGTAGGCTGCTTGTCCGAGGGTCAACAGTGCACTGCGGTAAGCGAGGGGAGACTCTGTGTCCTCCCGCTTTCTCAGTTGAAATTTACATTTGGCGACCGAACGCGGCTCGTATATGGCTTGCATTGCCGCGAATGCACCCACCAGCGATGACCGGTCTTTGGCAGGGATGCCGTAGAACGCCCCTAGCGCATCGTCATCAAGGGCTGTCGGCAAGGTCCATAGCGCGTCGCTCTCCGTTTAGTCCAGTGATTGATACACCGCTTGGAAGCGGCACATGAACCCTGTCCAATCGCTGACCCTGGCCTAGAAGCACTGGACGTGGAGCCGATGCTTCGAACCCGGGGGTGGCGACCCCGGCTCCCCTGCGATGTCCAGCGTGGCTTGCAGCGCAGTGGGAGCTGCGGCCACGTTGTCGGCAACCACCGGCGTCGCAGGAGTGGGTGGAGGCTGGCTTGACCCTGTCGGCGATGCACGTTCCGTTGCTGTGAAGCGGTCGAACGCCGCCACGAGCGCCACCAGCCTGGCCTCCTACTGTGCCATGACGGCCTTTCACTCCTGAGCTGGGCTTGGGGTCCCGGCCCCGCCTGGTCCGCCTTCCTGCGCCGAAAGCAGCTGGTCGCCAAGGTCCGCCGGGGGAGCGGCAACCTCCTGCTCTGATGCTGGAACCACTTCCGCATCGCTGTTGTCGTCAGACGAGTCCGCCGGTACGTTTCCTCTTTTAGCCGTCTTCTTTGACAAGTCGGCGTGGTTCTACAGTCACTTCCGACACCAAAAATGTAGGGGTTATTTCCACGCGGACAACCTCTTTTTTCTCTCCGGCGTCACTTTTATTGTACAGGTCTCCTCCCGTTCCACACCCGTAACTCTGACGTGTTTGCCTTGCTTCCGCTGCTCGCCCGTCGCGCTCCGCTTGCCTCGTTCGCTCCGCTCTCTCCGCTCTCTCCGCTCTTTCCGACTCTCTTTGACTCTCCGCTCTCTCCATCTCTCTCCGGTCTCTCCACTTGCTCTGCTCTCTCCGCTCTCTCCGACTCCTTCCGACTCTCTCCGACTCTCCTAGCCTCTCCACTGCTAGCCTGTTCTATCTTTCATGGTTTCTAGTCTCCACTGGTAGCCTGTTCTATCCTTCATGGTTTCTAGTCTCCACTGCTAGCCTGTTCTACCTCTCATGTCTTCTCTCTTGTCCTCCAGCCAACTCCTCGTCTTCTCTGACCAACTCCCAACAACAACTCATCTCTCTCTCTCACGATCCCGTATATAACCCCCTCCTCATTAACTCCACATTAATTATGTGGCGCCCAACCGTCGCCTCGTGCCAGCGGCTTTCGTCGTTATCGTCCCAATCTCCCGTCTGCCTGGCGCCTGTCCTGCGTCTGAATTTGCAGCCAGCCAATTACTGCTATGCATCTCATAGCAGCTTAATGAGCCATCTCATCTCTGTCGCGTCCTCCCGCCGCACCTGGTCATCCCGATGCGACCTCTCCGTCCTTAACTCGCACGTGCTTACAAACCCCCCTTGTGTGCGCATTATTCCACTACACATTTACCATACAATATGTATTAAGCATGGGAAAGTTTTAATCATATTTTACATTCACAATGCTTCATGTTTAATGTCTGGGTTTATTCAATGAAAGGAAATGAGAGGGGTGTCGTATTACGAACCATGAACCAAAACCCGAGTGTTCCCATTGTCGTTGAGTTTGACTATCGCAGATTTGCCAATGGCAGATGTTTTCTTACAGAACGTAAACTCCGCGATTGGCAAGGATTTGCTGTACGCGATGTCGCCACCAAGCAATTACTCTGGGTACAAAGGTCAAATATCCTCCCTGATCAAACAAAAATGGGGGGAGTTAGTTGAGTTAATTAGCATTTTACATCAACAATAAATGACAAACCTTTACAGTCTTGTGTAATATTTAACTTTGCGGTTTTTTCCTTCGACAGATATGTTTACCGTTACCCTCAAGTACATCTCAGCCTAGCTGAGTCCGAATTGCTAAGCGTTCCACGTATGTATTTCAGAACGGTACATGTAGTGGAAACCCACTCTGAACCAATTAACTATATACAACATTTAACTGGTTGGTTGGCATCTATTTCATATTTTTTTCTTGTCCAGTCATCTTCGTGAAGTATATACAAGCGCGTGCAATACGAGTCTAAGTTGTGACATTGTTCACTTTAGTCCTATCACCACGTTTAAATAAAGGGAAGATTGAGACATCATGCCACGATTGAGGCATTTCATGTCTGTAGACTATGAATAAATTAAATATAAGCGTGTATGCTCTTAGTTTAAAGTCATCATTGGACATGCTTAATCTGCTGCTGGATGTAGACCTATTTAATTTGCTGCCAACTCTCACAACACTTGATTTGTAATAATCCACCGAGCAGCTCTACACAAACTGATTTCATCGCTCCATCTCCTTAGTTGTCTTTCTCTTTGTTGCGATTCATTCCGAGGCTGCACCTTTGTTATTCATCTTTACAATCAGTTGTCAACACATGTGGCATCATAAATCCATAAACTAAACTATTTTATATTACCAGATAAAGTCCACCGAGCTATGCAGCTCTTTTCTGAACCGGTCCAGGAGGTCCTGTTGGTCAACTCAGCCTCCAATGATGACCTGTTATGGTGTGTTAAATTTATAAATGGGGACACAAAAGCCGACGGGCATGGTGCTGGCCACCGAACCCCAGGTGTGTTGTGCCGGTCATCATAGGTGCTCGCCAATACCACTTGTCCCAAAAGTCTGTTAATGCTATGAGGGGACCTTTGTCTTAGTCTTGTTTGACTGTAGTATGGGTTGGTGGGTGGGGTGGGTAGCATTGTGCGCTAAGATCAGTTGTGATTATCTCTTAAACGAGTGCCTAATGCAATGTGTAAAACATCCACACTGGTGAGATAAACCTGGCCTGGCATTGCGTGTTCCTCAAATCCCCCATAGCCTTAAAATATGCTCGCTCACAACAATAGCCTCACCTGTCTATGAAGATTACATGGGGGATCATTGTCTTTGTAAATCTATGCACTGGTACATGTGTCCTTGTATGTCTCTGTGTTTGCAAAAGCATGAACGCACACACCCATTCCATGTTGAGTTCGAAATGTATAGCTCGCCCCGATCTAAATTGTGATATTTGTCCAACTCCATTAATGAGTGATTGTACATGCAGGAGGATAACCGTCTACCCAGACACATCTAACGCGATGTAGCAGATGAAGATTAATCCACTTGCTGTACTGCCATCTGCTGACAAGCCAGGGTATGGTGACCTCAGTGACCAGGGCAATAGAGTGTGCCACCTGGATTACAGGGGATCCCTCCCTCAATGGAATCCAGTGCTGAATTTCAGGCAGGCATCACCACAGCCCGTGCTATGCAGGTACAGTACAGTAGGTTGTTGGAGGGCAAAAAGAGGATGGTTGGAAAGTCTATAGAGAAGTTTATGAATGAAAACAAAACAAATGAAGGCTTTAGCTGCTGGAGGAAAAAGGTGTAAGTTGTTGAGAGAGATTGGTAAAGTTGGGTATTTTTACTATGGACGGAGCTATTCATCTACAAGCCACCCATTACAATGCTCGCAGTTACTCAGAATACGTAATTTAGTGTCCACAGGCCTTACTTCACCGCGCCGGCCAGTACGGGTTGGATGTAGACGTGGAATCGATATACAGAGGTACATGTTGCGGTACAACATTGGAATGTTCTGCTTTACCGTCTTCAACCCACAACAGTATCCAGCCTAGCAAACCGAAACAGAACTAACTGACAGAGGCAAGGTACATATAGGGCCACACAGAAGGTTTAACGAACCCGCTTCATGTACAACATCTGGCTACTTTGCAGCCTCAGCTATTTTTTATTTTCACAAATATTCGTGATCCACCAACCCCCCCACCTCCACTAAAATGGCTTCCACTCAGGTGGGCTCCACCAAGTGACGCTGATCAAGATGGTGGTGAAGCCTCTTCAGTCTGTGCACGTGAAGATTATTACGAATTGTAATGTAATAAAGGTCGTGGAAGCGACTTCTGGAATCCGGTCTTTATTTGTCTTTCTTTTACAACACTCCTTCATGCTGCTGACAGACAGCGTTAGAGGGAAAGAGAGAGAGAGACACGCGCGGCCACGTGGCAGCCTGGACCCCGCTCCTGCGTGGCCTCACCCTCCGTTCGTTTCAGATCTGACCACGTGTTGTTCGTCTCCGCCCCTATTTAATACCCGGGTCAAGTGGTACCTTTCCACCAATCCTGGTTAACCTCTATGGAATCTTCTAGACTCCATCGTACGCTCCCGGGACCACGCCCCTGACTCGTCCCCCCATTGGCTGTGGCTAAAGCCAGCAGAACCAATCCTCTACTTACAGATGTCACCTTCCCATTACGTCAGGGCCACACCCCTAGACTTCCCCCCATTGGCTATGGGCCAGGACCGGCAGAGCCAATCATAGTAACGAGTTGTGATCCGTCAGTAACCCGGATATATCCTCACATTACAGTAATAATTACGAATTGTAATAATATTCATAGTTTTTCAAAATAACTTAACACATTCATAAATAGCACCACCATTAAAGAAAATGCATTCATATACATAAAACGCGACGTGTATAGCAATTGACATTCTTTTTATATCCATTTGGTATATGCTCTCAAGAAGAGCCATTGCCTAAAACGTCAGCAGTTGTGCGTTTTCTATTATCTGGCTGGTTTTGAGCAATGTTTTGAGAATTTATTTTGTACACAACTCCCAATGTAGAATCATTAAAAAATAATCTAAACCTACAAGTTATATCGGTTTGTTTCACGTTGAGGACTGACAGCCAGCTTAAAGCTTCATGTACGTGCGATCTTTGGAGACCAACTCGAAGTGGAATGATTCAGCAAACACTGGCACAAGGCTCAGCAAAGTTCAGCGTCTTATCTCTTGAACATCTACAGTGAAAATAGTTTAAGCACGAATTAGCATTATATTTTTCACTCTAAACATAAGCAAACAAATTACTTCTGGGTAACCCTTGTATCGCCGCAAGTGTCCAAGAGTCACTGCATTGGAGAGATATTAATTACCTTGCCTGGTATACATGAGGCTGTGGGTTCGATGGCGACCCTAATGCCTGCTGTATATTTTCAGTTATCAAGTCTCTCTCCCCGTTGTCTCGTAGATTTATCGTGGGTCCTCCGTTTTTCCGTCCACATTTAGAATCAATTTGCATTCAGAGGATTTGGCTGCTGCTATAAATATCCACGTGACAAGCCACTCCGTTGAGCTGTTATTTGTGATAACCAGGTCACATGTGAAAAAGAGCAACTTCTCCCAGTGAGCCTTGCCTAGTAAAATAAAAATAGTTTTTAGTTCGCATCATCCCACATGCCACAGTCTACCACTCTGCTCAACCCCCCTCCGCCCATGGCCTATTGAGCCAGCACTGAATACAATAGATACTTTAAAAAAATCCTCAAATATATGTTAGCCGACGTTTCCTATTCAAAACCGCGATCATACGGAAATGAAACAAAATTTAGGTGTGATAATAAATACATATTCATATCTCATCATATTAATGAGGCAAATAATACTGTGCTAATCACGAATAAATAAAACAAAAACGTTTCTCCTATCTGAATCAGCCACTGCAGTCATCACGACTAAGACGCAGACGCAACTCGGCTCGCGCCAAACGCTCAACCCGAAGGCAGCCATTTTGTACATTTTAACCATTAACACATAAAAAATGTAATTGACTTCATATTCAACAAGCTACACGAATAACAACCTCTATATTTAGTTGTTTTACTATTCATAACGTTGTAACCTCCGTCCAATTGCTATTCGCACATTAATTACCTCAGAATTCTCACAACAAAGTTATCAACGCTAGTTATTTGTAAATAAACAAATGCAACAAAATGGAGTCCCCGACGCCATTTTGTATTTACACTTTTGGCGCAAAAAAAAAACAAAGCGGCGAATGAGGCAACGTTGAAGACTTAAAATCATTGGCGGAGTTTGACTTCTATATTTATACAGGTAGGAACAATGTGTTCCACACTGCCCACCAGGGATTATTTGTCTGTCTGTCGTGCATAAATAAATATATAATACAAACAGCTCTTTGATTGGTGGAGACCTACTTCCGGGTACGGAGAGGGGAGGTGCCAAAAGGAGGAGGGTCAGGGGAGGGGCTTAAGGAAAGAGGAGTCAGGGGAGGGGCCTAAGGATATGGGGGGTGGTCAGGGGAGGGGCCTAAGGGAAAGGGGACAGTGAAGGGGCCTAAGGATATGGGGGGGGTGGTCAGGGGAGGGGCCTAAAGGAGGGGGGGTCAGGGGAGGGGACTCAGCAAGGGGGAGGGGCCGATAGTTATGGGGGCTGGCTACCTGGCTGGCTGCCTGGCTACCTCCAGTCAAGTTATCTTTTCTACAGGTAAGAACAACAGGTTCCACACTGCCCACCAGGGATTATTTATCTGTCTGTCGTGCACGAATGCGCTGTCCAACCAAGTGCCTACCTGCCCACTCCGAAGGAACGTGTTCTCTCACATTCGGAATCGCGGGTGCATTTTTTTATTGTTAGTTTTTGTGGGGGAGGAGGGGGGCGTTGTCTCCCCGTGGGGCCCCCCCCACCCAAACTGGGCCCACGCTGAAAGTGAACTTCTCGCACCGTCACCACTGGCAAAGAGATACCGCATCGACCCACACGGCCACAGACCACCACCACCACCACTACCACCACTACTACCAACACCACCACCAACACCACAACCACCAACACCACTACAACCACTACAACCACCACCCCGCTCCACGCCCACCAACGGAGTGGAGCTGACGAGTTCTCTGCTCCACTCAGCCCCCTGCCCCACACCACCACAGCTGCGCATTGTCAGAGTCGTGGTTTAGACTGCAGGAGGGGGAATCCGATAAGCTGTGAAGTTCTTTAAATTTTCACAGATGTCCAGTGAGGGCACGGGGTCATGGCAAGTTACAGCAGCAAACATTGTTAAATAAAAACCGATAGGGTGTAAATAGGGAGAAAAATAAGGAAGTCACGTTAAAACAAATAAAACTATACAAATGAAATTATATAAAATATACAAATAAAACTAAACCATGTTTTATCTTACCAGGTAACGCCGACTGAGGTATTAGCTTATTTTTCAGAAGGTACGCAAATCACTAAATATAAGCAAATCAAGATGAATAAATTAAGTTCGATTACATTATCCAGTTGAACATACAACTGAATTATAAATGTGTTTATTTAATTGTTATCCTTGTACAAATAATTTCGTGACTGCAGTAATCCATACTCTTTGGTTCTTTCGGTAAGCCACATGGGTAGAAATGTCCAGCGATTACATTATCAACTTGAACACCATTATAGATTTCAAGCTTTTGTGACTGCAAGGATTCATACTCTTAGGTTTTTTCGGTAAAGTCCCGAAGGAAAAAATAAATAATAAACATAAAAATAATAGAAATAATAATAGAAATACAATTATAAATCACGACGTTTCGGAGGCAACACAAGTCTCCGTCATCAGGTGGGACCGTCACAGCTAAATTTGCTGTATCAAGTGAGGCAAAATTCCAAGAGTCCAACTCTTAAATACAAGTTAAGGTGGAGGGGCTTATCTGAATGTGGTAGCCAATGAATGGAACGTGTTGGGGGGGTGGGCGGGGCTAAAAACACAACTGAATAATAATATATATGTATGTATTCGTTACCCTTGTACAAGTAACCAACGAGCGAGTGGCGCGTGTGTGGATGTAACAGTGGCCACTAAACGGCAGCAGCGCAGCGCGCGGCGCCGCCACTCGCGGCTCCGTGCGGCAGCGCACAGACAAAGATCCCCCGCGTAGCCTCCACAGGCGGCCGGGGCAAGTGCTGTTAGCGAGCGCCTATTAAGGCCGGAGAGGTACACGGGAGGGCTGTGTGGACAGCACCACGCCCGACCGCCTTTGTCTCCCCGGTGCTGGCGATGTTTACACACTACGCCAGGTACTCATTTGAGGCTGAGTCGACCTAGGGGAGGATCGGTTCGGATAATCGTCAGCGGTGTTGGCCGTGAGCAGGAATTGAACCCGGGTGGCACAGCGAGCTGATCGCTACACACAGCACACATGGGGGTCTGCGTCTCTCTCTTACCGCTTGTGTGAAGCCTTCTGTGTCCTGCCTGTATACCACTGTGCACGATTCTGTGTGTGTCTGTGTAGTACTGTACACTCTATATACACTTCTGTGTATCTCTGTGTAGTACTGTACACTATGTATACACTTCTGTGTCTCTGTGTAGTACTGTACACTATATATACACTTATGTGTGTCTCTGTGTAGTACTGTACACTATATATACTTATGTGTGTCTCTGTGTAGTGCTGTATATGATTCTGTGTGTCTCGGTGTAGTACTGTACACTATATACACTTCTGTGTGTGTCTGTGTAGTACTGTAAACTCTATATCCACTTTTGTGTGTCACTGTAGTACTGTACACTATATATACACTTCTGTGTGTCTCTGTATAAAGCCCTCTGTGTCCTGTCTGGATACCACTTTGCACGATCCTGTGAGTCTCGAGTGTGTGTCTCTGTGTGTGTAGTGATGTATATGTGTCTGTGTGTCTCTAGTCTGTGTCTCTGTGTGTGTAGTGCTGTATATACTTATGTGTGTCTCTAGCCTGTGTCTCTGTGTAGTACTGTACACTCTATATACACTTGTGTGTCTGTGTAGTACTGTACAC
>CM025637.2:872019-884082 GCA_014621495.2 Entosphenus tridentatus
ATACTAATATTAGTTAGTATTAGTGTACACATACTAATATTAGTTAGCATTACTGTACACATACTAATATTAGTTAATATTCGTGTACACAAACTATTATTCGTTAGTATGTGTGTACATATACTAGTATTCGCTAGTGTCTGTATACACACACTCATAATCACTCATGAATAATATAATTAGTGAATGATAACTAATAAAAGTACTACACAAACAGTACCATGGGTGTGTGTGCAGCAAGGCCGTAGCCTTGGAGTCAATATTGGGGGGACAAAATCTTCTAGGGGTCCCCCCCTCAGAAAAAAAATCTAAATTTGAAAACTACATTGCTCTGTTTTTCTTTGTTTTACATTTTCTTGTTTCATTGTATGTAATGGCAGAGATTGGGGATTAATAAAGTACAACAATAACCACAATCAAATTAACAGAAATCTATGCATTGATTTTTATGAAGACAAGTCCAGAAATTTTGGCCAAGGTTTAGCAAATTGATATTTTTATTTACATAGCATAATAATAATTATTTTTTTATATTTTTGATAGCAATATATTGGGGGGGGGGCATTTTGAGCATATTTGAATATTGGGGGGGATGTGTGTCCCCCAATATATATTATAATTACGGCATTGGTGTGCAGTGGTAGTGACCAGTGGTGATGCCAGCACCACGATGTGAACGCCACTCTCACAGCGACTCTCTACAAACACGCCTGTACCACAGCCACCACAGCCTCGCACACTCTCACATCCACAAACAGACATTGCGTATCATTCCACAGCTGGGTGAGCACCTCCCCGCGCCATGCACGTCCTGGGGGGGGGGGTTATTTGACCATATTTCACCACTCTCGTCGGTGAGTGTTGGCGATGGAAGGATCGTGAACGTAGAAGCGTAGAGGTACAGTGCAACAATGGTTCACGCTGCGCTGCGCTCTGCTGGTGTGATGTGTAAAAATTCGGCACGAGGGAGACAAAGGCGGACGGGCGTGGTCCTGGCCACCCACCCCCTAGTGTGCCGTGCCGGCCTTCACAGGTGCTGCTACTCGCTAACAGCACTTGCCCCAGTAACCAGCAGTATGGTTTAGTAGAATATTGAAACTGTTAAACTAATTTTATGTCACCAGGTAGAGCCCACTGATCCATGCCGCTCTCTTCCAGAGTCTGCGTCTCTCTCGCCGTGGTGGCGTGGATTTTTCCCTAGTTCCTCGCGTTTTTCCTTCCACATTTAGAATAAATTTGCATTCAGAGGATTTGGCTGCTGCTTTAAATATCCACGTGATGAGCCACTTCGTAGAGATATCATTTGTGATAGGTCGCTTCTGAAAAAGAGCGACATGGTTCAGAGGTTTCCTTCCATGGTAAAATAAAATGAAAAGTTGATGAAGGTGGGGAGCACAGAAGTGCAGTGCAACACAGCGGGGCACGTGGCAAGACTGAGGAACTCACAAGCGAAATGCAAGAATCTGTTCACGACTCTTTCAAGGGAGAGGATCGTGGTGGCGTCCAGTGAAGTGGGAGGTGGGGGTGCAGATTCCTTTGGGATCTCTCTCCTGGGACAACCACAAATAGCATCACACACAGTCAGTGTCTCACACGCAGCCCATGTCTCACACATAGACCATGTCTCACACACAGCCCGTGTCTCACACACAGCACGTGTCTCACAACAGCCCCCGTCTCACACACAGCCAGCGTCTCACACACTGACCGTATCTCACATGCAGCCAGTGTTTCACGCACAGCCCGTTTCTCACACACAGCCTGTGTCACGCAGGCAGTTTTACAAACAGCCAGCGTCACATGTACAGCCAGTGTCTAACACATAGCCCGTGTCTCATATACAGCCAGTGTCTCCTGTATAGCCCGTGTCTCACAAAGCCCGTGTCTCACAAACAGTCAGTGTCTCCCACAGTTCGCGTCTTACACAGCCAGTGTCTCACACTGTCAGTGTCTCACAGACAGCCTGCATGTCTAATATCCTATTGTGAGTGTTTAACCGTGAGACGTTACGGATCTGTACCTGCGCGTCACCTCCAAGTGCCCCTGTGGAAGAGAGAGAGATCATGAGTGAAATCTCTGCCCTTGGGACCACGAGCCCCTCTGCCACTGCCCGCTCTGTTGGTCTGGACACCCAAACGGTGTCTCCACAGAGGCGCTCCCCACCTGCAGGAAGGCGAGCGAGTCCCTCTCGTGCTGCAGAGCGCGCAGGCGAGCGGCCAACGCCTGGAGCTGGCCGATTTCCCGCTTGTGACGAGCGATGTCCTCCTCGATCCGGGACAGCAGCTCGTGCTCCTTCACGGCCACGCGACGTAGAGCCTCCCTCTCCTTCTCATCCAGAGCCTTTTTAAGGTGGGTGAACTTGCCCGTGATGCGACCCCTGATCCCGGCCACCGATTCCTGCGGAGATGTGGGGACGACGGTTGGCTCTCTGAGCCATGAGGCACACGTGTGGGCTTGTGGATGCCACGGTGGCGAGGAGATGTTGACTTTCTCGCCTGGTATACAGCAGGTCGGGGTTCGATCATGACCCTGACTCCTATATATTTGGAGTTTGGTCTTTCCGTAGTCGCATAGATTTTTCTCCGGGTCCCCCTGTTTTTGTCTCCACATTTAGGATCAACGTCGCGTTTAGAGTATTTGGCTGCTATCAAATTCCACGTTACAATTAGCCACTTTGTTGAGCAATCATTTGTAATAGCCAGGTCGTTTCTGACAAAAGAACTACGTAGCTCAGTGGAGCAGTTCCTGGTAAAAAAAAAACAATTTTAGTCTATTGGTCTGTATGGTTCTCTAATGGTCTGTATGGGTCTCCACGGGTCTCAGTGTGCCTTACCTGGTAAAATAATAAAATAATATCCCCTAGTGGTGAATCATTCCCAAGTGACGAGGCGCCCATGGGACTGAGTCGATCCATGCCCAGGGGGCAAGAGGGGTGCCGCTCTCTTCTTGTTTCTCCCCTAGAGGGCGCTCGCCTGGTGTACAGGGGACGTGTGGGTTCGACCACGACTGATGCCTGTGTGAATTTTTCTCCGAGTTCTCCGGCTTTTCCTCCACATCTAGAATTGGTGTAATCTAGGTCGGGTTTTCCCACAAGTCCGACTCGGGTTTATATTCCAAGGCAATCCTTATCTGTTGTGCACAACCCGCAGAGCCCAAGAGTGTCTCCTCGTTCAAGCGTTTAGAGTACTGTATTTAGAGTATTTGGCTGCTATCAACTTCCATCTGATAAGCCATTTCATTGAGCTATCATTTGTGATATTCAGGTTCCTTCTGCAAAATAGCTACATGGCACAGTGGGCCCTTAGCTAATGATGATTGCCTGTGTTGCGATCGAAACGTCGTGATATTTTTATTATTTTTATACGGTTTTTCTTAACTTGACTCCTATGTTTGTCGTGGTCAAATCTTGTAATAAAAATGTAATCTACTTCCCGTTGTCCAATCAATTCCAAATTTTGCACACGTACTCAGATCTGGTGAGAATGCATGGCTGTATCAAAATCGGCATCAATTAATAAATTAATTGACTCTTTTAAAGCAGTTAACATTTTGTATGGACGGCTTGTTAATTTAAAAATATATTTGGGAAGCTCAAAAACACTGTCTCTTGTACTCAAGATGCCGTCCACTTTCCGTTGTCCAATCGAGTTATTTACTTTTTAGTGCACTTTAAAATAAAAACGTTCTTTTTCAAAAAACGTTTTAAAAGGAGTTTATTACTCACTTTATTTTCATTTTTTATTTTTATTTGTATTATTTTACTGTTTGATATTCAAATTGTCTTGCTGTGGCTTTCACACCTGATGATGATTGCTTGTGTTGCAATTGAAACGTCTTGATACATTTTTTTTTTTTTTTTATTCTTTTATTGTTTTCCCTTCTACGTGACTTTACCGAAAGAACCAAAGAATGATAATTCCTGCAGTCATGAAAGCTTTATGTCAAGAAAATGAAAATAGTTTAGTCCCTGGGTCTCCATGTATCTCTGTGTCCCTATGTATCATTATTTGTCCCAAAGTATCTCTATGGGTCTCTATGTATCTCTATGGGTCTCTATAAATCTATTTGGGTCTCTATGTATCTCTATGTGTCCATATATATATGTAACTTTTTGTCCCTATGTATCTCCATGGTTCATCATATATCTCTATGTATCCTAATGTGTCTCTATGGGTCTCTAGGTAATTATTTGGGTCTCTTTGTACCTGTATTTGTCGCTATATATCTCTATGGGTCTGCTGCTATAGTTTCACATGATGATGATGATGCCAGCGACTTTGCTGAGCTGCTATTGTTTGTGACAGCCAGGGTCGCTTATGAAAAAGCTATATAGCTCAGTGGGGCCTTACCTGGTAAAATAAAAAATTTACCCGTAAAAACAAAGTTTTTCACTATAAATCCTTTATATGCGTGGCGGCTAGAGTCCTTTCGTCCTCTGGCTTGAGATGGCTGCCACCTATGGGTCAGATGATTGTCTGGCAGCATTAAGCAATTGGTAATTAAATATTTTAAAAAAATTCCCTAAACAGTGTAAAATTTTTGGAAAAAAAATTCACGAAAATGCATTGTCACACACAACGAGTCTGTGTGCAAAATGTCAGCTCGATTGGATCACGGGAAGTGGGTTAAAAAACGACCGAAAGATTTGCACGGTCCTAAGCAAGCAAGCAAGCGAACTTAATATATAGGATTTAAAAATAGTTGTCGTTTAAATAAACTCTGGTGACGTGATTAGGGACGGCGTGAGGTGCAGCAATGTGGTGTTCGTGCCTCTGCGTCCATGCCGGTGCGCAACCTCCCATGCAGCGCAACAACTGCACCACAGCTCCACCCCGACAATCCGTGGCACTCTCTACATTTGTTTTTTTTCCACAGGAGTGGAAGACGCGATACCGAGTAAACCACCCTCACGGCTGACTCGCTAAAGTGGTTATCGAATGCAGTAAATGTGCAACCCCCTTGAAGTTAATGTTGAGTTCGAAAGTGAATAATATACTTAGAAGGCATCAAAGTTATGAAGCCGCACGAAGTTGGCTTGAATAAATGTTGACCTCCACGACTTCTACACTGGGTGGAGGTCACGGAGTCAAACAGCCAGGCCTGGACACGGTACCTGGGCCTTCTTGCGAGCGGACTCCATCCGCTTTATGGACTCCTCCACCTTTTTCGTCTTCTCCTCCACTGCTCGCGTCTCCTCCCCTATGCACGTCTGTAGTGAGAGACGAGACGTCAGGGGGAGACTCTAGCCCCTGAGCCACCCCTCACACCGCCCTTCCCTACACACCGACCCCTCCACAGTGAAGGCCCTCATCTCCACGCTGCCTCTGTATGTCGACTGAAAGGAGTTTAACGGAGAGTGGGCAAGCTGGTGCCTCGTTGCAGCAGCATCCGGTGGGAGCCGTGCTGGCTTGGTGTCCATACCGACTCGGACACATGGGCCCATGTGACCACAGCTGTCTATTTTATAAGATAAATCTAATATAATTGTTTCTTAGGTGGCTGTGATATCAGTCTCAAATCTATGTCCACTTAATTACTTTATATGGCACTTATGTTTAAGTAAAGCCTAGGATTCAATACATTCTGAGGCGCTTTCCTGAAATGGAAACCCGAAGATTATCTACACAGGCAGAGACACAGATTCAAAAGAGAGAGCATGAACACATAATTCCGTTATTTTTAATCAGATGTTGTGTAGCCGAGTGACAGAATTGGTCAGATCATGTTACGGTGTCTCACTCTGAGGGCCTCACCTTCCGTGTTTCGTGCTCATCCTTCAGCGTCAAGACCTTGTGTCCTGTGTGTTCTTCTGCGGTGGTGCAAGTTGAGCAGACCAGGCTGCTATCGACTGTGCAGTAGAATTTCAGCTCCTCACTGTGCCCAGGGCATCTAAGCTGATCCAAGCTCGCAGTAGGATCCACCACCGCGTGGTCTCTCTTCCTGGGATTCTCCAGGTGAGGCCTAAAGTGAGAAAAACAGTAGGACATCTCGCATCTCAGGCAGTTCCTCATTGCAGGAGTGTGACCATCACCGCAGATGTCACACAAGATGGCCGTGGCCATCCCGTCTCCAACTTTGAGCTGCTCCACCAGATTGGCGAGGGCCACGTTCCTTCTCAGCTGGGGTTGCACAGGGAAGGTCGCTCGGCACTGCGGGCAGCTGAAGCTGCTCTCCGTTTTCCAGGCGGCCTCCAGGCACCGGAGGCAAAACGAGTGTCCGCAGGTCAGT
Organism: Entosphenus tridentatus; assembly: GCA_014621495.2. Taxonomy (NCBI): domain Eukaryota; kingdom Metazoa; phylum Chordata; class Hyperoartia; order Petromyzontiformes; family Petromyzontidae; genus Entosphenus; species Entosphenus tridentatus. The sequence continues at coordinate 878,248 of CM025637.2, forward strand.
GTGGAGGGGCAGTCGTACGTGCCCAGGCAGATGGAGCAGTGTAGCTCACTATCCACACTCTCACTGGGAGTCGCGCTCGCCTTGACTCATGGGTGTCGCGGAGATCAATTGCTGTGTGGCTTAGAGAGACACTGGACCAGGACCTCTCTCTTATAGCGACGGTGAAGAAGGAAGTGAAATTCTTTAAATGTTTTCATTGTCGTAACTGACATCCCGAGATACTGCCTGGAATGTAAACACATGTCCTTGGAACGCAAACAGCAGCTTCAAGGTTAACATGGTTACAGTACACACCTTGACACGAACAAAATGTATCAAAGGAATCTATTATTTTAACAAATATATTTATTTTGTAAAAATAGTGTTGTTAATATAAATCGGTGAAAAGGTATGTGAATGACACTTTCGTCATTTGGCCACATGGCCACTCAGCATTGAACCATTTCCTGGACCACATCAATTCCAGACACCCATCCGTCAGATTCACCATGGAAGTGGAGAAAGATGGCAAACTACCATTCTTAGATGTTCTGTTTGAGAGGAGACTTGATGGATCCTTGGGACATTCTGTCTACAGGAAAACCACCCACACAGATTCCTACTTGAAACCTCATTCCCACCACCACCCAGCTCAAAATAATTATCTCATCAAAACACTATACCACAGAGCTCATGGCATATCTGACCAACACCACCTGGCCAGTGAATTAAAACATGTGTAATGAGAGCCATGTAGGGCTCACGTGGTGATTGGCTGCCGGTCCCGCTTTTTAGCCAATGAGGGGAGAGCCCGGGAGCGTGGCCTCGGCGTGATCAAGGCATGCTAGCTAAGGTGATTGGCTTGGCCGATCTCGGCCTCAGCTAATGGGAAGCCGGATCAGAGGCGTGGTCCCGGGAGTTGATGGGGAATGATCTGGAATGTTCCACGCTGACTGCTGAGGATTGGCTTAGGGGTACCACGTGACCCAGGGGTTAAAAGGGGGAGAGGCGGAGGAGTCGGGAGCAGACCTGGGAATGAAGAGAGCAGGAGCCACGCACGTACGGGGCTCTGGGTGCCACGTGGCGTGCGACTTAGCTGACTGTCTGCCTGCTTCCCGTTGCCTGCCAGCAACGGAGAGTCTGAGTGTAAACTGTGGAAGTGGAAAATAAAGGACTGATTCCAAGAGCCGTCTCGAGAAGGTTTATTACATTGGTGTCAGAAGTTCTTCTGGGACCATTTGGACGATCTCAAGATGTCCAAGCATCTCAGAAAAAAGAACCTGCCCGAGCCTCCATCAGAAGAAGATGCCGAGTCGGACGAAGATGATCTGTTGGGGGCTACAGCTCCTCTGCCGCCGGCTGCTGCTACTCTCCTCGACGCCTCTCAACGACGACAGGGTGAAGATACGACCACATCAGGGGCAAAGGACGGATGACGGCTGATGGCGGAGCAGATCGAATCCTTACGCGCAATTCTGCTGAGTCTGGTGACAGCGGTGGCATCCTCACCAGCCGTGGGTCGCCAGATAGCAGGCCAGCTTAACGCCGCGGATCGGGAATCTGCATCCGCTGCTGCTCCTGCTACGCGGGAAGAGGCCGACATCTTGGGCGGGGCAGCAGCACCGGAGCTTGTGGGCGCCATCTTGTGCGGAGCTGCCACCACGCGGCCACCGGACGCCATTTTTACTGCGACAGGTGGAACGCGGGAAACCACATCGGAGACGCCCGCGCAATCTGCCTGCCACCGGGGACATCGCCTTCCACAGATTAAGGAATTTATCGCCGGGGGCGATATTGTATTTATCACGAGAAAGCAATTTTCGTTAATTTTGACGTTCAATTGTTCACATCCCCTCGTAATCCAAGTGCATTGTCTTCGGTTAGGCTGCGCATTGAAGAACGTGCTGCTGACATCTTAAGGAGGCACAGTAGAAGTTACTTTTGGATTTCGTATTGAACGCCTGTAAATGGACACTTTAGCACCTGGAGAATGCTTGAGAGACGTGACGGTCAACACGCAGCCCAACCCAGACAACCACACGTGAAGTATTTGATGGGGCTTAGTGCACCTCATTCATCCAGTAATCGAGAAACAAAAAACATCTGGAAATTCAGGGACATCTGAAAAATGTCATGCAAACTTCAAGAAATATCAGGCAAGATGCATGGATACTATGTATGTTGAACTTACTGTATCTGTGTTTTTAGGCAGTCTAGATTACTATTGAGACGATAGACTATACCCTCATTTTGTCCCCAAATAGCCTGAAACATGTCATATAATTTTTTTGCTTTTGTTCAAAGTGCACAATGGAATGACAACTCATGCTTAAACTATTCGCATTCAAGAGATCAGGCGCTCACGTTTGGAATGCCGCTGAGCCTTGTGGCAGTATTTTCTGAATCATTCCACTTCTAGTTGGTCTCCAAAGGTCGCAGGTATTTTAACGTTAAAGCTGCCTGTCGGTCCTCAACGTAAAACAAACCTCTTATTTAACTTCTAGATTTAGAATTATGATTTGATGACACTGCGTTGGCAATTGTGCACAAGCAAAGATAAACTATCAACACATTCGCTAAAAAATTGCCAGATAATAGAAAACGCGTAACTGGTGACGTTTGAGGCATTGCATCTTCTTGAGAGCATATACCAAATGTGTTTAAGAATAATGACAATTGCTATAAACGTTGCGTATTGTATGTATAGACGTATTTACTTTCATGGCGATGTCATTGATGCATGTGTTGAGTTGTTTTGAAAAACGATGAAGATGATTACAATTCGTAAAGCGTAGCGCATCGGCAGTAGAACACGCGCACAGACTGGAGAGGCTTCACCACCACCTTGATCAGCGTCACTCGGTGGGGCCCACCTGAGGGGAAGCCTTTTGAGGAGGGTCGGTGGATCACAGATATTTGTGAAATTCAAAAATAGCTGAAGGTACAAAGTCAGATGTTGTACATGAAGCGGGTTCGTTTAACCTTCTCTGTGGCCCTATAAGTGCCTAGCCTGTCAGTCAGATATTTTCCGGTTGCTAGACTGGACATTGATGTGGGCTGAAGACGGTAGAGTAGAATAATCCAATGTTGTACGGCAACATGTACCTCTGTCTATAGATCCCACGTCTACCACCAACCCGTACTGGCCAGCGTGGTGAAGTATGGCCAAACAACCCCCACGATCCGCACGGCCTGTGGACACTATACATTATTTATTCTGAATAACTGCGTACGTTGAAATGGGTGGCTCTTAGATTAATAGCTCCGTCCATAGCAGAACTACCCAACTTTACTGATCTCTCTCGACATCCTTTACCCCTTTTTATTCCACCAGCTAAAGCCTTCGGTTGTTTTGTTGTCATTAATAAACTTCTCCACAAACTTTCCAACCAACCATATTCTTGCCCTCCAACAACCTACTGCGCTGTACCTGCATAACACGGGATATGGTGATGCGTACCTGAAATCCAGTACTGGATTCCATTGGGGAGGGATCCCCTGTAATCCAGGTGGATCACTCCCTTCCCCCTTGGCGCTGAGGTCACTATACCCTGGCTTCGCAGCAGATGGCAGTACAGACAAGTGGATTCATCTCCACCTGCTCCACCGCGTTAGATGTCTGGGTACTCGGGTTCATCATCAAGCTCCGCCTCTTCTCCTCCACTCGAGCAGCTGCGCTGTGAGCAGCTCGCAGCTTTGCCACTCACGACCCCTCACGTCCATTCTCATTGACGTGCGCACACTCCTTCACTTTGATGTTGTAGCTCGTGTACCTACACTCGGAGGGTTCTGTCACGCGTGGATTCTTTGATTACAATTTTTAAATATATTGTCAACAGCAGTGATTTCCCGCGTACTTTATATGATGTACAATGGGTGGGTGGCGTTCGTGCGAGTGAATAAGTTCATCCAAACAGCACCGGGATTGTTCACCCGATGCTTGCGGGACGAGCCGTCTCGAGCACGCCCTGCCCACAGGACGTCCACAACGCGCCGAGTGTCTCTCAACTCCGTGCTCTGTACAAGACCCAGCTACTTACACTCGCCTGCCCCTAACATCCACCATTTAACAAGGGGGGGGAACCGGCACATTTATTAATTATTTTATTAGCTTGGTTTTTTATAATTCATGTATTATTCATACATAATTCATTTAATCTTAATTATTTAATATATGTTTTATATTATTTTCAAATATAATTTTATTTACATTATTACGTCAATTAAAATATGTATTTCTCTAACTTATTCAGAAATAATTCACTTAATGAAAAATGTTTTAAAATTATTTTATATAAATGCGTCAACGTATACATTTTATTTACATTAAATTGTATTATTCATTCATATTAATTTTATTATACATTTTCATTACTTATTAATTTTCTTTACTTAATAACTTTATTTGCTACTTAATGTTATTTTGCTATTCGTTGCGCGCAGTTGCAAATTGACCCGCTGATGTCGTTACGGGTTTCTTTTATTTTATTCCTGTTGCTCTGTGGCCCCGCTATCGTTCCCGTGCTGCTGCGATGTGCACCGATGTCCACTTCAGTGAGGGCGATGTTGGCATGCAGACTGAAGGTCGATTGAAGAGGACAAATGCAAGTCCCTTCGTGTCAAGTCAATGTCTCTTTACTTGAACAAATTTGTAAAACATTACCCCATTGCTCGAGGAGTATCCTGAAGCTCATTAAATAACTTATCAATTATGATTGGAATCTCAGCTCCACCGTAACGAAGAATGAAAGCTGTCAATGCTCCTCACATTTCCCCTTACAACTGAAGAAGCTTCAAATCTTGATGATGCTCCCAGCAAGTGGAGGGAACGTCACAGACATCGTGTTGATCAACAAGGGGCAGAACCTGAAAGCGCATCTGGGAGAGGCATAACGGGTAATATGCACACCGCACTCCGACGTGCACGCAACTCACCAATCCAAGCGCCACAGTCCAGGCTCAACCTTGCGCAGCTTCCGAGATCTGGAAAAAAAATATTCGCGACATTCCGGGTTGATTTGGCCACATCCTCTTTTGAAATCTCCCGTGCACTTTCATTGTTCAGTGCGCCCCTCGAATCCCTGCGGTGGAGTGGCAGCGCCCTCGCGTGGTGCGCACCAACACCGCTCCAGGCAGCGCCGGGACCCAAACGGCGTCTGGGAATCGGTCGCGATTCGTGACTCGGTCCGCAACTCTGGACCAGTGCCGGCAGTAAAACAAATGAACCCCACGTGACCCCCAACATCCCCATCTCCCCCACCCCCAAGGGGTCCCTCCTCTCGCTTGACAACCTCCAAGCCCCCCCCCACCCAGACAACCCCCCCACCTCACGCCCCCTTCCCGAGCACCCCCTCCCCCTTCCCAACACCAAACCCTCCCCCTACCCCACCTATCCCTCCCCCTTTTCCTACCCCTCTCCCTACCCCTACCCCGCCCCCAAACCCAGGGCGCCCTCCCTCATCGCACCCCTCTTCATGTGCTGCTCTCTTTGGTGAGGCCTCGGCTGGGCCTCGTGCTCGTCATGTGGTAGGTGACAGTCAGCTGCTCGCTCAGCGAATCCCTCCGTGCGGTCCATCACTGCCGCTCAGCCAGGCCGCTCGCTCGCTCAACGCAACGCGTCGTGTTAGAGGCATCCTGGACCACGGCAACGGTGTGAAGTAGCGACGTCAGCGGCGCGAGTTCACGTTGAGACGTCTCCACGTGGGGTCTCCTCGTGATGGGAGCCCCACGGTGTTCGCGTCTCTGTCGCTCAGGGCTGCGCTGACACCCGGCGTGGGGAGCGGTGGCGCAGCAGTTAGTGGCCGTCCATAAAAGACGTTACGCGATTTGAACGATGTTTGACCCCCCCCCCCCCCC
>CM025637.2:901035-926427 GCA_014621495.2 Entosphenus tridentatus
AGCTGTCTCTGGTGTGGACCAATCAGTTTCAAAGACAATGCATAAATGATCAGAGTATTGTTTTTTGTTTGCATTTGACTGTAAGTATTGTGGTTAATGTAAGCATGATTCCTTGCAAAAGGTGTCAGTTTTGTTGCCAGAAAAAAGGGGAAAAACCCTATTAGTATATTTTGGTACTGGAAAAGGAGATCCCATGATGTAGCTCTTTGATTGGTGGAGACCTACTGCCGGGTACGGAGAGGGGAGGTGGCTAAGGGAGGAGGGTCAGGGGAGGGGCCTAAGGAAGGTGGGAGTCAGGAGAGGGGCCTGAGGGGGGGGGGGGGGGGGCAGAGGGGCGGCAGAAGGGGGGGGGGTCGGGGGAGGGGCCTAAGGATATGGGAGGGGGAGTCAGGGGAGGGGCCTAAGGATATGGGGGGGGGGGTCAGGGGAGGGGCCTAAGGGAAGGGGGGTCAGGGGAGGGGCCTAAGGGAGGGGGGGTAAGGGGAGGGGCCGATAGTTAAGAGAGCTGGCTACCTGGCTGGCTGGCTGCCAGCGTGGTGGGGATCTAGCTCAGTGGGAGAGCGCACGCTTTGCATGTGTGAGGCCCTGGGTTCAATCCCCGGCATCTCCATGTGGGAAGCTTTTATTTAATTCATTTTTCCAACAAAGGTTGAATTCCAAAATCAATTGGCTGTGTCAATGTCCCTGTAATAGGGGTGCACATGAACTCTCGTAAATATTACCCTATATGAACGATACCTTCGGATGAAATTGTTTTGATTTCAGGAACTTGCTATTTGTATAACTAGCGATGCACACAGTGATCAAATGGTTTACTTAAACATTTGTAGATGAAAGCAAGTGCTTAAAAGTATCCAGAACACTTTTATTTCCGAATTAAATATTTCCAAGAATAAATAAATTGGGACAGCATTATAGTATCCATCCACATGTATTCTTGTTATTTATTTTTGTTTCAAAGAAATACATTTTGCTTGGACTCTGTGCAGACTCGATGTGTCCAGGGTCCAGGGCCAACAGGAGAGTGAGTGGGGTGACAAGGGAGAGGAAGAAGCTGATGACGAAGTTTCACCCCATACCTAGGTGGAACTGCGCCCCTGTAAAACCAGAATGGGGATGTAGCTCAGTGGTAGAGCGCACGCTTCGCATGTGTGAGGCCCCGGGGTCAATTCCCGGCATCTCCATGTTGGATCTAGAATTCATGTTGGAAGTTTTTATTTAATTTATATTTCCAACAAAGGTTGATTTCCAAAAGCAATTGGCTGTGTCCATGTCCCTGTAATCGGGGTGCACTTGAACTCTCGTAAACACATTCCTGCGGAGGGAGCTGGAAGGAACGTTGGGTTGCTCGGTCAATGGCCAGGGTCAACGGCGGCGTGGTGTATTTCGCAAATATGGCCAACTGTGAGGGCGGGCACAAGCTGGCGTGAGTCGGTTAAAGTTGAGTTTTACAAGGGCACCACGGGGTGACCAGCCCTTCCCCACCCTCCCCCACCCAGCCCCTCCCCACCCTCCCCTCTCCACCCAGCCCCACCCCTCCCATTTTTGGATGCACGACGGACGGACGGACACAATAATCCCCTGTGGGCTGGTAGAACCAGTATAACCCTATATGAACGATACCTGAGGGTGAATTTGTGTTGATTTCAAGAACTTGCTATTTGTATAACTAGCGATGCACACAGTGATCAAATGGTTTACTTAAACATTTGGAGATGAAAACCAGTACTTAAAAGTATCCAAAACACTTTTTTATTTCCGAATGAAATATTTCCAATAATAGATCAATTGGGAAAGCATCATAGTATCCATCCACATGTATGCGTGTTATTTCTATTTCTTTCAAAGAAATACATTTTGCTTGGACTCTGTGCAGACTCGATGTGTACAGGGCCCAGGGCCAACAGGAGAGTGAGTGGGGTGACGAGGGAGAGGAAGAAGCTGATGACGAAGTTTCACCCCGTATCGATGTGGAACCGCGCCCAGGTAGAATCACCATGGGGATGTAGCTCAGTGGTAGAACGCACGCTTTGCATGTGTGTAGACCTCGGGTTCAATCCCTGGCATCTCCACGAGGTGATATTTTGCCAGTGGACAATTTTAATCGAAGGAATATGCGTGGCCTGCACAAAACGTCTGCTTGTTTTCATTCGTTATGGTTGCTGAGCATAGATCCAGAAGACCAACATGTCATACGGTCAGCAATGAACAGCACTACAATCAAAGTTGTAGTCGATAAGAGTTAACATGTTTATGGCATTCATATTTTTGGTTCTTTCGGTAAAGTCACGTCGAAGGGAAATAATAAAATAATAAAAATATAAAACAATAAAATTCTCACGACGTTTCAACTGCAACACAAGCAATCATCAAGTGTGAAATCAAAATATTTATGGAAATTAGCAAGATAATTAGACTTGAAACCGTAGGATGGACTTCCAAATTTGAGCAGTGCGTGGAGGAAGCCGAGGGAAAAGTGTTGTGACCTGCCGAGTGGTGGTCGAACGGAGTGGGTGAGAAGAAAATCAGTCTGGAGTCCTCATCGCTGAAGGATAACTCAACGAGTGGAATTATACATGGTATGCAGTCAACAATGCTTGACTCAGGGAGGAGGACGCCCCTGCCATGCATAGTCCCATGGGATGTTGGCTATCAACAACAAGGCAACTCCTATGACTAATTGGGAATGAGACGCAAGCGTAGGATTGATCACCCTGTCGCTGGCCACCTTTGGGGAGGGTGTATAGTATGAAAGGCCGAAACACCCTAGGAACCAAAGGTACACTACTGACGATGCGCTCCCCAAATTTCACCAGGCTCACTGTTCATGAACTCTTGGAAGTGCTTGCACAAAGGATAGTAACATCTCATCCTGTGTTCTTGGAATCTGAATATCTGGACTTGTCCAGTGACTGCTGAGAAAGATCAGCTGACAACAGGGGAAAGTCCTTGTGGCGGCACGGAGAGACGGCTGACTGGAGGGAATAGACCCCACTTGGACAGTCATGGGTTAGCTTCCCATTTCTGTAGTTTCCCATGCTTCGCAGTATGTTGGAAACACCCGCTTTAGCTACAGAAAGTCAACATACGAGAATACCCCTAGAGTCTGCGAGAGCGGGGGCAGAAGATGACTCATCGGCTGACAACATGGTAACGACTGGACCGGAAACGACTACGAGTGATGAGAGCATAGCACAAGAGAACACCACAGCAACTGTCACAAGTTCCGCTGCAACAGCAGGCCACAAACAGATGCAGGTATATGTCTGTGGTTGGAGGAAAGTTACATCACACCATGGGTTGAGGATCCACCAGGGAAAGAAGAGGTGTTTGGGTAAAGAGAGACATAGGCCTCGCATTGATTACTTTCTGCAAAAGCGATCAAATCAGTCGAATGAAGCATAGCAACTGGACGCAAACCATAGTTTGCAGTGCATCAGTAGCACTGTCATGGAGGACGTAAACTCAAGCACCGAAGTAACAACTGAGGTGGAACCAACAACAGGAGTGGAACTCACCCAGCCTCCCAGACCTGCAGTCGAGAGGAGACTACCAGGGCACAGACCGTATGTGAAGTGGCCTGGCGCCAGTGACAAGAAGTTGTGGGAAACAGTAAATACTGACCTTACCTTGACCCTCGAGAAACTTCGAGGCACAGTGGAGAAGAAGTTGGAGAGGATGGGGGACATCATCTATGAGTACGGGGCAGAAAGCTTTGGAGTGCAACAGGCAAAAAGTGGGAGAAAGGTTCCAACCCCACCAGTTTCCAGGAGGCAACAAGAAATCAAGCGCCTCGTTCAAAAAAGGAGACAGCTTAAGAAACAGTGGAAGAAGGCCTCGGAAGTGGAAAAGGAGGGCATCGAGGCACTTCAAGCTGACATCAAAACCCGGTTGGCATCCCTCCGTAGAGCAGAGAACCTACGGAAACGCAGAAGGAAGAAAGAACAAACTAGAACTCGATTCTATAAAGATCCCTTCAAGTTCCTTAAAAGTCTCTTCACGAAGGTAAAAAGTGGAGTTCTAAAAACAACAAAGAAAGACCTAGAGGAGCACCTGATAACAACAAATTTTGACTCAAAGCGACATGAACATCTGGCCATCCCATCAGATATCCCACCCATTGAACCCCCGGAACATCATATTGAGACCAGCCCTCCGACATGGAAAGATGTGGAAAACACAGTTCGACGGGCAAGAACAGCATCAGCCCCGGGGCCAAATGGAGTCCGTACAAAGTGTATAAGAACGCACCAGACGTCCTGAGGTTCCTCTGGAGGCTTATGAGAACAGCTTGGCAAAATAAGATAATACCCAAAGTGTGGCGTAGGGCAGGCGGGGTCCTGATCCCTAAGGAGAAGGATGCAGTGAACATCAGCCAATTCCGCCCAATCTCCTTACTGAATGTTGAGGGTAAAATCTTCTTTAGGGTCATTGCCCAGAGGATGGCCGAGTACCTGCAAAGGAATGCATACGTCGATACATCTGTACAGAAGGCAGGAATATCAGGGTTCTCTGGCTGCTTGGAACATTCCAGCATGATCTGGCACCAGATCCAAATGGCCAAGGTGGAGAAAAGGGACCTCCATGTAGTCTTCCTCGACCTCGCCAATGCATTTGGCTCTGTGTCCTATGAACTCCTTTGGTCTGCCTTCAGATTTTTCCACATACCGGACACCATCACAACCCTGGTGAAGTCGTACTTCCAGGATTTGCAGTTCTGCTTCACCACCTCAGAGTTCACCACCTCATGGCAATGCCTGAATGTAGGTATAATGGCGGGATGTACCATTTCTCCGTTGGCATTCATAATGGCAATGGAGGTTATCATCAGATCCTCAAAATGTGTTGCTGGTGGACAGCGAGTCGACTCTGGTTTTCGCCTCCCTCCACTCAGAGCCTACATGGACGACATTACAACATTGACCACCACTGTCCCATACACCAGGAGACTGCTCAGAAAACTCGTGGAGAACATCAGCTGGGCCCGTATGAAGATTAAACCATCCAAGTCACGCAGCATCTCGATTGTGAAGGGAGTACTCTGTGACCTGAAATTCTTCATCGGAGATGACCAAATCCCAACAGTGTCTGAGCAGCCAGTAAAAAGCCTTGGAAGGTGGTATGATGCAAGCCTGAAGGACAAAGACCAGGTGCAACAGCTGCGCAAAGACATCAGTAGTAGCCTACAGTCCATCGACAACACCCAGCTACCTGGAAAGTTAAAGGCCTGGTGTCTGCAGTTTGGTCTCCTACCCCGGGTGTTGTGGCCCCTAGCAGTGTATGAGGTTCCAATCTCAACAGTGGAGAAGATGGAAAGAGGAGTCACAGGCTACTTAAAGAAGTGGCTCGGAGTTCCACGATGCCTTACCACCATAGGCCTCTATGGAGATGGTGTCCTCAAGCTGCCCCTCACCAGTCTAACAGAGGAATTCAAGTGTGCAAAAACCAGGCTCCAGATGACACTGAATGAATCTCGAGACCCAGTGGTGAGCAAAAACGTGCCGACCTTGGCAACTGGGCGCAAATGGAGGCCAGGAAAAGCAGTCCAGGAGGCAACAGCAGCCCTCAGACATGCTGACATTGTGGGTCATGTTCAGCAAGGGAGAGGAGGCCTTGGGCTAACTAGCCGTGCTGCTTGGAGTAAGGCCACTGCACCAGAGCGGCGGAAGATGGTAGTGCAGGAAGTACGCCATCAGGAGGAGGCTGCAAGGTGGGCCAAGGCAGTCTCTCTTGCCAAACAGGGACAGTGGACTCGATGGGACAGTGTGGAGAAGAGGAAGATCAGCTGGAAGGATCCTGGGGGCCATGGAAGCGAGGCGGTTTAGCTTTTCCATCAGAGCAACATATGACGTCCTTCCAACACCAGTTAGTCTTCACCAATGGTATGGTGAAGATCCGGACTGTGCCTCTGTTCCATGCCAGCCAACCTCAGGCACATTCTCACGGGTGTAAAACAAGCCTCACCCAAGGACGCTACACTTGGCGTCACAACCAAGTCCTTAAAAACCTTGCGTCCGCCCTGGAGGACAAGCGAGCTGCCACCAACTCCCTACCACCCCCAGCAGCATCACACCCCTTACAGACGACCTTTGTCCGCGAAGGGGCTAAACCACTGAAGAGCGGCTCTACACCATTAGAGCGAGACCAGCTGCGCTTGGCCCGCGACTGGAAAATGCTAGCTGACATTGGCCGGCAACTTGTGTTTCCTCCGGAGATCGCAACCACCACCCTAAGACCTGACATGGTGCTCTGGTCCCGTTCGCTCAAGAAGGTCTTCATCATTGAGCTCACAGTACCCTGGGAGGACTCAGTAGATGAGGCTTATGAGCGAAAACATCTGCGCTATGCCGATCTTGCTGCCGAAGCACGGCATCATGGCTGGAACACAGAAGTCCGACCAGTGGAGGTGGGCTGCAGAGGTTTTGTGGCAACATCTACAAACAGACTGCTTAGAGATCTGGGAATTAAGGGCCAGAGCCAGCGTTCAGCAATCAGAGCTGTATCGGAGGCGGCAGAAGGCAGCAGTCAGTGGCTCTGGATGAAGAGGAAAGACTCCAGCTGGGCCCCAAAGTGAGAGGGCCAGGAGGTATGCAGTCAACAATGCTTGACTCAGGGAGGAGGACGCCCCTGCCATGCATAGTCCCATGGGATGTTGGCTATCAACAACAAGGCAACTCCTATGACTAATTGGGAATGGGACGCAAGCGTAGGATTGATCACCCTGTCGCTGGCTGCCTTTGGGGAGGGTGTATAGTATGAAAGGCCGAAACACCCTAGGAACTAAAGGTACACTACTGACGATGCGCTCCCCAAATTTCACCAGGCTCACTGTTCATGAACTCTTGGAAGTGCTTGCACAAAGGATAGTAACATCTCATCCTGTGTTCTTGGAATCTGAATACAAGTAGGAACAACAGTTTCATACTGCCCACCAGAGATTATTTGTCTGTCCTGCATAGCCCCTCCCAAACATGTACGTTCCGGGATTGGTTGAAGTGCATCACGTGACTGCGAGCTTTCTGTCGTGCACGAATGCGCTGTCCAACCAAGTTCCTACCTGCCAACTCCGAAGGAACGTGTTATAATAATATAAGATAACATTTCTAAACGGAGCATCGGATGCTTGCAGGAATGCGTCGTTCGTGTGCAAATTTTGTGACTTTCCTGGCCGAAGGCAGTAAATGCTTTTGTGAGGGGGTGCCATAGGCACCCCCGAACAACTAGTTCTAAGATATGTTTTAAACCTCTTCCAGTGATGGATGTAGCGGCTTATCACAAGCCCTACTATACATAGTAACTTAGTCAAACTAAGATTTTAATTTCTCACGCAAAATATGATTTAACATGTCAAATGTTGAGTCGGCTTAGACCATCAACTCACTAAATTTGGGAATCCAGTTTAAACCATGGGAGGCCGACTATATTCCAACTCGTTATTACAGCGTTTCCAACTCAGCGTTCTGACATCTGAGCCACCCTGCCACCTCTACCTGGGTCTCCCTATAAAGGGGCGTTTGGTATTAACAGGGGCTCACCTGGTCGAGGTGAGGGGTCACGACCCACTGATGTGAATCTCTCAGCCTCCTGTAACATTGTGGATAACAACGGAACATTACACTTCACCTGTCTTGTCTGTTGCTCTTTTTCCACTGTGATGAATCTGTGCCCGAGGTGGTCTCCTGCGACGGGGCAGACATGGCAGACCGGGATCTTATCCTGTTCACAGTAAAAGATTAGCTTCTGTGTGTGCTCCCGACACCTTCTCTCCTCCAGGTTTGCAATGGGAGCCACCAGGAGATGTTCTCTCAGCTTGGAATTCTCTAAGTGAGGCCTCAAATGTGTCGCACAGTACGATGTCTCGCATATCACGCAGGTCCTCACAGCAGGAGTCTGGCCGTCACCGCAGTTGTCACACAGGATGGCCAAGGCCATCCCTTCAACTCTGAGCTGCTCCGCAAGGTTGGCGAGGGCCACGTTCTTTTTCAGCCGGGGTCGCACAGGGAAGGGCGCTCGACACTGCGGGCATCTGAAGCTGCTCGCCGTCTCCCAGGTGGTCTCCAGGCACCGGAGGCAGAACGAGTGTCCGCAGCTCAGCGTGCAGGGGCAGACGAACGTGTCCAGGCAGATGGGGCAGCGCAGCTCATAATCCACACTCTCACTGGGAGTCGCGCTCGCCATGACCCATGGGCTTCGCCGAGATCGCTCGCTGTGTGGCTCAGAGAGACGCTGGACCAGGACGTCTCTCTTATAGTGGCGGTGAAGAAGGAAGTAAAATACTTAAAATAGTTTCATTGTCGTCACTGACATCACGAAAGTGCATGGAATGTGAACCCATGCGCCGAGGTGCGCAAACAACAGCCTCGAGGTGAATACGGCTACTGTACACACCGCTACATGAACAAAATGTATCAAAGGAACTAAAAAAATGAGTTGTTAATATAAGTCGTAGAGGTTCAGCTGCGATGGCTGATTCGTGAAATGAGTATCGAGAGATAAAGTAATCCTTCCAAAGCTTAACGCCCAATTTGCTATGGTACGACAGAACAATGGATTGCATGCCACGGTCTCTAGGAGATGTTATCTCCCTCGCCTTATGGCTGCTTTATATTTAGAGTTTGTTTCTCTCTTTCTGTCTCCCCTTGATAGCGTGATTTTGTATCTGAGTCCTCCGATTTTCCTCTCTACATTTAGAATCAACATCACGCGTTTAGAGTATTTGGCTGCTATCAATTTCCACATAAGCCGCTTCATTATACTCTGATTTGTAATAGCCAGGTCGCTTCAGACAAAAATCCATGTAGCTCAGTGAGCCTTACCTGGTACAATTAAAAAAAGTTTGTGTCTCTGTAGATACCTCATGATGTCCTGTAACTCCATCTTCATGTAATTACGCCTACGTGACAAGTTGCTTGAATGTCATTGTGGCATCTGAGATGTAATTTGTCTGTAGCCTCCCGAGACCCATCCGGGAATCTGGAGCCTTTTGCTAGCAGTGTGAATCTATCACCAACTCTACCTGGTGGCGATGCCACTATCTCTCACCTTGTCCGAGACTGCAGATCCCCTTCCCAATCATTCACAGCCACACCCACTGTTAATTTCACCTGCGTTGTTTCACATTCACACGCACAGCTATTAAACACGCGTCCTCCATCCATCTTTCGACAGCCCCTCCCCTCCCTAGATGCTCCGGTCTTTGCTCATCACACAACGCTGCTCCTCGGGCGTGTTGAGGCACAGCGTGGTGCGATGCACAGGCGTCGTGGCAGCTAAAAAAGCCTGACGGCCTCTGCTGAAGGCTTTCAGAACAACCATAAGTTTTCTTGATTTGAAGCTTTCGTGACTGCTGGAATCCATACTCTTTCGTTCTTTCGGTAAAGTTACGTAGGTATAAAATAAAATAAATCACGACGTGTCGGGCGCAACACAAGCGTCCGTCAACACAAGCGTCCGTCATCACCACCTGATGACGGACGCTTGTGTTGCGCCCAAAACGTCGTGATTTATTTTATTTTATACCTACGTGACTACCGAAAGAACCAAAGAGTATATAAGTTTACTTCCTGGAGTAGAGCCCTTTAAGCTAAGAAATTCTGTTTCATGGGTGAATTTTCCAGCAGACATCATCAAAGCATTATTTAATTAAAGACACACTCACTGGCCAAATCATACACTCAAGCACTCACACACTCACCTGTCCACTCACTCAACCACTCACTAACCTATTCACCCACTTATAACACCCACACACTCATTCACCCATCCCCCCACTGGCCCACTCTCTCACACACACTTCATAATAATACGAATCAGAAGTTCACTTCCCTGACAAGAGCCCACTGAGTTAAGGAAGCTCTTTCTCAAGGGTGCCTCGACTGGCAGATGTGGGCAAGTTTTGTCGTTGGAGGCCTGACTCTGGCCAACTATCTGCCTGCCACGAGAGACCGGGGCGGTGCCTCTACCTACAGTTGACATGGGTCGCCAACCAAAATAACAAGGCCATTTTTTTTCAAATTCGGTAAAAAATAACTAAAATATTTCCAGAGTTGCTGCCACAATGCATGTGAATGAGACATACATTTGGAACTTCTTTCACATCGTACCTAGCCAACCGCACTAATCGGGGGTGCAGGGGAAGGACAACGAACTAAACACGACCCAGAAGCAGTTCTAAAGAAATTGGTCTGTCAATGTTTATGATTTGAAAGGCCCATAGCTCCAGTGTCTTCCTGACCGAACCGGTTCATTTTTAGCTCATGCAACAGCGGGTGGAATGCGTTGTGCATGTATTGTACAAGTGACAACCGGCGAGACCTGTTTTTCTGTATGCGGGTTGCATTTGAGGCATTTTTTTAATTTTTGTTTTCATGATGCCCAATCGTTTAATTGCCACGCATATCTTGGACTCGCTGTGCACTGCGTTGCACCGCTAGTCGAGTAGATAACCTTACATTCAATAAACCCTCGTAGCCAGGATGAACGTCCAACTCCAATCGTCATTTATTGATTTCAACAAGGTAAAACTGGTGAGAAAACACAGATACAGCATCTGTTATAATCCGGAAACACCAACACAATGAACACCACAGCATCAGAACATTATCTTAGATAACAATAGATCCTGAACGGACCAGGCCCCTACATTACCACTGAACAACTAGACAAAAGCACAAGCCGGTGCGTTGCATACAGGCACATCGTGTATTCATCCCACTGCACCCCAAATGTACAGCATTACACATAACACTAAACTGTAGATGAGATACTTCGTCATCTTTACTCTCAGGATCGCAACATAGACACCTGGGCACAAGTCTGACTCGACCTACTAAATCACAAGTAACATCCACAATAAGGAAAGTTACAGGCTTCGTTGCTAACTAGGCCTCGTATTTACTACAACAACTTAACGGCACCATAAAGGCATTTACATCGCTATAACGGTCATTCCAACATTACAACAGCATTGCCAATATTATAGGAATATAAACAAACTTACAGACAATGATTCTTAAGCTCCCACAATGGACAAGTGTGGCTGTGGTCTCACTGAGATGCGATGCGTGCCGCCATCTTGAATTATCAGTAAGATGGCCGATGCCCGCGTGGTTCACTGAAAATCTAACATCGTAACTTCCTGGTCACGTGACCAAAATTAGCATAAAAAAACAGGAAATTCCTGTGTACATATGCTCCACATCTGCCGTGAGGCAAGACACTCCCCGTCTGGTATCTAGGAGATACCACCATTTATTTACTATCTCATAAACAAGTGTATAACAACTTCAACGGGTGAACTTATTTGTCCATATCTTTGCGAGAGAGAAGTAGTGTAATGCGAGCAAAGACAGGGTCACGTGAGTGTGGGTGGAGTCAGGGTCACGTGAGGGGGAGGATATAAGGGGAGAACCGGAAGGGGATCGGGACTGAAGTCAGGATAGAGAAGGGAGAGGCCACGCGGAGTGCTGGCGAGGAGTGGTGCGATAGCGACGAGGCTGGAGTCACGGCACCGTCGGCCAGCGGTGCACGTGGAGCAGCGGGGTGTCTGCAGAGTGTGCGGGAGCACACGGGGCAGCAAAGTGGCTGCTGTATGTGCGGAGTTACGCGGAGCAGCAGGGTGGCTGCGGAGTGTGCGGAGCACACGGGCAGCGGTGTGGCTGCAAAGAGAGAGAGCGGGAGACATCACGGAGTGCGGAGGCATGAGGAGGAGCAGGTGCAGGTCGGAGCGGAGACATCGCGGGGTACGAGCAAGAACCCAAATTAAGGACACAGAGAAAGACATCGCCTGGGAGTCCTTTATTACACTGGTGTCAGAAGTTAGACATGTCGAAACAGCTCAGGAAGAAGGCCATACCTGCACCATCTTCTGCGCCATCTTCTGACGAAGACGACGACCCTTCTCCGGCGGTGGCGCTACCAACAATGGAAGGCGGAGGCGAGACGGGGATGGGCAACGCTCTGAGAGTGCAAGATGTCGTCGGCGCTGCGGGACCGTCTTCGGGGGTGGGCGTCTAGGGAGGGTGGTGACACGTGGCGGCACAACTGGAGTCGCTGAAGGCTGTTTTAACTCAGCTTTGCACCCTGGTGACGCCCGCGATGAGTCCGGGGAGCCCGAAAAGAGGGCAGCTGAGTGGGGCCTCGTCGTCGCTTCCAGCCCTCTCCACCACGCGGCACGGAGTCGCCATCTTGGGCGTGGTCGGGGAAGAACGGCGGGAAGACGCCATCTTGCCGCCTCCGACGCGGTAAGACGCCATCTTGGGCGTGGTCGGAGACGAACGACGGGGAGCCGCCATTTTGAACACGTTGCAGAGTCACGCCATCTCCTCGCTACCGCAAGTGACATCATCACCGAATGAAGGCGGCGGGGGGACCCGAAGCCAGCGTCTTACGACGGTGAAAGAGTTCTCCATTGGTGGAGATTGGAGCGCATTCGCCTGCCAGTTTCAAGCGGTGGTACGGTCCGCTAAATGGACTGATGCGGAGGCTTTGGAGGTTTTGCCAACGCTTCTTGATGACGAGTCCGTCCGGTTCTTCCGCTCCATCAAAGCCGATAAGAAGACGACGCTTCAGGGGGTCTTTGAGGAAATGGCAGAGGCGTACGAGCCCCCCGACGATGTACACCATAGGTTTGTGCAGCGGCAACGGGCACCCGAAGAATCGCCGGTGGCATTCCGGGGCGCGGTGATCGAGTTAGCAATGGCCGCATATCCAGAGACAGAGCCCGATTTGTTGGAACCCCTGATACTGGGCAAAATGTTGGAGTTATCCCGGGACTTGGGCATCCCCATGCCCGTGTGCGGCCACGATAAGTTGACGTCCCGGACGGCGGCTAAATGCCTAGATGCCCAATTCAATGTTCGCCGCTGGAAACAGGTGACAGCGTGGACAAGGAGCCCCACAGTCCACGGCGCAACAGGAGGGGTCCCGCAGGAGGCCGTCTACGTTCCGCACGAGGGGGGTCCTGAGGAGCTGACGGCGGCATCGACCCAGTGGTCGACTCGGGGAGGAGCGGGGTGGCGACCAGGGCCGCCGGCGCGGGAGCGACAACACTGAGGGGGTGCTGCACGCCGAGCCGACCTGGCGTGTTTCCGCTGCGGCCGTAAAGGCCACTTCGCCAGAGAATGCTGGGCTCGTGTTCGACAGCTGCCCCAGCAGGAGGCCTCGGTCACGGACGTGACAGGGAAGGACCACCCACGACAGGCAAGTCGGTACGCATCAGACACCCGGCAAGGCCTGTCACCTCATGCATCACCATCGTTACGCGGCCCGGGTGCCATTACTGACGGGGGGGCGTTCGGTGGTCCGCGTCGCTCGCTGACGCAGTGGCGCAAATTGGCACGGAGGGTAGTTGCGGCCGCTACGGGCTTGTTGACCGTGCCGGGGTCGATCCAAGGGATCGACGTGCGCATTTTGGTTGACTCGGGTGCGTCAGCGACCATTATCTCAGACATGATATTTCACCTTTTGTCCATTCCGCCGGGGCGCGTGAGGTCGGTTTACGACTCTTGCATAGCGGCGAACGGGGGTAGTATGGGCATTGTGGGTCAGGTGGACGCCAGTATATCGGTTGGGGGTGTTTCGGCTACTGGGACAGTGTTGATTTCCAAGTCCCTCGCGGTGCCCTGTTTGTTGGGTACCGATTTCCTAGCCAAGATGCCCATTCAAATAAGGGTGGATCTTAATTGCATTGAATTGCCGGGGGGTCGGCGTGTTTTATTCTTATCGTCGCCCTGGGCCCGGACAGCTCCTGACCGTCAGGTGCAGGCGCTGTCCGAGGTATCGGTTGATATTCCGCCTGGCTCGCAGATGCTTATTCCGCTGCGGTATCGGAAACCGGTGCCTGGAATCGAAGGGGCGGCGGGTGTTTTGTTATCGCCGTCCACCGCTATAACGGGTGGCTTGACGCTGGTGGGGGCACAGACGATCGTCCGGCCGGGTCAACCTCCGTTTTTACAGGTATTGAATGGGAGCGCGAAAAATGTTGTTGTACCGGCCGGAACGGTTTTGGCTCATGCTACAACTGCGTTCACGAGCCATGGCGATCATGACCATCGAGGCCTTGTCGGGGGGGTATCGATCTCGACGTCACAGGATGATCGATGGATTGGCGAGTTGTGCCGGGAAAATACGTCTTTGACTGCGGACCAGCGGTCTGCGCTCCGCGCGCTGTTGGGGAGGTATTCCGACGTCTTTAGTGCGACGATTTCGATTTGGGTCGCACCTCCTTGCTTTCCCACCACATTGATACGGGGGATGCCGCTCCGATTCGGATGAACCCGCATTGGTTGAGTCCGCCGGAGCGGGATCACATTCGCGGCGCAGTGGAGGAGATGCTGGCCGCCGACATTATTTCCCCGTCAAACAGCCCGTGGGGCGCGCCGGTGGTCCTTGTGAAGAAGAAGGATGGGAAGCTGCGGTTTTGTGTGGATTTTCGGAAATTAAATAAGGTGTCGGTTGCGGATGCGTACCCCCTGCCGTGTATGGACGATTCCCTCGATGCCTTGTCTGGGGCGAATTTTTTTTCTACTCTTGATCTCTCATCGGGATTCTGGCAACTTCCCCTAGACGAGTCCTCGAGGGAAAAGACGGCTTTCCGTACGCCGCAAGGATTGTTTGAGTTTAATTGTCTTCCCATGGGCCTAAACGCTGCCCCCGCGACATTCCAGCGGCTGATGGAGCTCGTGTTAACGGGTCTGCAATGGGAGACGTGCTTGATATACTTAGATGATGTTATTGTTTTCAGCCGCAGGTTTGAGGAACATTTGCGGAGGTTGGACACGGTGTTTTCCAGAATGCGTTCGGCTAATTTGAAATTTAAGCCCAAAAAGTTTCAGCTCTTACAACGATCCGTGCGCTATTTGGGCCACATTGTTAGTTCCGACGGGGTCACCACGGACCCGGAGAAGACGGCGTGCATCCATAACTGGCCGACTCCGGCCTCAGTGGGCGACGTGCGTCGGTTCGTTGGGTTCGCCTCTTACTACCGCTGGTTCGTTCCTAATTTTGCCACGATCGCGAGGCCTTTGCACCTCCTTACGGCTAAAGGCCGGAGATTCAGCTGGGGACCGACGGAAGAGGCAGCGTTTCAGGGCCTGCGCGATCGTTTGACGTCGGCACCGACGTTGGACTATCCAGATTTCACTCGACCTTTCATTCTGGATACTGACGCTAGTGACACCGGGATTGGGGCTGTTCTCTCCCAGTCTAAGAACGGCGTTGAACGCGTGGTCGCGTACAGTAGTCGCGTGTTGTCTCCTGCGGAGACCCGTTACTGCGTTACGCGCCGCAAACTTTTGGCCATTGTACATTTTCTTCGGCAATATCGGCCATACTTGTACGGCCGTACGTTTATTGTGCACACGGACCATGCGGCTTTGCAATATGCTCTGCGAGTCTACCAACCGTCTGGCCAATTGGCACGATGGTTGGAGACTCTGCAGGAATTTTCGTTCGATATTCAATATCGGAAGGGCACGCGTCACGCGAACGCGGACGCACTCTCCAGATTGCCGCAGGGGTCCCCTTGTGCTTGCGCCTCGGGCACGATTAGATGTACGCGGGTTCAGCAACCCCCTCGGCCTGTTGTGTCCACTGTAGACGTGCCCGAGACTCCCGTTTGCCCGGGACCGGGTGAGGTGGCCGAGGCTCCCGTATGCCCGGGACCGGCGGATGGCGTTTTGAACCTGCCACGTTCGGTATGGCTTCACGAGCAATTGCTCGATGAGTCGCTGGGACCTATGCGGGGTCGGGCTGCAAAGGGAACGGGGGGCCCGCTGTCCAGTGGGAGCCGCTCTCCGGGATTGGTTGCTAATGTGGAGAGAAGGGTTGCACGATCGCTGGCGTCTGGTGGTGCCGTCGTCGTTACGGTACGAGTTGGTTCGGACTCTGCACTCCGAGACCTTGTTACATCTCGGGGTGCAGAAAACCTTGTTAACGTTGCAGCGGGACTACTTCTGGCAAGGCATGACGACCGATGTCGTCGGGCACATTCGGGCGTGTCCCAACTGTGCCCGGCGGAAGCCGCCTAAACACCCATATGTTCCACCAGTGCAGTCCATACAGGTGTCCTGCATTAACGAGTTGGTGGCGTTAGATATTTTGGGGCCCTTTCCGCCGTCTGCTCGGGGGAATAAATTTTTGCTGGTCGGGGTGGAATATCTTTCCTACTGGCCGATGGCTTGGCCCTTGCCAGACCAGTCGGCAGCGTCTATTACGGACGCGTTCCTGTTCGGTTATGTAATGGACAAAGGGGCACCGGAAAGGTTGCTTACGGACCAGGGGCGACATTTTTCTTCAAAATTATTGGCTGAGGTGTGTACTGCACTGGGGACCAAGAAAGTTCGAACGTCTCCCTACCACCCTCAAACGGATGGCATGGTGGAACGGCTTAATCGGACCCTGTTGGCTATGCTCTGTCACACTGTTAGCGAAAAGCAAGCTGATTGGGATTTGCACATCCCTGGGGTGCTCTCTGCATACAGGATGACGCCTCATGCGTCGACGGGGTACTCACATTTTTTTTATGTACGGCCGCGAGAATGTGCCGCCGATGGACGTGCAGCTGAGTACGGGGGCGAAGGGTCCTGTTAAGCCTCTTCCGGAGTACATTCAGGATGCCGTTCGTCGCGTGGAGGAGGCACGGGAGGGGGCCAGATTGGCTACGGCTAAGACCCAGGCCCAGAACGAACGTTGTGCTCGGCGCTCAGATGGGGAATCCCCCTGGCGAGTGGGGGACATGGCCTGGCTGCACTGCCCGCAGGTGCGGGTGGGGACCTCCCCTAAGTTGCACAAACCATGGAAGGGGCCGGTTGTGCTTATTGAGGTGCCTAGTCCGCAGTCCGCGCGTGTTCGTTTCGGATCGTGGTGCTGGTATGTACATACGTCTCGCTTGAAACCCTAAGTGGCCCCACAACCGGATGCGTCATCTCCTAACGTTGCCTTGCCGGTGTCTGTTGCGTCCGACGTGCCACTGACTGTGCCTGTTCAACCTGCAAGCGCACCTGTCGTGCCTTCTACAGACGGACCGGCCGTGACACGGACGGAGACAGTGAATTCTGCTCTGGGTGGGCCTACCCCGGCGACGGGGACATTTGGCCCCGCCACCCCTCCAACCCCGCCGCGGACGCATTTGCTGGAGACCCCGGCGACGGGTCTCCCGGGGGTACGGGACTCTGACATTGGCGGGACTCCAACAGCGGCGGGTGGTTTTGATCCCGCCGCTCCTAAAACTCTGTCGCGGTCACGGTCTATGCGGGGGCCGCCCCCGGTTCAGGACGGGCCGGCGACCCGAGAAGGGAGAGAGGAGTGGCGACGAGGCTGGAGTTACGGCACCATTGGCCAGCGGTGCACGTGGAGCAGCGGGGTGTCTGTAGAGTGTGCGGGAGTGCACGGGGCAGCAGAGTGGCTGCTGTATGTGCGGAGTTATGCGGAGCAGCAGGGTGGCTGCGGAGTGTGCGGAGCACACAGGCAGCGGTGCGGCTGCAGAGAGAGAGAGAGAGGGAGACATCGCGGAGTGCGGAGGCACGAGGAGGAGCAGGTGCAGGTCGGAGCGGAGACATCACGGGGTGCGAGCAAGAACCCAAATAAAGGACACGGAGAACGACATCGCCTGGGAATCCTTTATTACAGTAGTACTATCTCGACTATGGGCCTGATGAAAGTTCTTGCGACACCTTGCTTCGCAATCATAACCTCGACCTTTCGAACTTTTCCATCGGCACTTGGAATCGACTTGAGGATGCGGCCCATTGGCCACTCATTCCGTTTGGCTTGGTCGTCCTTCAGTAGGACGAGATCACCTTCTTGGATGTCTGGTCTGTTAGACTGCCACTTGTTGCGCACTTGGAGTGTTGCAAGGTACTCGTTTTTCCAGCGACGCCAGAACGTGTTTGCGAAGCTCTGCACTTGTCTCCATTGACGTCTGTAGAGGTCTGCAGTGCTGGCCTCCTCGGTAGGTGCTGTGAGCATGTCTGTCTTCTGGGTAAGAAGTGTAGCAGGAGTCAAGATGAATGGTGACTCCGGGTCGGTTGAGACGGGGATCAGGGGTCTTGAATTAAATATGGCTGAGACCTCAGCCATGAGAGTGGTTAAGACCTCGTGAGAGAGCCGTGTGGACCCGACATCACATAGCATGGAGTCGAGAATGCGTCGAGCAATCCCGATCATGCGTTCGCAGGCTCCACCCATATGCGAAGAGTGGGGAGGATTGAAGATCCATGTGCAGCCTTGGTCACTAAGGTATTTCCTGACAGAATCATCTTCGATATTCTCCGTATTGATCTTAAGCTCTTTACATGCTCCAGTGAAATTGGTTCCACAATCATAACGGAGTTGCTTGGCTGGCCCTCTGATGGCGAAGAATCTCCGGAGTGCATTTATAAAGCTCGAAAAGTCCATGGACTCGATGACTTCGATGTGCACTGCTCGTGTACTCATACAGGTGAACAGCACTGCCCAACGTTTGCTGTTCGCGAGCCCTCCTCTGGTGCGGCGGGAGATGACTGTCCATGGTCCGAACACGTCGATCCCTACAGAGGTGAAGGGAGGTTCCACACTGAGTCGATCGGCTGGGAGGTCTGCTATTTTCTGTTCTTCCTGTTTTCCACGTAGCTTACGACACCTGATACACTTGTGGATTGTGCTGGCGATGCACCTCTTTGCTCCAACGATCCACAGCCCTGCAGATCGGATTGCTCCTTCTGTGAAGTGCTGACCTTGGTGCTTCACCTTCTCCTGGTAGTGGCGCACAAGTAAGATTGCGACGTGGCTCTGGCTTGGGATTATGAGGGGGTTTCATTCATTCTCATCTAATTTTGCATTCCCTAGCCGACCACCGATCCTGAGCAAGTCGTCTTTGTCCATTCTGGGGTTTAGCTTCCTGAGGGTGCTGACCCTAGGGAGGTCTTCTCCCTTGTTGATGGCCTTGATCTCACTTGCATAAGCTGCCTGTTGCACACAGCGGAAGATTGATTTCCTTGCTCTGGAAAGCTCGTCTTCAGTGCGTGGCACTGTGCAGTGATGCCATCCATTTCAGCTACCAGTGGTGCCTCTCATCGGGCGATGGAAGCAGTCTGCGATATGCGTTAAATGTGCTATCGCTCGCACGAGCGTCGTCCATTTCGAGAAATGTTCAAAATGGTGCGGACTCAGTGGACTGCTTGGTCGCACATTCGTTACGAAAGTTGTCACTTGAGCACGAATCTCCTTGTCTGACTCGGGCTCTATGAGTCCAAAGGTCTCCTTGGTAGTACATGGGCCACCGTCACGTCGTAAGCGGAACGCTGGACCCGTCAGCCAGATGGTTTGCTTCAGCAGAGATGCAGGGACGGACCTAGTTGCGAGATCTGCTGGATTCTGGTCAGTTGGAACGTAATTCCATTGCTCTGGCTGCATCGATCTCCTGATGCCTTCCACCCGGTTGCTGATGTAGGTGTAGAACCTTCTGGTTTGGTTGTTTATGTAGCCTAGTACGACCTTACTGTCCGTGTAGAACTTGACCGCATCCAGTTTGATGTCCAATTCGTCTAAGATCAGTTCCGCCACCTCTGTAGCAAGAACGGCTCCACACAGTTCTAGATTTGAAGCTTTCGTGACTGCAAGGATTTCTTAGCATTCTTTATAAACCCACTAGTAACATTAGCAAAAACGAACGCTCTGAACTCGCGAACTTAAAAAAGAGAGATGATATAGTCATCCTCTCGGCAGACAAGGGCAATGCCACGGTCATCATGGATAAAGAATCATACAACAACAAAATCCTGGACTTACTTAATGATGGCAGTTACTCCAAAATTAAAAACGATCCTACTAACAGCCTAACGACAAAAACCAACAGAATCATCACTAGTTCGACTTCCCTAATCGAACCAGCTAAACGTCCCTCTCTAAAACCCTCGGCTGCCAGACCTCCCAGACTCTATGGTCTTCCCAAGATCCATAAAGAAGGCACCCCGCTACGACCCATCGTGTCAACGATTAACTCCCCTAACTACAAACTAGCCCGTTTTCTATCAGATACTCTACTTCCCTTCACAGGCAAGACCTCCTCGGCAGTACTCAACTCAACCCAACTAGTCTCTTTGGTCAAGGACTTGATATTATCTCCTGATGATATCCTCGTCAGTTTTGATGTGGTATCTCTGTTTACCAAAGTTCCAGTGCCTGACACCCTAACAATAATTGAGGACTTGGTCCAACATGGATTGAATTCGGATGTACCTGCGCTGGTTAGGCATTGCCTCACCAACACCTATTTTACCTGGAATGGCACCTTCTACAAACAGAATGAGGGTACCCCTATGGGCTCCCCCTTGTCACCAGTGATAGCCAACATGTTCATGGAAAAGTTTGAATCAGACGCCATCCAGACATCCACCCTACGTCCTTCCCTGTGGAAAAGGTATGTGGATGATACTTTCGTCATTTGGCCACACGGCCTCCCAGCATTGAACCACTTTTTGGACCACATCAACTCCAGACATCCATCCATCAGATTCACCATGGAAGTGGAGAAAGATGGCAAACTACCATTCTTGGATATTTTGTTTGAGAGGAGACCTGATGGATCCTTGGGACATTCTGTCTACAGGAAAGCCACCCACACAGATTCCTACTTGAAACCCGATTCCCACCACCACCCATCTCAAAAGAATTATCTCATCAAAACGCTATACCACAGAGCTCATGGCATTTCTGACCAACACCACCTAGCCAGTGAATTGAGACATGTACATCGGGCCCTCAGGATGAACGGATACTCTGAACGCACCATCCGCCAAGCTGTTTCTCCCACCATACAGAAACAGCCACTTGAAACTCCGATCAAAACTGTCACGTTACCATACATAGCAGGCGTAACCAAAAAGATCTCCAAAATTCTGAACAAACATAAGATCCAGGTCCGATTCAGTACAGTACATAAAATCCGTGATCTGGTTCCATCTGTGAAGGATGTCATTCCTGACTTGCAATACCCTGGAGTCTATAAACTGAGCTGCAGCTGTGGTGACTGTTACATTGGGGAAACGAAACGTCATGTCTCTGATCGTGTCCGCGAGCACAAGTCAGATTTGAAACACGGCAAAATTGAGTCTTCCGCCGTGGCCGATCATTGCTACAACGCGGTGGGCTCTCATGAGATTGTCTTCTCCGAGACTAAGGTGCTCTGCAAGCCTTCTGGCTACCATCAAAGGTTTGTACACGAAGCCATTCAGATATACAAACACAGACATAATTTCAACCGTGATGATGGGTACAAACTTAGTAATCATTGGAAAGATGTTATCAACCATGCAAAAAAGACTTAATGACACATTTTTGGACCATCTTATCTGACAGGCACTATTTTACTTTACTTTACCGAGTGTTAACATCCCCAGTGTTTAACAGTACTCTCTTTATTGTTCAGCCAGCACTGGTACAAACATGGGCATTTTCGTTTCTTTTCTATCATGTGTACCAACAGGTGCATGTACATACACATGATCACGTACACCCCCCCTTCGGCCCCCCTCACCCCCTCCGCCCAACACAATAGGTGCCACATCCACATCGCCGACTTTCGGCCCCGCCCCCCCTCCCCCTCCCGTTCGTTCCCTCTTTTAGCCCCGCCTCCCTCCCGATACGTCCCATTCATTGGCTACCACATTCTGATGACCCCCCCCTCTCCTCCCCCCCTCAACTTGCTTTTAAGGGTTTACATCCTGAATCCCTGCCTCACTTGATGCAGCTAATCTGGCTGTGACGGTCCCACCTGATGACGGAGGCTTGTGTTGCCTCCGAAACGTCGTGATTTTTATTGTTTTATTTTTATTAAATTTTTTTACCTACGTGACTTTACCGAAAGAACCAAGAATATGTCTCCACACAGCTCAAGCCTTGGGATGGTATGTTCCGGTTGTGGGGCCTTGCCGTGGAACTCCTTCCAGGATTCCCTCTCGGATGACAGGAACGAAGAGGCCACGGCCACAGCGACCACTGCCACGACCACCAGCAGAGCGACGAGCAGTAGCTTCGTCTTTGGCTTCTTGTCCAAGGTGCGGTGCAATGAGTTGAGCCATGAGAGGGCTTGCTCTCTATTGTTGGGTAGCCGGCATCTGGGATTACGAAATGGCAGAGGGGCAAGCCAACTGTTTGACTCATCTTATTTTCAAGAATTCTTTATCCTCTAGCGATGGAGCAGGTTTGTCGTTGTCCTTCGTTGTCACGAAGACCGTATGTCCAACATCCTCTTTCAGCATAGAGGTTTCTTTGTCGGCCTGCATGGTACAGCCTTGACTTCTATCATCGAATTTCTCTTTCAGCGTGAAGTCGTTGGGGCACGGTTTGAAGAGCGACATGCGTCCATTTATGAGCACACTCGTTCTGAATGTGCTAATGTGGTCTGGTTTGTGTCTTCCATCGAGACAAACGTCACCCACGATGACCCATCCTAGGTCGAGTCTTTGGGCGTAGGGAGCGTCGTGAGGTCCATTGCGTTGGTCGCGAACCTTGTGGACTCTCAGCATGTCCCTGCCGAGCAGAAGTAAAATCTGTGCCGTGTGATCCAATGGCGGGATGAACTCTGCTATGGGTTTCAGGTGTGGGTGGTGACGTGCAACTTCGGGCGTGGGAATCTCACTCCTGTCGTCCGGTATCTCATTGCACTCTGTTACCGTAGGAAGGGCTAGCTTCATGGTGCTATCCATGGTTTCCACCATGAGGCCGCTCGCTCTTCTTCCCGCTGTCTCCATCAGTCCGCAGCATGTTCTGAGCGTGTATGGAAAGGAATTCCCACCTACGCTCAGCTGATCAAAGAACTCTGACCTTGCCAAAGACCTGTTGCTCTGGTCATCCATTATGGCGTACATCCTTACTGCCCTTTCAGGATGTCCTTTGGGATACACTCGGACGAGGCATATTTTTGAGCAAGATCTTCCTTTGAAGCCTTCTCCACAGACTTCTGTGCATTTGGTTGTGATTGAGGAAGTGAGTGCGGCGGTCTCGCCTTGCTCCCCGCCGTGCTCTGCTTCGGGATCGGAAGCCTTAGTGCCACTGGGTTTGGAGTAAAATGTGTGCAGAGCAGTTGCGTGCTTGTCGCTGCCACATTCCTCACATTTGATATCTGCCTTGCAATTCCTTGCAAGGTGGTTTGTAGAAGCACAACATTTGAAGCACACTCCAAATTCTTTCAACATGTTCTTCCGCTCTTCCAATAGCTTCCTCCTGAACTCACGGCATTTCTGGAGGGAGTGAGGTTTATCATGCAATGGGCATTGCTTCTCTGGATCCTCTATCTTTTTCTTTGTGGTGATTGCCTGGACGGAGTTTGCGAATGTCGTAGGAGAGACCTCAGTCTTGTGTACGGAAATTGGCACTCTCGCTGTTCCTCGTTTCGCCATTGCTCTTTCCATTTTTGGGAGACCTGGACTGGAAATCCCCGTGGTGCCAAACATGAAACTCGGGTCATTTCTAGTCTTAGCCAGGTTGTGGATAAACTTTGAGAAAAAAGAGAATGGGGGGAATGCAACCTGATGCTCTGACTTGTATCTTGAACCCGCTGTTCTCCATTTTTCCTGCACATCAAATGGCAATTTCTCTACGATGGGGTTCACGCCATGGTAGGTATTCAAGAAAATGAGACCTGGTAAGTAGGGGTCAGCCTGGGCTGATTCAAGCTCCATCAAAAGATCTCCAAGCTCTCGTAACCTTTTATTGTCCCTACCAGAGATTTTTGGAAAGTTCTGCAACTTCTTGAAGAGAGCCTTCTCAATAGTTTATGGGCTACCATAGCACTCCTCGAGCCTCTCCTACACCGCATGCAGGCTTGAGGTGGGGTCGTCAAAGTTTGCTGACCGGATCCTCTTTGCGTACTCTGCAGACTCATTTCCTAACCATTTCACCAACAGGTCGAGTTCTTCACTTGCAGAGATGTCTGCATTTCGGATTGCATTCCTGAAGGTAGATCTCCAGGCTCGATAGTTCACAGAGTGGTCATCAAACTTAACGAGTCCTGTGTTGATTATTTCGCAGTGAGCCAGGTACCTAGCAAAGTCACGTTGGTTGGATCCCCTTATGTTACTATCTGGAATGTGGGTCTGACTTGGTGCAACCACGTCTGACCCTACGTGCGCGACGCTGAGTCGGCGACTAACTCTCAGGGCAGGATATGCATTTCCACCATTCCCGTAGACAGCATTCATGTTCATTCGGTGTGGAGATGGCGATGCCTGAACGTCCACCCTTTGTTCAGTATGGCTTGGTGAAGGAGCATTGATGCATTGTTCAGACCAGTCCAAAATATTTTTTCTGGTGAGTTGATCACGGTCCTTGACAGGTATCTGAGTGCCAAACTCACTCCAATTCTCTTCCTTATCCAGGTTGGCTGCTGCCTCGAGCACCTCTGCCTGGGCCCTTGCAGCAGCTGCTTCCTTTTTGAGCTGTAGGGTACTTAACTTAGCATCCAGCTCAATTTTTTTCCGTGTGGCAGCAGCCACTAATATACTTTCTTGTTCTTCAAGCTCTGCTTTCTTCTGTGCAGCAGTAGCCACTAATATACTCTCTTGCTCTCGTGCGGCAGCAGTTGCTAATATACTTTCTTGCTCTGCAAGCTCTGCTTTTCTCCGTGCGGCAGCAGTTGCTATGCTTGATTCTTCTTGTATGTGGGCCTTTTCAATTAGCATGGCTTCCTCTTCAGCCATGTAGGCGATACGGGCGTTTGCTGCTTCTGCTGCGTCGCGTGCCTGAGCTGCTGTCATACTAGTAGATGATATATGTGAGTGTGCTGAGGCTTTAGATCTTGTGGTGGACCTGGATGAGACAGAGTGCTGAGATCGTGTCTCTCTTAAGCCCTCCACACGGTCCATTGCATCTTGTATCACTGCCTGCACATTATCATCGAGCAGTTCAAGGAAGTGCTCTTGCATGCCGACTCCCTCAATGCCCTCATCTGTTTTCACCTTCATCAGGAGAGAGATATATTTATTTGCCAGCAGCTTGTAGCTTGAGCTGCCCACCTTCACTCGCTGGATGGCCCGCTGAATTGAGGCCACTGTGTCTGAGGCCTTTGAAGCTTCAGATATATCTGCTTCAACCCGGTCCCATGCCCTTTGTATCCTGGCATCACAGTCCTGCTTCTCAGCATCATAGCTTTCCAAGGCCCGTTGTGTCAGACTGACCTCTCTTTGGGGCCTTGAACTCCCTTGGTCCTCTTGAGGCAGGATGGGAGGTCCTGGATTGCTTAAATCATCTTCTTCAGCATCTCTCCCTGCTGAACTGTGGCTTTCCATGCTGTGATGCTTGCAGCACGATTTTAATGTAGACTCGTGGCAGAGCTGGTTGCTTGCTGCAGGCTGACTGCTTGAGAGCTCTTTGCTTGCTGCAGGCTGACTGCTTGAGAGCTCCTTGCTTGCTGCA
>CM025637.2:926437-940648 GCA_014621495.2 Entosphenus tridentatus
CTGCAGGCTGACTGCTTGAGAGCTCCTTGCTTGCTGCAGGCTGACTGGGATCTTCAAGAAGACTGTATTTTTACTGTCTCGGCCTCGCTGTGCGCTGCGTTGCACCGCTAGTCGAGTAGATAACCTTGCGTTCAATAAACCCTCGGAGCCAGGATGAACGTCCAACTCCAATCGTCATTTATTGATTTCAACAAGGTAAAATTGGTGAGAAAACACAGATACAGCATCTGTTATAATCCGGAAACACCAACACAATGAACACCACAGCATCAGAACATTGTCTTAGATAACAATAGATCCTGGACGGACCAGGCCCCTACATTACCACTGAACAACTAGACAAAAGCACAAGCCGGTGCGTTGCATACAGGCACATCGTGTATTCATCCCACTGCACCCCAAATGTACAGCATTACACATAACACTAAACTGTGGATGAGATACTTCGTCATCTTTACTCTCAGGATCGCAACATAGACACCTGGGCCCAAGTCTGACTCGACCTACTAAATCACAAGTAACATCCACAATAAGGAAAGTTGCAGGCTTTGTTGCTAACTAGGCCTCGTATTTACTACAACAACTTAACGGCACCATAAAGGCATTTACATCGCTATAACGGTCATTCCAACATTACAACAGCATTGCCAATATTATAGGAATATAAACAAACTTGCAGACAATGCTTCTTAAGCTCCCACAATGGATAAGTGCGGCTGTGGTCTCACTGAGATGCGTAGCGTGCCGCCATCTTGAATTATCAGTAAGATGGCCGATGCCCGCGTGGTTCACTGAAAATCTAACATCGTAACTTCCTGGACACGTGACCAAAATTAGCATAAAAAAACAGAAAATTCCTGCGTACATACGCTCCACATCTGCCGTGAGAGGCAAGACAACGCATCAATCTGCACCGTGGACACCCTCTCTTGTTAATGAGAGGTTCCATATGGGGGGGGGGGGGGGCCATTTCCCAGGTGAAATATTTGACGTTTTACCACGGACCACCCTCACTGCTTTGGAAACGGTGGTTGTGCAATGCGTGGTTAACTTGCATAGGGGCCAAAAACAAGTCGTCTCAGCTTGTGCCAAATCAAATTACATCCGTTAAGGAGCACAGAGTTACATGATGGGAGCAAATGTCGCTATAACATAGACAGATTGCCCACCAATTGCACCCATTTGTATTTTTTAAACGGTTTCTCTCGTTTGTATTAATTTTATTTACGAAGTATATATCTTTCACGCTATATATTCGTTGCATATGGTTTCCCTTTATTTTGCCCATTCAGTGATAGCCGCTGAGGTCGTGACGAGATTTTTTCCATTTTAGTTTTTTATGCCCTCAATACCGTCTCTGTCCTGCTATAACGTGCACCGATGCCTACTTTAGTGAGGGCGATATTGTCACCATCACTGTCTACTGTACAGTCGACGTTCACCATCCTCGGAAGGGTAGGCCCCATTGTGCGCGAGTGTCATTTTTCCAAATTCCCAAAATAACACCAGAAATTATTTCCCATTTTTATTTTACCAGATAAGAGCCACTGAGCTATATAGCTGTATTTATATTATATATAGCTATTTTTATGAAGCAACCTGGCTATGAGAGCACAACGAATGCTTATAACGTGGATATTTACAGCAGCCAAATACTCTGAGCATTTGTTAATTTTAAATATGGAGCGAAAACCCTGAGGAATCCAGAAGAAAATCCACATGACCAGGGGGAGAGAGAGAGAACATGCAAACACCAAATATACAGGCGTCAGGGTCGAGATCGAACCCATACCTCGTGCATGCTGTGAGTTAACGTCTCACGACAACGGCGAGATGTTATCTAAATTCTGATTGCACACAGCAACTGCAATCATTGCCTGTTACTGGCAGACTCCTGCACCGGTTTACGCTTGCAGATGAGACTCATTCTGGTCTCTCCAGTTCCCGGCAGGTTAAACTTAGAAAACCTATTCACGTACCCACCTGGTCACAATCAGAAATAAATCAAGGGGGTTACAGAGGCAGAGTTGATGAGGGGGGTTCTAACAACATATTAAGCAGGGGACAGGTGACGTTGCCTGGATAGTTACAGATATTGTGAGTACAGAGGCTACGAGAATGTCCACCAACCTAGACTGACGTAGACATCCATACGTGCACAAACCCACAGAACAGGACGAGTTTCTACGCCTTACTCAGAGGAACCATGGAACTTGTGGAGACCCATTGACGAACACTGCAGTGGGGCTGCAGCGCCTGCTGGGACCAAGGAGTTATTGGAGTGGAATGGGCAGGCTGGAGGCAAGGGTGGTTGTCTTTGCTCGAATCACTCGCTGTGTGGCAGAGGTCGCAACCGGGTACCCGATACCCTTACCCTACACGATACCCGGCTACCCGTACCCGGCCAGGGTAGGGTACGGGTACGGGTAGGGAACCGGTGTTATTTTGGGAACCCGGTCGGGTACGGGTACCCATTTGCGACCCTGGTGCGGCCGGGTACGGGTACGGGTAAGGAATCAAAACCCGTTTTCGACCTCTGCTGTGTGGCTCAGAGAAATGCTGGACCGGGAACTCTCCTATAGCGATAGTGAAGATGGAATTAAAATCCTAAAAATATTTTCATTGTCGTTATTGGCATTATGAGACACAGCCTAAAATGTCAACCTGCATTCTATGTGCATAAACACAATGCACACGTCTACTGTACACACCTGTTGGGATTTGACTTTAATGAACAGAATATATCAAAGGCATCTACTCTTTAAAAAAAACACGTGAAAAGAAAGATGAGTATCGGGAGATAAACTCATCCTTCCACAGCTGAGTGCACAAGTCGGTGTATATGGTAATACAGCAATGGATTGGGTGCCACAGTGGGGAGATGTTATCTCCCTCACCTGGTGTACAGGAGGAGCTGGGTTTAATTTGATGCTTGCTGTATATTTGGAGTTTGCATCTCTCTCTCTCTGCGTGGTCGCGTTGATTTTTTTTCGGGTCCTCTGGTTTTTCCCTTCACATTTATAATCAACATCACGTGTTTAGTGTACTTGGCTACCATACATTTCCACGTGATACGCCACTTCATTGTGATATCATTTGTGCCAGGTTGCTTCTGAAAAAGAGCTACAAAGCTGAGTGGGTTGTATCTGGTAAAATAAAAAGTAGTTGGTGTATTTGTAGATATCTCATGATGTTCTGTAACTCCATCTCAGTTGTATTACCCCAACGTGACGAGTTGCTTGAATGTCATTGTGGCATTCGAGATGGAATTTGTCTGTAGCCTCCCGTGACCCATCCTGGAATCTTGAGCCTTTTCCTTGCGTGGTGATTTGTAGCGTCACTACTGTGTAAACACACACACACGCACACGTGTGACGTCACTTTCCGGGGGAGCGTCACTACCACGCGGGTCTTCACACACACACATGACGTCATCCCGTCTGGAGGCAGGAATGACGTCAGGGCTGGTTCAGGGGATCTGGAGGCCGTGGTTGAGGGCCACGGGGGTTGTGAGAGGCAGTGGCACTCTGAGGGAACCCGACTGGACACGTGATTGGATCAATGTGGGGGCCAGGGGCCTCGGAGCCAACTAGGGGGCCAGGTGGACAGCTGAGGAGCTTTTCAAGAGTTCCCGAAGGTGGGCTTGGCCGGGGTGTGGCCCGGACACGCCAAGGTGCATATTAGCGGCCTCCTCACCGGGTTCGAGGCTGCTCGTGTCAAGAAAGAAGATGCCTCGTGAAGACGCCTCGTGAAGAAGAGTCAAGCCTCAGGACAGCGTGACCAGCGAGTAGCCCTCCTGACTTGGTCATGCTAGCTGTATCCGAGAGTCAGTGTTAGTTAATGATGGTGTGTGTTAGCGAGAATAGGTCGGTGGTCACCACCCTATGTAAAGTATTACGTTGAGTTAACAATAAATAGTGTTGCCTCCCGAGAAGTTGTGTGTGTGCCTAATTCGAGCCCATTACATTTGGTGTCGGAAGTGGCAAACGTTAGGGTAGACTTACCTTGAGTGAGGTGCAATGATCACATGCCGTAGGCAACCTGCAAGGCATTCCTCAGGAGAAGAAGACGACGACGGAGCTCTCGTCCCGCCGACAGCCCCAGGAATGGCAGCCCCGGAGAGCCCCGCCGATGTGGCACTGGCAGTGGAGCAGCACAGTGCGGTCCGACCATCTCCGGCTGATGATTGTCGGGCAATTAACGTCCACTTCGCGGAGTTGCAAGGCACCACAGCGGAGCTGGTCGCCAAGCTCGATGTCGGCCAGCCGTCAACGGAGGAGCCGGGGCCGGGACCACGTGGTGACGCCACTGCCGTGGCTGCAGTCCAGCCGCGTGAATCTCCCGCCACGCCGGCGGACCACGCGGCAGCCATTTTGGAGGGAACACGCGGCGAGGAGGCCGCCATTTCTCATCACCCGCCAGCTGCACAGTGGGACGTCCCTGTGCTGCATCGCCGACTCCCCTTCGTGCGGGAATTTACAGCGGTTGGCGGGGATTGGGATGAGTTTAAATGCCGTTTCTCCGCGAGCTGCACCTTGGCGGGGTGGACGGACGAAGAAGCGGTAAAGGTGCTCCCCACATCTCTTGATGACGATGTGTTTGAGGCGTTTTGCGCCATTCATCGTTCACGGCGCTCCACGCTGGCATTGGCCTTCAAGGAGATGGCCGCCATTTACGACCCGCCGTCCACTATCCGGAATAGATTTGTAGAACGACAGCAGGGGGAAACCAAGACGCCCCTCACCTTCAGAAGCGCCCTCCTGTCGCTGGCTCAGGTGGCGTTCCTGAAACTTGGGCTGACAGGCATCGACTCCCTGGTGATAGACTGGTTGTTGGAGCTGAATGTTGCCCTGGACGACTATCCGACATCCCTCGTGATCACGCGGTGTATCCAGTCCCACCTCAGGTTGAAGAAATGCTCAGGTCTCTTGGCCTGTGCTACACCAGCGGGCAAGACGTCCGCGTCGTGTGAGAATTGGGCCTTCGGGCGTGCCCAGTGCTTACAGTTGGCCCGTCAAGTCGTGGCCATGGCCGTCGGGTCATCTACGGTCGTCTGGTCCATTCAGGGCATTGATGTGCGGATCCTCATTGCCACCATTATTTCAGAATATTTTTTTTATATTTTGCCGGCCCTCTGCTGCCTGTTATGTCCCTATTTTGCGGCTAATGGGGCTTCGCTGGGATTTTTGGGTCAGATAGTCACGGAGGTTTCCATCGGTGGCATTTCATTGCGGGGACCCATCCTGGT
Organism: Entosphenus tridentatus; assembly: GCA_014621495.2. Classification (NCBI taxonomy): domain Eukaryota; kingdom Metazoa; phylum Chordata; class Hyperoartia; order Petromyzontiformes; family Petromyzontidae; genus Entosphenus; species Entosphenus tridentatus. The sequence goes on from CM025637.2 coordinate 931,686, forward strand.
TTCTAATTCTCTGGTGGTGCCGTGTTTGTTAGGGACAGACTTCCTCGGAAAGATGTCTCTAAAAATCCTCACGGACCACAGGTGTTTGGAGTTGCCTTCGGAGCAATGGATTGCATTCTTATCATCGTCGAATGACATGGCCAAGGGCTGTGTGTCGCTACAGGTGCTTGTTACTGACATGGTTACGATTCCCCCAGCGGGACAGATGCTTGTCCCCTTCCGGTTGCACAAGCCACTTGCTCGCAATGCCACCGAGGGGGTATCGTGCTAATACCCGCAAATAAAGCAGCCCGAGCGATGGCGCTTGTGGGGGCACAGACATTTGTGTCTCTCGATCGCTAGCCCCTTATTCAGGTGTTGAATGTTGGCTCAGATGTGTCTGTCCTTCAGGCGGGTATAGTACTCGCTCACGCGCTGGCCGTGGTAATACGGGCAGACTGTGTTGCAGCCGTGGATGGGTCGCGCGGCGGCGTGCATGCGCGGGCTTGCGATACTAAGTGGGACGACTGCCTTTGTGATGAGAGTCAGGACCTCTCCCACGGTCAGACAACCGCATTGCGGGCTTTGCTGGTGGAATTCGGGGATGTTTTCAGTCAGGAAATTTGATCTGGGTCGTACCACCTTTTTGAGTCACCACATTGAGACTGGTGACTCCCCCCCTATTCAACAAAACCCCTACCGGCTGAGCCCGGCCGAGAAGGAACATTTGCGTCTTGCGGTCAATGAGATATTGGTCGCCGACGTGAGATCCCCATCCACGAGTCCCTGGGGTGCCCCGATGGTGCTTGTGAAAAAGCATGACGGGAGTCTGCGCTTTTACGTTGACTTTCTTAAGCTCTATAAACCATCAGTGTCAGACGCCTATCCCCTGCCCTGTATGGATGACTAGTTGGACGCATTTTTAGGGGCCAAATTCTTTTCAACGCTTGATCTCCTTTTGGGTTCTGCCAATTGCCTTTTGATGACTCCTCCAGGATAAAGACGGCTTTTCAAACGCCGCGAGCCCTGTTCGAGTTCAACAGACTCTCGATGGGCATACACTCCGCCCCAGCTACCTTCCAAAGGTTAATGGAGTTGGTCTTGGCAAGACTCCAGTGGGACTCCTGCAAAATGTATTTTCGACGATGTAAATGTTGTTCGGACGCACGTTTGAGGAACACCTCGATCGGCTGCATGCTGTTTTTCCTCAAGATGAGACAGGCTAATCTAAAATTCAAGCCACAAAAGTGCCATTTCTTGCAAAAGTCGGTGCGGTACCTCGGCCACATCGTGAGCGAATCGGGTATCGTGACTGATCCCGATAAAACTGCATGTGTGAGAACGTGGCCCACCCCCGCATTGGTGGGTGAGGTCCACAGTTTTATTGGCTTCACTTCAAATTAGCGTCGCTTTGTGCCCAGATTCACCACCATTGCCAAGCCTCTTCATGCTCTCACGACAAAAGGGCAGAAATTGAATTGGGGCGTGGAGAAGGAGGCCGCATTTGTTGCCTTCCGGGACTGGTTGGTGCGTGCCCCCCCCCCCCCTGCGGTACCCAGATTTCTTCCTACCCTTTATCCTGGACACCGATGGCAGTAATACGGGCATCGGTGCTGTGTTGTCGCAGGTGGTTGGAAGCGTTGAGAGGGTGGTAGCGTATGGGAGCAGGGTGCTCTCGCCGGCCGATCAGTGTTATTGTGTAACGCGGAAGGAGCTGCTTGCAATTGTATTTTCCATGTAGCAGTACTGGCCCTATTTATATGGCAGGACTTTTGAGGTGTGCTCTGATCAAGCCGCCCTCTAATATGCTCTGCGTGTTGACCAGCCTTCGGGAAAGTTGTTGCCCTGGCTGGAAATACTTCAGGATTATTCCTTCCAGGTTTCGCATCGTAAAGGGACCCGGCACACAAACGCCGATGCGTTGTCGCTCCGCTGTAGGTCTCCAGAGGCACAGTCACCTTCTCCCATTGTTGCGGCAGCGTCGACGCCCTCTACTTAAACACCCGTCCCTTGTGATGCTGTCTTGGAGTTGTCCCGCTCTGAGTGGGGGCGCCTCCAGAGTCTGGACGCTTCCCTTTTGAAATTGCGCTGCCGTGGTGATATGCTGGGGGATGCCACGGGCCGGCGAAGGGTTGCTCCTGTGGTCCTCAAAGGTGGCTTGCTGATGTGTTGGGATGGTGGGCTGCAGCATCATAACATCGTGGTGCCCACATGCCTCAGTGGCAGGCTGGTCGTCGCCGTTCATGAACGGCTGAAACATTTGGGACGGCACAAGATGCTTGCTGCCCTGAAACTCGATTATTTTTGGCCCGGCATGGTGGCGGACGTCGCTAATATCATCCTTGCAGTCAATTAAAGTGTCCCGCATTAATGAGCTTGTGGATCTTGATATATTGGGTCCCTTCCCCACTACGGCCCGGGGGAACAAATATTTTTTTGCGGGGGTTGAATATTTCTCACGGTGGCCTGTTGCTTGGCTGCTCCCGAATCAGATGGCCGTTAGTATTGCCTAGGCGTTTCGGCATGGGTACGTGCTGGACAAGGGGTCCCCGGAGCTTCCCCTTACTAACAGCCCCACCCACTGCTTATTTGACCTGCGTTGTTGTTTCACATTCACACGCACGCACGGTTATTGAACACACATGCACATGCAGCCACACAAACGGCAATCGGCGTTCGCCGTTAAGCGGCAGCGATGTCACCACACCACTTGGTGATGTCACCACGCTGCTTGGTGATGTCGCCATAGGTATTCATTTCCCAAAACACATGAACCCATTTGTGCTATCGTTGTCACGTTATGAATGAGTGAATCGAGTCTTGATCTCTTCGTATAGCAGTGCAGCCGCTCTGTGTTAGATAACGGCCCACAGAAGTGGACATCGCAAAGGCACCTCTAAGAAACCTCGGGTCCACAGGCACAGTAGATGGCAGTCGTTTACCCAACCACTCTACATGAGAGTAATGTTCGTTGCACAAGAGCCAACTGTGGTTGGTTTATTACTTCAGAGAGATGGTATGTAGTCAAGTTAAGGACTGAAATTCTACGCGATAGGTATTTTTTTGCAGATATTGGTACTGTACATTGCTGTCTAGATTTCTTTGGTGATTATTCTTTTAGGAGGAGCCCGAGAATCTGTCCTCGTCTCGTGACTACTCACCAGGCTAAACACACCATGATAACATTGGGTAGAAAACATCTAAATTATTGATCTTTTTTAAATATGCATATCGTGAGCACGAATCGTGATAATCGAAGCAGGGGGGGGTGATCTGATTGGCTCAGAGCATACGACGCTCTCATTGGTCGAGCGAATGATGAGGGCGGGTACATTACCTCGTCCAGTGCTGTTGTGCATTCAAACTCATAGAGACTTTGTAGATTTGTTGATTTCATAACGTTTTGTTGCTGTTAAATGTACTCCAGTACAAAGAGCACGATAACGAATTGGCATTCTACGTGGGTCACGCTAAGCCTGTCCTGCCGGTATTCATAAAAAGTTTGTAGGTTAGATAGCGTATGTGTCGTAACTCTCTACCACTCGACACAGCCAATAAGTGAAAGATTTGTCATGTAAACAAAGCGCCACTTAATTACTACTTCAGCCAACCGGCGTGTTGGAGAGTAAATCCACTACATTTACAATTTGAGTACGACGTTTCGCTGGTAATTATATCCAGCTTAATCGGGCGATTTGCCAGAATAGAGAAGCAATCCACCTGCTTGTGATATTAAATCGATCAAGATGACGTCATCACTGAACCCATCAGGTGCAGAGATCAGAGGTTGAGGAGGGAGGAGTTGATGGAAATATATAATAGATTAGTAATCAGTTAATAAGCATGTGTTTCCTCTATAAGGCGAGGAGTCTGGTGCCATCTGAATAGCGATGGTGTTTTACGCCAATGCTCTTAATGAGGCTGCCAATAGGAGATGCGTAGGCCGTGAGCAGCATGAAGTCGAGGTCAGAATCGTGAGAGACTCTCCATGGGAGCTCGGATTCCGCAGACAAAGACTCCCCGCTTTAACCGAGAAACCCGGCAGCCTGAGCAGTCGGACGTCATCTACCATAGGGCTGGACCGCTGATTATGATGTGACATTCCAGGAGGCCAATGAAGGGAGGAAAGTAGCTAACAGTAACCATGGTGAAGAGATGTCAAGGCTAGTCTGATGATGCGAGTAAAATATCTGGCCACGTCTAACATCATTGACGAGTTGATCATTGAATGGGCTTCGACGCCAATTCACCAACCCTCATTGTATTTTATGCTCCTATTGTATTTATCACGAGAAAGCAATTTTCGTTTATTTAAACGTTCAATTGTCCACATCCCCTCGTCATCCAAGTGCATTGTGTTCGTTTAGGCTGCGTGTTGAAGAACGTGCTGCTGACATCTTAAGGAGTCACAGTAGAAGTAACTTTTGTATTTCGTGTAATAAAAGACTCCGTCAGGCACTGCTGGTCTCCGTTGGTCTTTTATTCAAGTTCTTTCTCCGCACCCCGCTGGTCTCTTCCACGGACCAGCGTCGTCTTTCGCGCGCCCCCGCACGCACTTCCTCCTCAGCTCCTCCACTCATCCTCACACCCCGCTGGTCCTGACAAGGGACCAGCGTCTCCTCTCGCATGCCACGCACGCTCCTCTCGCGTGCCCCGCACGCTCCTCCATTTGTTCCTCCTCGCGCGTGTCCCGCACGCGCTCTCCCGTCAGCTCCTCTCCCGTCAGTCACTCCGCTCCTCCGCGCTCCACACACCGCTGGCCGACGGTGTGCCGAAGCCCCATCAGCCACGTGGCTGATGGCGCGGCGGCCACCCAACGTTGTCCCGCTTCTTCACTCCATCAACTGACCCAGCTCTCTTCCGGGCTCCCCTCTATATCCTCTCTCCCACGTGACCCTAACTCCTCCCCTTCTGGATCGTCCTATCCGGCCTTCCCATACTGCCCTGCTGGCTCCACCTCCATTCACCTCGCTTCCCATTGGAGCCGAGGTGAACGGCGGCCCCTTCCACACGCCCCCCATACCGGGCTCCGCCCCCAATACCCCGGGCCGTGTGATTGGGCCCGAGCCCAGCAGCAACCCCATTTACGCTCGCATTACATTCGTATTCAACGCCTGTAAATGGCCACTTTAGCACCTGGAGCATGCTTGAGAGACGTGACGGTGAACACGTACCCCAACCCAGACAACCACACGTGCAGTATTTGCATTTGATGGGGCTTAGTGCACCTCATTCATCCAGTAGACGATAACAAAAAACATCTGGAATAAATATCGATTGGCTTGGGGCAATGCTTGCCACTTCGTTCCGCGGTTCCATCACTGCGGGTGCTGTCACCATTACTGCTCTGTCTACTGTACAGTCGACGTTCACCATCCTCGGACATCATTCACAAGGTTAGGCTCATTTTATGCAAGTGTCATTTTTCCAAATATAAAAATGACACCGCATATTATTTATTATTTTTATATTACCAGGTAAGGTCCACTGAGCTACAATGGATAGTTATTTTACGGAAGCGACCTGGCCACATACAATAGCTCAACAAAGTGGCGAATTACATGCAAATTTAAAACAGCCAAATACTCTGAGCATGTGTTAATTCTAAATATGGACCGAAAAACTGGAGGAACCCAGATGAAAGTACACGTGCATTCAAAAACCAAATATACAGGCGTCAGGTTCGGGATCGAACACCACGACCTCGTGCATACCAAGCAAGGGAGTTAACATCTCACCACCACGGTGAGATGTTATCGCAATTGTGATTGCACACAGCAGCTTCAATCATCGCTTGCTACTGGCAGACATCTGCACCAGTTTAAGCTTGCAAAAGAGACTCATTCTGGTCTCTCCACTTCTCAGCAGGTTAAACTTTGAAAACCTATTCACGTACCCACCTGGTGACAATCAGAAATAAATCAAGGGGTTTCCGAGGCAGAGTTGATGAGGGGGATTCCAACAAGATTTTTGGCAGGGGACGGGTAAAGTTACGTAGAGAGTTGTAGATGTTGTGGGAATAGATTATACGAGAGTAGCCACCAACCTAGACTAACATAAAGACCCACACATGAACATGAACGAGTCTCCAAGACCCACTCAGAGGAATCCGTAGACTTATAGAGACCCATTGACGAACATTGAAATGGGTCAGCAGCAGATGCTGGGAGAACGCAGTTATCGGATTGGAATGAGCAGGCTGGAGGCAAGGGTTGGTGGATCACAAACTCTAAAAACTGCATTACCTGTGGGCATCGAGATGGCGACGTCCTGGCTTGCCAGGATTTGATGGCGGTACAGCAAGTGAACAAATGACATCTGTACAGGAATTGTTATTGCCCCAACCCTGCTAATCACACACGTTCAAGTGTTCACATTCGCTCGTAATCCAAGTGCATTGTCTTCGGTTAGGCTGCACGTTGAAGAACGCGCTTCTGACATCTTAAGGAGTCACAGTAGAAGTAACTTTTGTATTTCGTATTGAACGCCTGTAAATGGCCACTTTAGCACCCGGAGAATGCTTGAGAAACGTGACGGTCAACACGCAGCCCAACTCAGACAACCACACGTGGAGTATTTGTATTTGATGGGACTTAGTGCACCTCATACATTCAGTAGACTATTAAAAAAAACATTTGGAAATTTAGGGACATCTCAAAAATGTCACGCAGACTTCAAGAAATATCAGACAAGAAGCATGGATACTATGCATGGTGAACTTACTATATCTGCGTTTTTAGGCAGTCTCGATTACATTTGAGACGATAGACTATACCCTCATTGTCCCCAAATAGCCTGAAACATGTCACGTGATCTGTTTGATTTTGTTTCAAGTGTACAATGGAAATACAACTCATGCTTAAACTGTTTGCATTATAGCTGTTCAAGAGATAACGCACTCACCTTTGGAATGCTGCTGAGCGTTGTGTCAGTGTTTGCCGAGTCATACCACTTCTAGTTGGTCTCCAAAGATCGCAGGTATTTTAATGTTTAAGCTGCCAGTCAGTCCTCAACGTAAAACAAACCACTTATTTAAATTGTAGATTTATAATTATTTTATGACACTGCGTTAACAGTTGTGCACAAGCAAAGATAACAAACTCTTAACACATTGGTTAATAACAGCCAGATAATAAAGAAAACGTAACTGGTGATGTTTCAAGCAATGGCTCTTCTTGAGAGCATATACATAATGGGTTTAAGAATGCCAATTGCGAAAAACGTCGCGTATTGTGTATATAGATGCATCTATTTTTATGGCAGTGCTATTGATGTGTTGAGTTGTTTTGAAAAACGATGAAGATTACAATTCGTAAAGCGCAGCGCATTGGCAGTAGAACACGCACACAGGCTGAAGAGGCTTCACCACCATCTTGATCAGCATCACTCGGTGGAGCCCACCTGAGTGGAAGCCTTTTGAAGGGGGGGGGGGGGGGGGTTGGTGGATCACGAACATTTGTGAAACTCAAAAATAGCTGAGGCTGCAAAGTATCCAGATGTTGCTCATGAAGCAGGTTCGTTAAACCTTCTGTGTGGCACTATAAGTGCCTTGCCTCCATCCGTCAGTTATTTACCGATTGCTAGGCTGGACATTGATGTGGGTAGAACAGAGTAGAGCAGTTAAATCCAATGTTGTACTACAATATGTGCCTCTGTCTATAGATGCCACGTTTACAATCAACCTGTACTGGAAGACGTAGTGAAGTATGGCCAAACAACACCCACGATCCGCACCGGCCTATGAACACTAGAAAATATTTATTATGAATAACTACGTGCGTTGAAATGGGTGGCTCATACATGAATAGCTCAGTCCATAGCATAAATCCCCAAACTTTACCGATCTCTCTCGACATATTTACCCCTTTTTACTCCACTATCTAAAGCCTTCAGTTGTTTTGTTGTCATTCATAAACTTCTCCACAGACTTTCCAACCACCCTTTCTTACCCTCCAACAACCTACTGTACTGTACCTGCATGGCACGGGCTGTGGCAATGCGTGCCTGAAATCCAGCACTGGATTCGATTGAGGAGGGAGGGGTCCTCTGTATTCCAGGCGGATCACTCCCTTCCCCCTGGACACTGAGGTCATCATACCCTGGCTTGCCAGCAGATGGCAGTACAGCAAGTTGACTTATCTCCACCTGCTCCATCGCGTAAGATGTGTCTGGGTACTCGGGTTCATCATTAAACTCGCCTCTCCTCCTCCACTCGAGCAGCTGCGCTGTGAGAAACTCAGCAGCGTTGCTACTCACGATCCCTCATATCCATTCTCATTGACGTACGCACACTCCTTCACTTTTATATTGTAGCTCGTGTGCCTACATGCAGAGGGTTCTATCACGCATGGTTCATTTGATTTAAAAAATATATATATGATGTGATGTACAATGGGTGGGTGGCGTTCGTGCGATTGAAAAAGTTCATCCAAACCGCACCGGGATTGTCCACCCGACGCTGGGGGCAGGAGCCGTCTCAAACACGCCCTGCCCACAGGACGTCCACCACGCACCCAGTGTCTCTCAACTCCATGCTCTGTACTCACACTCGCCTGCCCCTAACATCCACCATTTAACAAGGGGGTGTAAACCGAAGATTTTATTATTTATTTTATTTCCTGTATTGTATTATTCATGTATTCATATTCTTAGGTTTTTTAGGTAAAGTCACGTAGGTAAAAAATTCAAAATAATAAAAGTAAAATAAAATAAAAATCACGACGTTTCGGAGGCAACACAAGCTTCCGTCTTCAGGTGGAACCGTCACAGCCAAGACAGCTGTATCAAGTAAATGAGAGATTCCAAGAGCTACCACTCCGTATATATAATGGTTGGAGAGGGGAAGGCGCCGAGTACGGCACACTTTCTATTGATATGGTAAGGTTAGGCTTCAGACTAAGAATAGACTGCATAATAAAAGGCTGAGCCTTTGTTATGGAGAGGTACGGTTTGTGACTACGCCTAGCCTACATAGCAAAAGTGTG
>CM025637.2:941048-957262 GCA_014621495.2 Entosphenus tridentatus
CTCTTACTTGATACAGCTATCGTGCTGTGACGGTTCCACCTGAAGACGGAAGCTTGTGTTGCCTCCGAAACGTCGTGATTTTTATTTTATTTTACTTTTATTATTTTGAATTTTTTACCTACGTGACTTTACCGAAAAAAACCTAAGAATATGAATCCTTGCAGTCACGAAAGCTTCAAATCTAGAATTATTCATGTATTATTCATACATTGTTCATTTTATTAAAATTATTACATATTTTATAAACATTATTTTCTAGTATTATTTTATTTAAATTATGACGTAAATTACAAATATTTATTTCATTATTAACTTATTATTCAGAAATAATTAACTTTATTAAAATTATATAAAAAAGTTATATTTTATTTTAATGTGTCAATTCACGTAACTTATTCATTTTATTTACAATTGTATTATTCATTAATATTATTAATTTTATTCCTAATTGTATTTACGCATGATTCATTTTATTTGGTACATAATGTTCTGCTATTCGTTGTGTGCAGTTGCAAGTTGACCCGCTGAGGTCGTTACGGGTTTCTTTTGTTCCATTTCTGTTGCTCTGTGGCCCCGGTACAGTGCCCGTGCTGCTGTGATGTGCACCGATGCCCACTTTAGTGAGGGCGATGTTGGCATGCAGACTGAAGATCGATTGAAGAGGACAAATGCGAGTCCCTTCATGTCCAGTCAATGTCTCGTTACTTGAACAAATATGTAGAACCTTACCCATGGCTCGAGGAGTATCCAGAAGCTCATTAAATAACTTAACCATTATTTCGATTTAAAGCTTTCGTGACTGCATGGATTCATATTCTTGATTCTTTCGGTAAAGTCACGTAGAAGGGAAATTAAAAAAATAATAAACAATTATAATCTCACGACGTTTCGATCGCAACACAAGCAATCGTCATCAGGTGTGAAAACCAGCAAGAAAATTTGAACAAAGTGGCGGTTTTTCAAGTGAGAATTAAATTTTTTTATTTGTTTTTTTATTTATTCCCTTCTACATGAAGGGAAATAAAATAATTTTAACAATTATTATTGGAATCTCAGCTCCACCGTAACGAAGAATGAAAGATGTCAATGCTCCTCAAATTTCTTCTTAGAACTGAAGAAGCTTCAAATCTTGACGATGCTCCCAGCAAGTGGAGGGAACGTCAAACATCGCGCTGATCAACAAGGGGCAGAACCTGAATGCGCATCTGAGAGAGGCACAACGCGTAATCTGCACACCGCACTCTGACGTGCACGCCGCTCACCAATCCAAACGCTTCAGTCCAGGCTCAAACCTTGCGTAGCTTCCGAGATCTCATTAAAAAATCGGCGCCATTCCGGGTTGATTTGGCCACAGCCTCTTTTGAAATCTCCCGTGCACTTTCATTGTTCAGCGTGTCCTGCGAATCCCTGCGGTGGAGCGGCAGCGCTCTCGCGTGGTGCGGACCAATACCGCTCCAGGCCCCGCAGAGACCCAAACGGCGATTCGTGACTCGGTCCGCAACTATCGACCAGTTCTGGCAGTAAAACAACTGAACCCCACGTGGTGCTAACATCCCCATCACCCCCACCCTCTAGGGGTCCCTCCTCTCGCGTGACAACCCCCAAGCCCCCCCCACCCAGACAACCCCCCCACGGCCCCACCTCACGTCCCCACCTCACGTCCCCAACCATAGCACCCTGCACCCTCTCCCCCAATCCCTACCCCTCCCCCTACCACTCCCTCAACCCCTCCCACTACCCCTACCCCTCCCCTACCCCTTTCCCAACCCCTCCCACAAACCCTCCCCCTACTCCTCCCGCTCCCCCTACCCCTTCCCCGCCCCCAAACCCAGGGCGCCCTCCCACCACCTCTTCGAACCCCACTTCATGTTGTTGTATATGTCGGGTTATGAAATTTTGCTAAAAATAATAAAATAAAATAAATTTGAAAAATGCGTAAATCGCGGAAATTATGCTAATGTATGTACTTTTATGCACAAATTGTGATAATCACAGAGATACTCGTATTATTTTATGCGTATGCGTGCGATTATGTTAATGTGTGCAATTATGATAATTAGGTTTAGCTTCGTTATCCAGAGTTGTATCAATCAGGATAAAACGATTATCTTTGATTAAATATTTATTGATTATCTTAGTGTGTTTATGTTATGTTAGGTCTCCAAATTCATATCTTAACGCAAGATAAAGTTCTTATAAATAAGAGTTTTGCATGGACTTGGAAAGAAACACTCAAACACTTCTATGTTAAGCAATTTTAATTCAAAACAAAAATAGGACACTCTAATATGCGAATTCTTAAGCTCGGAATTATCCACGGTACCATCGGGGAGATTCTCTCAGTGAGCAGTACACTTAACCATCAATGTGTTTTTTCTTTGCAACCACACATCATTAATTCTCCCGCGTAACGAGCATATCCGGCAACAGGTAATGTCTTTAAAACAGGCATGCAACGATATTCATATGAAGGAAAATAAAATCACTTATTATACCCCAAAGGCGAAAGCATACGTCAATAGATTCGTGATAAGGATTTCAAGAGTTTCGTTTTCATAGACAAATCTATTGGTCGTATATGCGATTAAAAAGATATGAAGGAAAAGAAAAAAAACTAAGGCACTAAATTACTTATTCTAATCACGCGATGAGCCGCGATGCCTTCACGGCCAGATGATGATTCATTCTTTATAATTGGTCTTCTTATGATTGGCTCGGGTTGATTCCATCGTGTGAGTGCGTGAAATTGTCTCCTTGGTAAATTATTGTATTTAAACAGACGCCGTCGTGAGTTTATGAGTGTGGGGGAGGGAATACGAACGCCTTTTTTTCTCCGCTGCTAGATGAGCGGCGTCGGCCCGACGTTGTCCGTCCTTGGGGATGCTTGGTCGCTAGGTGGTGCCAGGCAGCCCTGGTGGGGCTCGGTGCGGGCAGGCGGGCACCCGTACTTTGTAGCTGTCGGCACGGCGGTGTTCGTACTCTGTAGCTATCGGCACGGCGGTGCTCGTACTCTGTAGCTGTCGGCACGGCGGTGCTCGTTCACTCGTGCATTGGTGGCTGGCACCTTTGTGCTTGGTGATGGACGACGCGTCTGTGCGCGCTCGCTGACTCCGGGTGCTCTGGCGAAGAATTATGCTCTCGTTCGTTGCTGGGTTGACGTTGGGTTGACGTTGGGTGTCTTCGCTATTGCTCGAAAATGATAACTGAAATCTCCGTCAGTCTCACTTGCACCTCGGCGGTTCGGTGTAGCGGTGATGCAGATCCCTGCTTGGCTTAGCACGTCGCTACTCAGCGAGCCCCGTCATACTTGCTGATTTTACTGAGTCTTCTGTGTTGGTGGCGATGGTGTTGAGATGCTGAGATGATGGTGATGATGGTGGCGCTCCTCTGTTGGTGGTGATGAGCGAGATACTCGATGTATGGCTGTGTCTTCCCTTTTATCTGAATTTCCTACCTTGCGTCTCTTGCGAGAGAAAAATAATAATAAAAAAATATATATGCGTATTCTGTTCTGCTCTTACTCCGTGGCCATGAATTATTGCCCCCCCCCCCTTTTTTCATCCTTTGGTGACCCCGAGCGGGTGGTTTCCGTCAAGTTTATGTCTGTTTGTGTTAAAACCAAGATGTGGAGCCTCCTACCCTTTCGAGAGAAAACAACGAAAACCAGGTGCCCTCTCGGCCCCTCCCTGCGGTCTCTCCCCATGGCCGCCTGACTCCCTGTTCCCTGAGTGGGGGTAATCTCGAGGCCAAACCCCGCATACGTATTTATGGCTGGCATGTGTTTGTGCTGAACCGTTGGAAGACAAAGGTGGCCGGGGAGGCTTTTTGGTTCGAGAGAATACATTTATGTGGTCCTGTGTGTTAGATGTATTCCTTGTATCTCTTATGAGTTACGTCCGGTCTTAATATCTAGTGGTTATTATTCGGTTCATGTGTAGAGGTGTTACGGAGGGGGTGTTGTAGAGTTGTTACGGATGGGAAACAAACACACTGGGCGTGGCTATGTTTGTACGCAAGGAGGTGCTTACAGCGACGTCCGCACCGTTCAGCCTGGGGGGCTGACACGGAGCTGGGATTCCCCGCAGCCCCACCCCTCAGTGGGGGAGTTGATATATAAGGCGGTGAGCCGGAGGGCTCGGGGCAGTGTGTGTTCAGCTTTAACCAGTGAAGAAAGAAGATCTGCTAGATAGGCCCTGGGACTCTCCTGGATCGCTGTCCTTCTCAGGGCCGACCAGGGCGAGCCAGTGGCGTGGCCCCGAGAGCCCAGAGCCGATGCTCTTGTCAGAGCCGGTCTGGGGACTCAGGGTGCCGTAATCCCAGCTTAACCAGGGCTGGGTTAGCTAGCCTCCCCTAGCCCGGTAGTGGAGGACCTAGGAGTAGGCTAGCTGTGACCTAGAGAGTTGACCTCCCAGTTAGACGGGTGAAGGGGTCGATACCCCTTCCAGTGTTGTACATCCCGGCCTGTTCTGTACTTGGTACTTGATAAATAATTGTGCCTCCAACTACGTCGTCGAAAGTGTCCTGGAACACACTACATCTGGCGTCAGAAGTGGTCTTCTAAAAGGATGGACACGAGACGAACGGCTCATACCAGGGAACTGGGGGCGGAGGAAACCACGGCCGACTTTGAGCCCGAGATGGCTGAAGGCGACTCCGAGCATCCAGGGCCAAGTCCACCCACACCGCAACATCAGGATGGATGGGGACCGTCGGCTGACGGACTGCGGCTGGCTCATACGCGACTGGCAGAACTACTTTACGCAGCAGCCGCCACATTGGAAGAAATTACTCGCCTGGGGGCTGGAGGAGTTGCACGGGGCGATGACAGCCGACATGCGACGCGGGTTCCCGCCATTTTCACGGGGCCCAAATTCGAATTTGCCGCCATGGGTACAGTGAATGCTGAGGGCGGGGCCGGGCTACGTCAGGTGACCGACCTTCGGCAAACAGAAGCCGCCACGTCGTCAGGAGCGGCCAGCGCGTCACCAACAGAGCGACCGCCGATGTCACATGCCCTTCCCGCCAAAACCGTATGGAGTGACGGGAACGACGGAGAGCGATCCTCGACTGTGGACGCCACGTTACAACAGCAATTACCACCTCTCAAGGAGTTCGTGGGCGAAGACGGTGACTGGGGTGGCTTCCAAAGACGCTTTCTCGCTCACCAAGAGATGGCACAATGGACGGATGACGAAGCACTCCGCGCGCTGCCGGCGATGCTCGACAGTGATGCCCTCGCTACCCTCACCTCGGCGCCGAGAGCGAAGCGCGCCACGCTGCAGATGGCACTTCAACTCCTGGCTGCAGTCTATGGACCACCTTCGGACTGCAGGCAGCTGTTCTACGATCGCCAGCGGGGCGCCAAGGAGTCGCCCCTAGCGTACCATACAGCTCTCCTGGCCCTGGCGAAGACGGCTTTCCCGCGGATGAATGAGGAAGGGGTGGACGCCATGATGACGGAGAAAATACTGCTGTTGGCGGACGAGTTGGACATTGTCGTCTTGGCGCAAGATGACACGGAGATGTGTTCCCTGCGGGCCGCGCGACACGTCCACGCAAACTTGCTGTCCCAGCGTCGCAAGGCCAGCAAGGCAGCGGCCAGCCATACCGTGGCTGCAACCACCCTCCCATCGGAAGAGATCTGCGCCGTGGATCACCCGACGGAGTGGAGATCCGAAGTACGACCAGCTCGGGACGGACCGAGCCGCCAGGATCAGCCCAAGTCATCTGGAGCACTCACGCGCTGCTACAACTGTGGCCTCCGGGGCCATGTGGCTTCAGGATGCCGGGCTCCTCGACAGCGCGGGGCGATGCCTCAGCAGGACATCGCGCCTCTACCCAAGCCTCACCAGCAAACTCCGGCGTGTCGTGGCACCCCACATGTTTGGCCTACACATACACCTGTGACACACTCATGCACTGCAATGGACGGGGGTCGTAAATTGCCTGTCGTCGCGCCGAAACGTGCCACTGTGGGGAGTGCGTTCCAACCGGGCCAGTGGTCCGAGTTGGCCCATCGCGTTGTTGCCGCGTCGTCGGGGTCGTCGGTCATTGTGGGGCATATTGATGGGGTTGAGGTGCGGATCTTGGTTGATACGGGAGCATCGGCAACTATTGTGTCCGATTTGATTTATAACATTCTCCCCGTTCAAAGCCGTCCCTTGCTCCCCGTTGATATTCCATGCTACGCTGCTAACGGGGGCTCACTGGGCATTATCGGACAGATCTGCGCGCAAATTTGTATTGGGGACATCAAATTATCCGGCCCGATATTGGTCTCCTCCTCACTGGCGGTTCCGTGCCTGTTGGGGACGGATTTCTTGGCCAAAATGCAGATTCGTATCCTAGTCGACCAGGGTTGCATTGAACTCCCGTCGGGCCGACGTGTTACGTTCCTGTCGGACGGCATTTGCGACGGTACCGGCGCTGGTTGCGAGGACGGTACACGTACCGCCGGGAGCTCAGATGCTCGTGCCTCTTAGGCTGCGTCGACCATTTGCTAAGGGGATTGGGGATCAGGGGGTTCTGTTGGGACCATCTAGAGCCGGGGTCAACGGACCTGACTTGATAATGGCCCAGACCATTGTGAAAGGGGACGGGGACCCCTTCATCGCGGTCCTCAATGTGGGATCGCGAACGACTGTGGTTCCTCAAGGGACCGTGCTTGCGCACGCGACGCCGGTACCCTGGGAGGAATCCGTCATTAGTCAGGTGAGCACTGCTCCTCCGTCGCAACCACATGCGGACCGTGATGAAGGGTGGCTCGATACGCTTTGTGCGGGATCATCAGACCTGTCCGACTCACAGCGTGAGAGGCTTCGAATCCTTCTGCGCGAGTTTTCCGACGTTTTTTGTCAACACAAATACGATCTTGGTTGTACTAAACTGCTGCGACACCATATTGACACGGGTGACAGCGCGCCAATCCGCCAAAATAATTTTTGGTTGAGTCCCGCCGAAAAGGATCATGTCAAATCGGCCGTAGACGACATGCTAGCTGCGGATATTATTTCCCCTTCGACCAATCCTTGGGGTGCGCCGATCGTCTTAGTTAAAAAGCACGACGGCTCATTGCGCTTTTGTGTCGATTTTCGTCGGCTGAACAAGATTTCTGTAGCCGACGCATACCCGCTTCCTCGGATGGATGAATCGCTTGATGCCCTGGCGGGGGCGCGGTTCTTCTCCACATTGGATTTATTGTCCGGGTTCTGGCAGCTCCCTCTGGATGAGGAATCTAAACCGAAAACTGATTTCCGTACGCCGCACGGCCTTTTCCAATTTAACTGCTTGCCGATGGGATTACATTCAGCGCCGGCAACTTTTCAGCGATTAATGGAATTGGTCCTGGCTGGGTTGCAATGGGATTCATGCTTGATTTACTTAGATGATGTCATCGTCTTTAGTAAAACATTCGATGAACACCTCCAGAGGTTGCGTGCCGTATTTCTCAAAATGCGGGCTGCTAATTTGAAATTCAAGCCCCAGCAGTGTCATTTGCTCCGCGAATCGGTACGGTATTTGGGTCACATTGTCGGACGTTCAGGTATTGCCACAGATCCCACCAAAACGAAATGTGTTAGCTCCTGGCCGACTCCCACCTCGGTGGGGGAGGTCAGGAGTTTCATTGGATTTGCGTCATACTACCGACGCTTTGTCGCTGATTTCACGACAATTGCAAAGCCCTTACATGCCTTAACATTGAAGGGGGTCAAGTTTCACTGGGGACAGGAGGAGGAGGCTGCTTTTCGCTCCCTCCGGGACGCTCTTGTGGGGCCTCTGCCATTGAGTTATCCTGACTTCACAAAACCCTTCTTGCTCGATACAGACGCAAGCAACACGGGCATTGGGGGCGTGCTTTCACAGGTTGTTGAGGGCGTTGAACGTGTGGTAGCGTACGGCAGTCGGGTGTTGTCTCCGGCGGAACAAAGGTACTGTGTTACCCGTCGGGAACTATTGGCAATCGTTTACTTCATACAACAGTATCGCCCATATCTGTACGGTCATCATTTCACCGTCCACACAGATCATGCGGCGCTGCAGTACGCCTTGCGAATTCAACAGCCATCGGGACAATTGTCTCGATGGTTGGAGATTCTCCAGAATTTTGATTTTGACACTACGTATTGTAAGGGCATTCGCCACACGAATGCAGACGCTCTGTCACGGTTACCGACCACCTCCGAGTGCGCATGCCTCCTGGGTTTGGGGCGTTGCAGACCTCCGAATGTGATATCTGATCTGGTCCTTGCGGCCGCCGCTGACGCGCCTTCGATTGCGGGTCCTATTGAGCAACAAGGGAGGGATTCCTTGCTGGGGTTGTCTGTTGCGGAATGGGGGCGCCTCCAAATAGAGGACACCTCCCTCCTCGCTTTGCGCAGTCGCATCGGGGGAGTTGGTCGGGGGGGGGGGGAAATGTCGACTCGTGGGGGTTAGTTCAAGGTCTTTTGATGCATTGGGACGGGAGATCCCGCGGCCACCGGCTGGTGGTGCCTTCCGCTTTGAGGGGTAGAGTGGTGTGGGCTGCGCACGAGCGACTCCTTCACCTGGGGACTCACAAAACCCTTGCCATGCTTCAGCTGGATTTTTCTTGGCCGGGCATGGCAAGGGACGTCGAGGATCTTTAGGGTCGTGTACTCAGTGCGCGCAACGGAAACCACCAGCGCGGGAGTCCAACCCACCATTGCAGTCTATCAAAGTTTCCAGGGTTAACGAGCTCGTTGCGCTTGATATTCTGGACCCATTTCCCGCTACACCCAGGGGAAATAGATACCTATTGACCGGGGTAGAATATTGTACGCGCTGGCCTATGGCCTGGCCCCTCGCCAACCAGTCGGTAGCAGCCATCGCGGAGACCTTTGTCCAGGGCTACATCCTCGACAAGGGTGCTCCGGAGCGGCTGCTGACCGACCAGGGTAAAACATTTTCGGGTAAACTTCTCCATGAAGTCTGCGAGCTCCTGGGAACGAAAAAGATTCATACCTCCCCATATCATCCGCAAACTGACGGGATGGTGGAGCGTCTGCATCGGACTATCACGTCCATGCTGTCCCAACAGGTCTCTGACTCACAGACCGATTGGGACCTTCATATTCCGGGGGTTTTGGCGGCATACAGAATGGCTCGGATTTTCGCCCTTTTTCCTAATGTATGGTCGCGAGGCTAACCCGCCTGTCGCGACCCAGCTGCAAATCTCCGCGCCGCATGCTAAATCTAAATTGACCGACCATGTCAAATTCAACATCGCTAAATTGACAGAGGCGCGAGAGGCGGCCGTCCAGAATTCAGAACTTCGCCAAAAGGCGAATGAGAGGCTCAGGCTGGGTCGGGCACATGTGCTCCGGTGGAAACCGGGTGACAAGGCGTGGTTGCACTGTCCCCAAATACCACTGGCGACCTCGTCTAAGCTGGTGCGGCCGTGGCGGGGGCCCGTGGAAGTGGTGCAGGTCTTACGACCACAATGTGTGCGTATCCAGTGGGGGAAGCGTCGGTGGTTCGTGCACCCCTCCAGGTTGAAACCGTTCGTTGCGCCCCATGTTCCTACCACACACACGCGTGGCCAAACATGTGAGGGGTCCACCGACTCCCGGAGTCCGACTTTGCTGCTTTCGCCTAACTTGCCATCAACTGTTCCACCTCCAGGTGCACCAGGATTGACGTGCTCACGACCGCCAACCCCTCCCGGGGGGGTCGGGGGTCACTCAGCAGCGAAGCCTGACTCTCTCGGATCTGGACTGTTGACACCCACCACTGGGCCAACCGGGGTTGCCCCGTGTGACGGGCCCGCTGCAAGAACGCGCGCCAAAACGCGCAGACTTTTGTGAGGTCAGCTGCTTGTGCAGCCTTTGCGGGGGGGGGGGGGGGGGGTCCTGGGAATTGTATATATGTTGCGTTTTTACGGGGTTCGGTATTTATTCAGGGGGGGTGCGTCGGGTTATTTTTCTCTTTCTTGTTGTTATTGTTCATTCTTGTTGTTGTTCTTGTTAAAATTACGCGAGGCACACACGGATTTGGGGGGGATGCATCTTTATTTTGATTTTGTTGCAGCCGGGACGGCTGCGGGCTGTACAGGGGGGGGTGATGTAAAGGTGTTACGGATGGGAAACAAACACACTGGGCGTGGCTATGTCTGTACGCGAGGAGGTGCTTACAGCGACGTCCGCACCGTTCAGCCTGGGGGGCTGACACGGAGCTGGGATCCCCTGCAGCCCCACCCCTCAGTGGGGGAGTTGATATATAAGGCGGTGAGCCGGAGGGCTTGGGGCAGTGTGTGTTCAGCTTTAACCAGTGAAGAAAAAAGATCTGCTAGATAGGCCCTGGGACTCCCCTGGATCGCTGTCCTTCTCAGGGCCGACCAGGGCGAGCCAGTGGCGTGGCCCCGAGAGCCCAGAGCCGATGCTCTTGTCAGAGCCGGTCTGGGGACTCAGGGTGCCGTAATCCCAGCTTAATCAGGGCTGGGTTAGCTAGCCTCCCCTAGCCCGGTAGTGGAGGACCTAGAAGTAGGCTAGCTGTGACCTAGAGAGTTGACCTCCCAGTTAGACGGGTGAAGGGGCCGATACCCCTTCCAGTGTTGTACATCCCGGCCTGTTCTGTACTTGGTACTTAATAAATAAGTGTGCCTCCAACTACGTCGTCGAAAGTGTCCTGGAACACACTACACATGTTTAATCAATTATCTTAATGCTCCTCGTTGCGTCCTTATTTTGAGGGTTTTGCCAAGCTCGTTATGAGTCTGTCTCCATGGATTAGTCTTTTATTTTGAGTTATATTTCGATGCTGGAGAATAATTTTAGTTTGGACTTAAATTTTTCGTGATGGAAGGGGCTCGTGTATTTGGTTCATTTGGTGAAGTTACGTAGATGGAAAGCGAAAAGGCAACACAAGGGCCTATGTTCTGATTGTCCCCCCCCTCTTCCTTGGTGATCCCCAGTGGGTGGTTTCCGTCAAGTTTATGTCTGTGTTAAAACTAAGACGTGGAGCCCCCTACCCTCTCGAGAGAAAACAGCAAATAAAACCAGGTGCTCTCTCGGCTCCTCCCTGCGGTCTCTCCCCGTGGCCACCCTGACCCCCTACCCCTGAGTGGGGTCATCCCGAGGCCAGACCCCTCTCCGGATTTTATGGCTGGCCTGTTTTCGTGCCGAACCGTGGGAAGACAAAGGTGGCCGGGGAGGCTTGGTTCTATGGAATACATATTCTTTTAGTTGTGCGTGGTTGACCTATTTTGACTTTCTATTCTTCTGGATGACCGTTGTTCTAATACTTAATAATTATTAGTCGGTTTGTGATTTACCACGGTTATTACCACGTATATTCCTAGAGTTCATTGACGTTTGTTGTCTATCTGTATACAGGGATTGCACTGTTTTACTCGAATTATATTTTAATGTCCTGAGGTTAAGTGTAACTAAGTTTCCACGTAAGCTTTCTTGACTGCTGGAATTCGTATTCTTTAGTTTTTGGTAAGGTCATGTAGATAAAAGATACAATACAAAATAATATATATGCGATGATTACGAGTAAAATAAGGGAATTACTAATTTAAAAAAGCCCCTATTGTAGGCTGCAGTTTTATACCGTTGGTTGGTTCTTTTTGTTGAGTTTCTACATTTACCGTTAAGGAAAACCGTTAAAGAAAACGCGAGTTGTAACAGTTATTTTTTCCTGCTCTGCACGTTATTCGTGCATCTCCAAACGTCTTGGGAATGTTAGGCCATCGACCTTTCGTCCATCTGGATATCTCTAGATGGTCTCTGACCTCTCTTTGCTCCGACCACAGTCTTGCTGTTTAATGGCATTCCACGTTTTCCAGATGCCTGGTGTGCCTGTGAGGAGTAGCGGGTTGTTTTCATTATTTAATTAAACAACAACAAAAAATATATTGGCCTAATTATTCTTAATATTAATGTTTGGAAAAAGGGGCATACATACAACAATGTGCTGGTCTCTAATTGGTGAGGGCTGGGCAAGGCCTCGTGCTCGTCACTGGGTATGTGACAGTCAGATGCTCACTCAGCGGATCCCTCTGTGCGGTCCATCGCTGCCGCTCTGCCAGGCCGCTCGCTCGCTCAACGCAACGCGTCGTGTTAGATGCATCCTGGACCACGGCAACGGTGTGAAGCAGCGACGTCAGCGGCGCGAGTTCATGTTGAGACGTTTCCACGTGGGTCTCCTCGTGATGGGAGCCCCACGGTATCCGTGTCTCTGCTGCTCAGGGCTGCGCTGACACCCGGCGTGGGGAGCGGTGGCGCAGCGGTTAGCGTCGCGCTGTGCTATGAACCCGGGCCGACCGAGTTTGATTCCCGCTCACGGCTGCCAACGAATGTTCTGAATAACCTGTCCTGGGCCTCCCCTAGGTCGACTCGGCCTCAAATGTGTACCTAGTGCGGTGTGTAGTAAACATCGCCACTGGGAGACAAAGGCGGCAGGGTGTTGTGCTGGCCTCCCACCCCTCGTGTGCCACTGTGCCGGCCTTGACAAGTGCTGCTACTCGCTAACAGCACTTGCCCCAAAAGTCTGTTAAGGCTACACTGGGGATCTTTGTCGTTGTCTCCGCTAGTCAAGGCTGTGCTGCCATCGAGCCTTAAATACAGAGGCTGGTTGCTATGGATACGCGCGCCTCAGTTGCTATACATGAGGACGTGCGTGGTGACATCACCACGCACAACACGTGACAATCAGTGACGACTTCAGCACTAACCAGTTGTGTGTTGAAGAGTGAACTCGTTTCAACATTGACGATTTGAGTTCCGCGACGTTTCGCTGGTGACTATAGCAACAAACAGCTGCATCTGGCAATTTTCCAGAAAAGTCCCACTGAGCTATGCAACTCTTTTATAGTTCTACACACAGAAGCGATCTCGCCACACGTAATGACAGCTCAATGAAGTGGCTTGTTTCATAGACATTTATAGCAGCCTAATACTCATAATTCTAAGTGTGGAAGTAAAATCGGAAAAATCAACGCTACTACTGGAATAGAGAGACACGGAAACTGCAAATATACAGCAGGTGTCAGGGCCGGGATCGAACCCACGACCTCCTGTACACCAGGCGAGGTAGTTAACATCTCCTAGCCACCGTGGCGATTTGATGTGGAATGATGCTCTGAGCCTCGTGTTAGTGTCTTGTGAACCAAGATACTTCTCATCCTATTGTCTCCCTTTAGTTGGCTATCGGTATACTGAACATAAATACATAATAAGCGCTTGTTTACTCATGAAGATCATAAAATATGAAGGAGGAGGGAGAGGGGATGGGATGGAGGGAGGGAGAGAGGGGAGACACTCTTTCCCACACAGACGGAATATATCTCCATTCTGAGGGGTTGGTGACCGCTTTTGTGTGGGGAATGTGATCAGAATGAAATATATAATAATTATTTGCTAATTACAATATTTTATCACCTCCAATGTGCACGCTCCATTGCTTATTAACGCTCTCAGTTGCCATGAAGTCCCCATCCATAAATTTGCATCACCCAAAGATTCTTCCTTACCACTACCCCCCATTTGTGTTTTTTTTGGACCCGGACCCAGCCCCAAGCGGTGCCAATGGAGGATTCACGCAGCAACATCGCACCAGCGCCATGGTGCATCACGTGGCACCGTCTAGCTACTACCACTACCACACCGCTGTCATCGCACCAGCACCACGGTGCGTCACGTGGCACCGTCTAGCTACCACCACGACCACATCGCTGTCATCGCACCAGCACAACGGTGCATCACGTGTTGGGGCTGCTGGCTCCCGAGGTCTCTCCCTGCTGTGCACCGACTGCAGGGGTCCCGCCGTTCCCCGACCCCTCGCTGGTATGCGAACAGCTACTGCCGCCGCTGGGCTCATCGCTCGCGGGGCCAGGACTGTCACCCGACGGCTCCCCTCCCTGGTTCGCACCTCCGCGAGTCCGCGAGAGAGGCATGGCTCGTCGCCGGCTCCCGAACGCCTGTAAAGACTGCGTTGCCTCTCCGCCAATCAAACGCGACGCCTCCCCTCACACCGCCCCGTGCAGCAATCACACGCTCTGAACGGGGGGTCAGGGGTCGGAGGACGAATGTCGTTGCTTGCACACGCGCGGCCGCCGCGAGCGGGTGATAACGTTCGTTTAAAGGGAACGCGGAACAGGTGTTTACGGTAGGTGTGAGCCCTCACACCGCCAAAGTCTCCACAGCGACAGACAGAGCGGGCACCCGTGGACACACCAACCACCCACGCTACGAGCGCACACGCACGCACACAGCACCACACGCTTTCACCCGCTCGTCCAAACCACACGAGGCTGCGATGGGTTATTAATTATTTTTTCTCGGCGACTACGCTTCACTGTTGGGTAAGTAGGGATCGACAAGGCAGGCCTACATTCTCGCCCGAGGGTCTGTACCCGATGTATCTTATGGGCTGGACTCTACGCAGTGTTAGTTTCACTAGACTCAATCCCAACCCTCTTTCTCTCCTCTTACTCACAGGTAGATGCTTACGGCGCTCCGTTGGTCTCATCCTCGCCGCTCAACTCGACGCGTCACACGGACGTTCGAGTGGCCGCACTGGAGACCGTCCCGGGGCTGACTTCTGGAGCAAAAGAGAGCCTCTACCTGTCTGCGCTCCCCTTTTATCGTTAACCTACATCAAAGACCTCCGACCTGAGGGCCCTCGGCCAATCAGGTCGCCGTACTCGTTCAGTCGCATTCCGGTTTCTCTAACAATGGGTCCCCCGCCGATTGCGGCGCCGGCGGTGATCCTTTGTTATGCCAATCAGCCGCGGTTTCCGTAACAAAAGTTCGCCGTGGCTGCTGCGCGGCGGCGGTCCCCGCGCACACCTGCCACGCTAATCAGCCGTCCCCCCCCCCCCTCCTTGGCTTCCCCTTCGTTCGTGGCTGTGGCCCCTCTGCCGGCCTTGTCGATACGTGTGTGTGGGGGGGGGTGCATTTCAACCATGGTGGCTGGACAGCCCTCGCCGTGACCATACAATCTCAACCCGGTCACAGCGCCATGGTGCGAACCAGCATCGGGGGAGGTCGCCCAATTCCCTGGCCGCAGGAAACCGTGAAGATTATCCCTATGAGGGCTTTTTGAGTGAAAACCTGCCGGCCAGGTGACCTCCCCTCGGAGCTCTATGGGGGGAAACGTGTGGGGGTGTGTTTATGTGGGGGGCGGTGAGGGGGAAGCGGGGTCGGCCCCGTCGCTTGGTGGTGGCGAGGTCAAAGATGGGGCATCCGCCAAACGGCTTCGCGGTGGCGGCATCACACACGTGGCACCGTCTAGCTGCCACCACAACCGCACCGCTGTCATCACACCAGCACCACGGTGCATCACGTGGCACCGTATAGCTATCATCACTACCACACCGCTGATCGACGCACCAGCACCACGGTGCGTCACGTGACACCGTCTAGCTACTACTACTACCACACCGCTGGTCATCGCACCAGCACCACGGTGCGTCACGTGGCACAGTCTAGCTAATACCACTACCACACTGCTGGTCATCGCACCAGCACCACGGTGCATTACATGGCACCGTCTAGCTACTACCACTACCAAACCGCTGGTCATCACACCAGCACCACGGTGCGTCACGTGGCACCATCTAGCTACTACCACTACCACACCGCTCGTCATCGCACTACAACACATTGATTTCAAAATGTATACATACGTATATTTATATTTTTACACGTATTTTTTTCAAATATTTTTACGTATTTATATAAGTATGAATTAATGTATAAATGTGTATAATAAAAAATATATATTTGTGGTGGTTTTTGTTGTTGCAGCTCTACTGCCTTCTCCTGGCGAGTACCAGGGCCACGTGGCGCCCTCGCGGGGAGTTCCCAGCAGCGTCAGTGGTGATCCACCAATCCCCCCCCCCCCACAGTACTGGGTCACAGCAGAGAGTCTGCAGGTTCCCCCTCAGTGCCTCTGTTTGTTTTTGTTGTCGCCAGCGCGGGACTCCCCCAGTGGCGGGAATCCAGAATGTCAGAATCTGTGTTTGTAGTGCAGGAGGAATCCGATGAGCTGTAAAGCTCTTTGTGTTCACAGATGGTGCAGTGGTGAGGGGCGGGCATGGGGGGAGAGGGGGAGGGGTCACGTGGTGACGTCACCGCATTGGGGAGAGGGGTGACGTCACCACGTCCATGACGCAGCAGCAGATAACTTGAAAAGCTTGGACTCTACACTATGAGATCTCTTTTACCAGTGGCAAAATATAATAGTAGGTT
>CM025637.2:962262-983861 GCA_014621495.2 Entosphenus tridentatus
GCATGTTATTATCATTATCAGAGTTGCTTCTTTTTGTTTGCTTTTTTTGACTACTTGTGTTGTGGTCATTGCAAACATGATGCCTTGAATAAAGGTGTCAGGTTTGTACCAGTTAAAAGGGTAAAAACCTACTATTATAAGCTTGGACTCTGTTGGCGCCTTTTGTGTTTGGCGCCATCTCTTTATTTCTTTATTAAGTTGTAGATTTGATTTTGCTTGGCAGTGGCTGTGTAGAGGATTTGGTCCTCGTGTTTAATTAATGAACAGCGTTGCGGGATGCAGTGAGCACGAATGACGCTGTACACAACGACATTGTTGTTTTTGTTTGTCTTCTGTATTTTTATTCTAGAATCAACGATAAAAGCGTTACAACGCCACTCTCGTATGCGTACATTTATACTTTTTACAATTAATATTGTTGTTGTATCTCTCCCACAATCCATGACACCACTGGTGTATAAACACATCCCACTTTCACCATTGCGAATCACTGCACCCCTACGCTACAGTCACATTCCTTTGGCAGGGTGAATAAATCCACGTTGGCTTCACACAAACACAGAGCGGAACTTATTTTATTACGGGCGTGGTGCTGCGCGTGACGGTAACGAGGTTGGCGAGCGCCGTGCGTCGTGGCGTCTGCCCTCTGCGCTGTTCACGTTTACCTCTCTCAGGATGCACCACTCAGATCCACGATCTTCACTGTGACACCATCACCCCCGCATATCAGCAGCCCAGGATGTGTTGGGGCTGAGCGAAGATTTGGTGAAACGAGTGCAATAGTGCCATGGAGTCGGCGCTGTAAAACGACAGCATCCCCGCGTCCCCAGTCCAGATGAACCCCGACTCTCCGCGAGGCTCCGTCAACGACAGTGAGGTTGCTAACCCGTCATGATGCACTGAGAAGCTGTCGACCTATTTCTGTAGACACCAGGAGACGTCACTTCCTCCCAGGAGGCACTCAGCACCACCACCTCTCCGTGGGATCGTCCCGTATGCGACTCCAACATCACACCACCTCGCGCTCCCCACGTCCACCTCCCAGTAGTGCTGACCCGACGAGAAGCTCTCAGAGCACAGGGCTTGTGGCCAGACATCAAAGCGGTGTCGGTGATGGGGGCGACCCTGGGGGACACCGCTCAGCGTCCCCGTCCTGAGATCCGAGGAAATGTGGAGGCGGTCGTGGGCTGAGTTTGTGTCCAGAGTCGGTGGGCATCCATCTGACAACAGCGACGATGTTCGCACAGCGGTTACGGCGACACGTGCGCAGTAGCGGCACGGAGCAGTGGACGTGGCGTGTACACACACACGCTGGTGTTGTGTTGTCTGTTGTGTTGTTGTGGTCATACCGCAGTCCGTGATACGTTGATACGTAACACAGTGATCATCACGCGTATGACAAATGCATACAGGACTAGTATTCGTTAGCATCTGTGTACACAAACTAGTATTCGTTAGTATATGTGTACATATACTAATATTCGTCAGCATTAGTGTACACATAATAATTTTCGTTCGTATTAGTTTACATAAGCTAATATTCGTTAGTATTATTGTACCCATACTAATATTCGTTAGTATGTGTACACATACTAATATTCTCTTTGGTTCTTTCGGGAAAGTCACGTAGAAAGAAAAATAATTAAATAATAACATACGACGTTTCGATTGCAACACAAGCAATCATCATCAGGTACAAATGTAAGAGAAAACAAACCTAGTTAACTTAGAAATATATTTCAATACAACACAAAGAGTCGGCGAACATAACAGTCAACACCCTATGTGGTTGATTACACTCTTCCAAAGATTGCTATATTTGAGAGAGAGACAAAATACTGACACGGAGACACATAGACAGACACATAAGCAGAGGGAGATAACACAGAGACACACACATAGGCACACAGAGAAACAACGCCTCTGTGTCGAGGCCTTAAATAGAGAGAGGTGGGGGGGGTAGAGAAATTAGCATGTCAATTAGAGATTTGGAGCTTTCGTGACTGAATTGCGAGTAACTTGGTCTGCGAGTGTTTTGCAAGACGAGCAAATTTTTTGATTAAATATTAATTTGATAAACGAGCGAGGTATTGCAATACGAGTGTAGTGGGTTCAATTTTGGCACACACAACTTCTTGGGAGGCAACACTAATTTATTAGAACAGTAAGTATTATAACACTGTACATTACACATAGGGTGGTGACCACCTACTACTCTAGCTAACACACACTTCTCTAACTCTCAGCTACTCTAGCATGACCCAGTCAGGTGGGCTACTAGCAGGTCCGCTGACTAGAGGCTTGACTCTTCTTGGCGTGTTCACGATACATCTTCATTCTTGGCACGGGCAGCCTCAAACCTTGTGAGGAGGCTGATTATATGGGCGTCGGCGTACCCGGGCCCCACCGCCGCCACGCCTCCCTTCGAGAACCCTCTTTAAGCCCCCCTGCTGTCCACGTGCCCCCCGAAGTGCTCCCCTGGGCCCCCGGCCTCCCACTGGGATCCGGTCACGTGTCCAGCCGGGATCATAGAGTGTGCCACGACCTCACACCATCCCCCGTGGCCTTCGGAGTCCAGAACCGGCCCTGACGTCATTGCCGCCTCCAGCCGAGATGACGTCATGTGTGTGTGTAGACCCACGTGGTAGTGACGCTCCCGGCATAGTGACGTCACACGTGTGCGTGTGTACAAAGTAGTGATGCTACAATCACTACACGAGTAGTACGTATACGCTTTGTCTGCCGAGCGTCACGTGATCACAACTGATATACAAGTGTTTTGATATACGAGTGCTTTCGATTACAAACACGTTTCTGGAACGAATTATGCTCGCAATCCAAGGTTTTACTGTACTAATATTCGTTAGTATTAGTATACACGAACTAATATTCGTTAGTATCTGTGTACATATACTAATATTCGTTAGTATTAGTGTACACATACTAATATTCGTTAGTATCTGTGTACATAATGTTGTATATATAGGCCTTTTTCCCAATTAATATTAAGAATAATTCTGCCAATATATATTTTTAATAATCAATCGCGCGGTCGCTTGAAGCAAAAGGGGGTGATGCATTACCCCCCCCCCTCACGAGCAGCTGCCTTTTCACACTCGAGAGCAGGACGTGAGCCATACAAGGGTAATAAAAAAAACTGAAAAAAATTTACCCGTAAAAACAAAGTTTTTCACTATAAATCCTTTATATGCGTGGCGGCTAGAGTCCTCTCGTCCTCTGGCTTGAGATGGCTGCCACCTATGGGTCAGATGATTGCATGCCAGCATTAAGCAATTGGTAATTAAATATAATATTTTTGTCCTAAAAAGTGTAACATTTTGGAAAAAAAAATTCACGAACATTAATTGTCACCCACAACGAGTCTGTGTGGTAAATGTCAGCTCGATTGGATCACGGGAAGTGGGTTAAAAAACGACCGAAAGATTTGCACGGTCGTAAGCAAGCAAGCAAGCAAGCAAGTGAATTTAATATAAAGGATTTAATAAAGGATTTAATAAAGGATTAAAAAAAAAATATTCGCCTGTGGAGGACGCGGGGATCGATTCCGCGACCTTTGGCATGGGAAGCGAGGGCGCTACCAACTGCGCTACTCCGCCAGGGCCTGTGGAGGTGTCACGCTCTGGGGCTCCTACACTGTGACGTTCAGCCAAAGCCATGAATGAGTTCTATTTGAATAAATGCAAAATATATTTTTTCTGCCTAAAAAGTGCAAAATTTTGGAAAATAAAATTCACGAACATTAATTGTCACGCACAACGAGTCTGTGTGGAAAATGTCAGCTCGATTGGATCACGGGAAGTGGGTTAAAAAACGACCGAAAAATTTGCACGGTCGTAAGCAAGCAAGCAAGCGCGCAAGTGAACTTAATATAAAGGATTTAAAAAGAGAAGAGGTCAGGGGTTTTGCTAATGAGATTCTGGAGACACAGGACTTCAAAAGGCCCCCTCAAACCAGTGTAATGTTCTTGTAGGGAGACAAAATCTTCGTAGAGGCAACACGGTTTAGTATAGCAAACAGTTTACACTGAAACCCTAACACAAAGGGGTAATGCCCCTTTCACCCACAACCTGGGGAGGTACAGCCTCCAGGCTATCGTACCTACAACTCTGTTTACTCTAGCCCTCCGGCTGGCTAGACTTAGGGGAGGCTGACCCACCGCTGGCCCGGTGGGTCCCTCACCACTGGCCCATCCGGACCTGGCCCTTAGAAGGACGTCGGCTGCTTGGGGTCCAGGGTCTTCTTCTCCAGGCGGCTTCTGGCTTCAGCTTGAGGTGGACTGCCTCGCGCTCTCAGGGACCCGCCTTATATACTCTTTCTCCCTGAGGGGCGGGGTTCTGGGGGATCGTAGCTTCCGCTAGCCCCCTCCCCTCAGTGGGGTTCCAACCGCCGTTTGCCCGACCGGTCTGGACCGGTTTCTACCCCTCCCCCTGGTTGTGGCGCGTGTGTGTCAATCATGACCACCACACCAGTACAGACTGGAGGCGCCACGATATAATATTATTTTTTGTTTCCTTTAATACAACGGTTAAAAGTTCAAAACTTAGCGACAAAAATTAAGTCGATATCGTAGTAGGCCAACACACTCACCCAGATTAAGAACCAGGCTACAATCTACATTAGCGACCTTGATTAATTAATTACTTTATTTTTCCCCCATTCACCTCACATACTGTCTCTTGATAGATCTTGCTATCTACGTGACCTTACCAAAAACCACAGAATACGAATGCCAGCAGTCAAGGAAGCTTCAGTGAAAACATAGCTACATCTAACCTCAGGACATCAAAAAATATCTCGAGTAAAACAGCACAATCCCTAGATACAGATAGAAAACAAAGATTAATAAACCCTAGGAATATACGTGGTAATAACCATGATAAATCACACACCAAATAACAATTATTAAGTATTAGACCAAAGGTCATCCAGAAGAGTTAAAAGTCGAAGTAGGTCAACCACGTGCAACCAAGATAAAATGTATTCCATAGAGAAATCCTCCCAGCCGCCTTTGTCTCCCACAGCATGTGGTAGCAATAAAACCACAAAGGAAAAGACGAATGTGACACCCTATCGCGAAGGAAGGAGTCGGGCATAAAATAGAATAACACACACATGCACCCCGGACGAGGGGTGCCGAAACAGACGTTTTTGTTTGGTTAACTGTTTTTTTTCATGTATCTTTTAACAATGGTAAAAGTTCATAACTTAGTGACAAAGATTAAGTGAACATCATATATCCACACACTCACTCCAATTAAGAACCAGGCTACAATCTACATTAGTGGATTATTACTTCTCATTTATTAATTCAATACTAATGTTATTTTTTTTATCTACGCGACCTTACCAAAGCACCAAAAAGTGAATTCTGGCAGTCAAAGATGTTCTTAAGCCAAAACGTAATCCTCCAACCTCGGGATATCTAAATATAACTCAAAATAAAACACCGATCCCTGGCAACACAGACTTATAACAACGCTTAATTAAACCCTATGAAATTACGTGGTAATAACAATGCTAAATCCAAAAATCTTGAATAAACATAAACCCAATTAATAATTATGAAGTATTAGATCGAAGGTCATCCAGGAGGGATGAGGCAAAATAGCCCAACCACGCAGGATGAAAATTTTTTATTCCATAGAGAGAGAGCCTCCCAACCGCATTTGTCTTCCCACAGCACGTGATAGCAAGATTTGCACACACAGGCAAAAGAGCATCTCCCCTTAAAAATAAATCTAACCACGACGGAAATACTGTGAACATGGCTACAAAACATACCTTGAGTCACTTACAGAATCAGAACTACAAAGTAGTACTATAAGAGGTAAAATTAGTTTTTATTTTAACTTCTAAACGGTACAACAGGACAACTTGAAATGCTTTTGTGAGGCAAAGAATGTCACACCCACCGCGAGGGAAGGGGGGGAGTGGGGGAAGACAAGGAAACCCCCATCCTTCCAGGTTAATTATTGCTGAGGGTGGGGGGACTGAAAGGACGCACGTGGGGGCAATCTGGAGCAGCTCCTTCCATTGATAACAGGAAGGCTTTGATAAAACTTATAATTACCTCAACAAAATCAGAACACACACACACACACGGACACACGCCCAACTTCCCCCACCGCAGAGCTACATTAAAAAAACAAATTCCGGTCCTTTGTGAGAAGGCAAGCCAGGGGGGAGATTTTTCATATAAAAGCAGAGACGCGACCCATACAATTCAGAAGACTCCAGCAACAGAATAAGACTCCAGCAACAACAGAAGACTCCAGCAACAGAAGAAGACTCCAGCAGCTACCGAAGATCACCACCAGCGACAGAAGGGCTCTGCAGGCAACCAAGGATGGCGAGGCTCGCTGAATAGCGATGTGCTATACAGTGCGAGTTCAGCGCTGACCGAAGAAGTATCGCTCGAAAGCCATTCTACCCTGAGTGCCCGCTCCCACGAGCCACTGCAGTTCGAGTTGAGCCGACGAGAATTCCAGCAATCATCCTTGAGAAAGGGCGGAAAGCGCCAAGCATCGACCAAGCCAGCATCACAGAGAACCAGCTCCATCGTGCAAGGGTGCCTGCCACCAGCGAACGAGCGCATTGTTCATCGCCAGAGCACCCGGAGCCGGAGAGAGCGCGCAGCAGCGCCACCAGCGCCACCGAGCACAGGTGTCAACTTGCCAGCGGACGAGCGATAAGAGCGACCAAGCATCTTCAAGGACAAGCATCGTGCCGACGCAGCTCATCCAGCAGTGGAGAGAGCCGGCAGCTAACAGCAGACACGTACCAAGCGCGAGGGAGCTCCGTAGCATTCGTATGACACGCCCACATTCACAAGCGACCACGCATCGCCCGGCATCTGCCTGACGCAGAGAATTGATCAAGGGAACCAAAACCACACACACACACATACCCGGACGACCACAAATAATGTATCAAGGGGACAATCCACCACACACACACATGAAACAAACCCCAGCCAATAATAAGAAGACTAATTATAAGAAAGCATGAACCATTAACTGGTGGGGAGGGGCTGGGTGGGGAGGGTGGGGAGGGGCTGGGTGGGGAGGGTGGGGAGGGGCTGGGTGGGGAGGGTTGGGAGGGGCTGGATGGGGGGTGGGAGGGGTGGGGCTGGGTGGGGAAAGGCTGGTCACCCCGTGGTGCCCTTATAAAACTCAACGTTTAACCTACTCAAGCTGGCTTGTGCCCGCCCTCACAGTCGGGCATATTTGCGGAATACACCACGCCGCCGTTGACCCTGGCCATTGACCGAGCAACCCAACGTTCCTAAAAGCTCCCTCCGCAGGAATGTGTTTAGTGACGTATGTACCGTTGGACGACGAGCCCCTCCGCCACTGCCTACTCTGTTGTTCTGGACACCCAAACGGCGTCTCTAAAGAGGCGCTCCCCACCTGCAGGAAGGTGAGCGAGTCCCTCTCGTGCTGCAGGGCGCGCAGGCGAGCAGCCGCCGCCTGGAGCTCGTCGATTTCCCACTTGTGACGAGCGATGTCCTCCTCGATCCGGAACAGCAGCTTGCGCTTTTTTACGGCCACGCAACTTAGAGCCTCCCTCTCATCCTCGTCGAGAGCCTTCCTTAGGCGGGCGAACTTGCCATGAATGCGACCCCTGATCCCGGCCACCGATTCCTGCAGAGACGCGGGAATCACGGTTGGCTCCCTGAGCCGTGAGCCACTCCGTGTGCGCGTGTGGGTGCTGCGGTAGCTAGGATATGTTGACTCCCTCGCCTGGTATACAGCTGGTTGGGGGTTTGATCCGGACCCTGATGCCTGTAAATTTGGAGTTTGTTCTCTCTGTAGTCATATGGATTTTTCTCTGGGTCCTCCGGGTTTTGCCACCAAATTTAGAATCAACATCGCACATTTAGTGTATTTGGCTGCTATCAATTTAAACATTACAATAAGCCACTTTGTTGAGCTATCATTGATAATAATAATTTTATTTATGAGCACTGTATCCTGCGGTGAGATCTTAAATCTGAGATCTGATATAAAAAACACTAAAATATAATCAGTAAAGTTAAAGCAAGAATCATTGTATTATCACGATTGATAAACCAAGCCTAATTAGCATAATTACATACACTTGCATAACTTCATACAATAATACCTTGATTTTATTATCACAATTGGTAATACCCCTAGACAACGAAGCAGAGACGAATAAGCATAAATGCATACATTTGCATAATTGTGTAGTGACATCGCGCGATGTCACTGTGCAGTGCCGGCCCTACAGAGGCACGGCATGCCTCTCGATGGCCGGCACCACTATGGTGTGGGTGTAGTACCGGCCGCAAAAGGGGTTCGGTGAGCGCTGATTGATAGCGCTGCATGGCACCACGTTGGGCGTGCAGTGCCAGCCCTACAGGATAGGGTGTGGGAGTGCTGGCCGTAGGAATGGGCATACTAAAGGCCATGGTACTCTCGTTGACCCGAGAGGACACGTGACCAGTGAAGTCTACAGGGGGCCCCCAGGTGGGGGCTAGGGGAATTGACGTGGTCAGTGTCTAGATCCCGCTCGAGGGTTCTGGAAGGTGGTCGTGGCCAGGGGCGGCGCCAGCCACGCCGGAGAGGATATAAGCTGGGTTTCCCAGAGGGGCCGGCTGCTGTTGTTCATTCTGAAGAAACCCTCGTCTACGTTCTATGAGTCTCCAACACGTGGACCTGAACCCGAGCTGTGGTCCGGTCCATAGTAGCTAGTTACGTTGTAATTAGTGTAGTTAGCCTGGTGGTCACCACCATAGGTTGTTATTCTGTTAAGGGGCAGTTACCCCATGTGTTGGTGTTAAATGAATGTGTTGCCTCCAAGGGTACATCTGCGACTCAGTTGAACTCACTACAACTGGTGTCGAAAGAGGCCAAACTTATTTTGTTAAGTAGGATAACAGAGTTAGGTTATGCTTACGCGATGCAGACTATATACCAGGACGTGGGACGATGAGGACGACAAGGGTGTCATCCCTCTCAAACAGCCCCAGGGATGGCGACCCCAGAGAAGAGGAGTGAGGCGCCATCGGTGAAGCATCGCGACGAACAGTCAAGTAACAGCTCACCGCCGTCGGGGACTGAGCGCCGCACAGCATGTTCCAGCCTCACGGAGCTCCTCGAGGCTGCAGGGTCGAATGTCACGGAGCTCGACCGCGAGGAGCCAGCGGTGGAGGAGAAACACCGGAGCCATGTGGAACTGAACATCTCGTCGCCGTTTCCTGCCAACGGGAAACCTCCGTGGTGCAGTCCGCGCCATGGCCGCCATTTTGCTTGCGAACCGGAGCGAGGAGCCTGCAAAATCTGAGACTGCGGCTAGTTCACCTGTGGACATTCCATCTCTCAGGCGACGACTACCATTTGTCAAAGAATTTACAGCCACTGGAGGCAACTGGGCAGCCTTTAAGCGCTGGTTTCTGACGACCAGTGACTTTGCGGGATGGACCGAGGCAGAGGCGCTGAGAGCGCTGCCCGCTGCTCTTGACGACGACGCCTTGGCGGCGTTTCTCATCATTCTGCCATCAGAGAGGGCCACGCTGCATCAAGCCTTTGCTCACATAGCGGCAATCTACGAACCGCTGTCGAATGTGTTCCATAGGTTCACCAAGCAGAGGAGGGGGGAGGCCGAGATGCCCCTTGCCTTCCGTAGTGTACTATTGACGATAGCAAAGACTGAAATAAATACAATAAAATAGAATGAAGACAACTAAAATAAAATGAAAATAACTAAAATAAAATTTAATCAAATCACGACGTTTTGGGTGCAACACAAGCGTCCTTCTTCAGGTGGGGACAACGAAGCGAAAGCACAACAGCTTAAGTGTGTCTAAGAGGTGGCTGTGACGAGGGATCATATAGTCACGGGAGAAAAATATGCCTCCATTTTTAGACTCAATGTCTTCCAAAATTTTCGTGTAGGCTTCCCTTTGTGCATTCATCAGCTTTGATTCATTTTCCTAAGTAAATTTAAGAAGCTTTAAACCATCATAGGATATTTCACGTAGGATCTCTTGGGCAAGGGCATGCAGGTGGTCCCTGGAGGGTGTTGGTAGTCCGATAGAGTTGAGGTCTTTTCCACCAATGGAGTGAAGTTTGTCTTCAAGGAGGATGAGGGCCTGGTTAAAGATGACATCAGTAAAGTTCACCTCGAGGTTGGGATTTTCTTGTTGAGCTCTGTGGAGGATGTCCTCACTCATGCCGTCTTTGTATTTTTCCGAGAGTCCCATGGGGTTAGATGGGCTGCAAACTTGAAGAATTATGCAGAAGAGCAATATGAGTTGAGATGGGGACTGACTAACAGAAGCTTCTGTCATAGCTTTATCAAGATGCTGATCATCCTCAAGAATTCCACGAAGATAGAAAGCTTCCCTGTATGTTTCACAAACAACTCCTTCCACTGTTTTGAGGTCTTGGAAAGATTTTGGCCCTTTCACAACATGGAGAAGCATTCGTAGAAAGTAGCACTGCTGATTGTTGGGATGAACTTTGTAGACTCTTCCCAATGCATCAGATTCACCGTCATCAGCACGTCACTTCCATTTCTTTTGAGCAGTCCATGTATAGTAGGAGGGAACATTATGGTAGAACAGGTTGGCAGCAAATGGGTCACTTTGGCACAAAACAAAAAACGCCATCAGGATTGTATCTTGTGGTGCCAGGGCCTTTTTTGGGCATTTCCTTCGGTGAAATAGATGCGTTGACCATTTTCGAGGTGAACTGCCAAATGGACCACTGTGGGCGAACGTTCATGGATGGGGAAGCCAATAATTATCCAAATGGCCTCATTGTTGCGGATGTATCTTCATTTGACAAAAAGCTGAACTTCATCCACACTTTGCCCCTCTTTTTGTAAGGCAAACACGGCCATTTCAGACCCTTTGTTGATGTATTTGCAAACATATTTGATGGCTTTCAAAGAATTGCAGAATTCCACATTAATGTGGGCCTCAAAGATCTTGCACAGAAGAGGGCAGTAGGGAACGATCCACTGGTTGTCAACCTTCATTGCAGAGTTAGTGCCAGGTCTGAGCATTGTTTCAAATCCACCATCTTCTGTATTTCTGCGACGATATAGAGGACAGCCATCATGCCCTGCCTGAGTTTCTTTCAAGAAGTTTATTGGATACTTATTGGTACACTTCCGGTCTTGCATACATGGTGAATTTGTATTGAACTACCCACATGGGCCATGGACCATTTGCTTGCAGACCACATCAAATAGGGGAGGGTCTTGATTCGGGTCAGGTAGCTCAGCACTGATAAATGTGTCCATGTCATTTGCATGATTTTTTTCCCTCATCCATAGCAATATGTGAGCATGAGGAAGACCACGTTTTTGCCACTCATTGGTGTGCAAGTTACATCTTGTCTTCCCAAAGACGCCGCTTTCCTTAGTAGTAATAAGCCTCAAGAGTTCATAAACTTTGAGTTTAAACACCCTTGCAATGATGTCATGTCTCTCTGTTGGATTTTGGTTTTGATAAAGCTCAACCTGGATCTCCTTCCATTTTGGCTTGCAAGTGAAGGTGATAAAGAGATCGGGCCTGCCATATTGCCTGATATAGGTTATGGCATCTTGAGTCCTCTCATGCATGTATCTTGGTCCACTTGTGAAGGATGAAGGCAAAATAACGAATCTCCCCACATTCTGAGCGTTTGCATCTCCGTCTGCATTGATAGCGTCCCTGAGATGAACATACTCTTCTACACGCAGGCGTTTTTGATTGAGTTGAATGTAAAGAAGGCGCTCACTCTCAATTTTGGCATACTCATCAACAACATACTGGTCAAAGAGGTTGGCGTACCTCAATATGTGGTTTTCGCAGTCTCTGTCCATGATCATGAAGGAATAGAAGTCCTTAGAGGAGACAGTTTTGTGAGGATGACTTTGTCCAGTTGCTTTTATAATTTTAGGAATCTGGACGTGGTACCCATCTTGCCCTTGCCACAGTATAATTGGCTATTGTAGGGCATCATATGCTCTGTTTGTCTCAGGAATTAGTTTGATGGTGTTGTCTTGGTATCGAAGCACAATGTCTCTCTTACCATGTTCTTCACCCACCATAAGAACAGCAACCTCACCACAAGTTGGGGCATTGAACCTCCGTCCATGCTCCCCGCTTGGGACCTTGGGTGCACTCATTACAACCTGATAATCATTGGAGGTGACTTGTTGTGCTGCATGTTTGAAACTTGTAACCAATAAATTGTGTTGGTTGAGCATACCTTGGAGGGAGAGGACAATTTCTAGTCTGGCACCAGGAACATTGCTGCATTGCTGGTTGCCTTGCTGACCTTCATCTCCAATTAAGTATATCTAAAAAAACTTTGGCTCTCGCCAGTCAATGACTGAATGGATCCAATTCGATGATAGACTTGGCCTTGAACTTTAAATGTGGGCATAAATCCTGGCTCAACTATATCCTTAGTCGCACCAAAAAAAGTAATTTGAAAGCAGGAATTGTACTTCCTGATGTTGATCAGAAAGTGTTTAGACTCAGGGGTACAGTATAACCAGATACCAAGGATTTGAGTGGCTCGGGGGGTGTCTGCACAAGGCAAAGTTTGACTTTTCCATCACTGCAGCACATTCCCTTGGATCCTCCTTTCCACTTTTTAGCACCACATTCTGCGCAAGTATTTGACATACAGCTTAATATCACCATGGATTGATGATCAATCTCTGGTTGGTAAATAAAAGCTGCTCTGTTCCAGTCTGGGTTATTTCTTCCTGTTCTCAATGCAGCATGATGGACTTGCCTCTGGCGCACCATTTTATGATGTTGTGGTTCCTCAACCCGTGCTACTGCGGTGACTGTACGGTCCCTGGCTTGTCGAAATGCACGTTGTTTAGGGTTTTCTTAAACCCGTGCTGCTGCAGTGCGTGTGCCGTCCCTGGCTTGTCGAGATGCATGCTGTTCAGAATTTTCCTCAGTCCGTGCTGCTGCAGTGTGTGTGCGGTTTCTGGCTTGTCGAGATGTACACAGTTCAGGTTTGACATCAGCTTGGGTTGCTGCAGTAGCTGTGCAGTCAGTCGCTTGTTTTTGTGCATGCTGCTCTTCAGTTTCCTCAGCCTGTGCTACTGAGTTGCCTTCGTTGTTTATTGGAGAACGTTGCTTCTCCTGCGTTGTTTGTTTTGCGTGGTATAGCGCCACTCTCTTTGTGTGTTTTTTTTTCTTGGAGAGGCTTGATTTTTTTCTTTATGCTATTTTTGCCGCGAAGGAAAACCTCACTCCCGTCACCACTCAGCAAGCCTGTTAGCGTAATCGGCCTGGCCTATCTCTCTCCTCCTGTGATTTTTACTTCCAAGTGTTCTTCAGAGGAGAATTCGTGCATCTGTAAATATGAGCAGATGCACACCAATCAAAGCCAATTCACATCACCGCACTGCTCAACCACTGGACGGGATAGAGTGC
Source organism: Entosphenus tridentatus (assembly GCA_014621495.2). Lineage (NCBI taxonomy): Eukaryota > Metazoa > Chordata > Hyperoartia > Petromyzontiformes > Petromyzontidae > Entosphenus > Entosphenus tridentatus. The sequence goes on from CM025637.2 coordinate 975,701, forward strand.
AAATATTCTAGAACCATGACGGAAACAATTTATGTCTTAAATGATAAAAATCGTGTTTTAATATCAAACTCTTTACTCTGAATATATTTACTATCATAAAATGTCATCAGAAAATTTACATTGCTTAATCCCTGTCAGTTAATATAAAAATAGTAATCATATAAATAAAAAAGGTAATAATTATCTATGTTTTAAAGGAGCTATAAATCTGTGTGTTGCTTGTCGTGTCCACCCGAATTATCAATAATGATAAGACCTGCTAATCAGATGCAATAGACATTCAACATATGACATTTGAAAGATGTAAAATGAAACAAATGTCTTAAATATGTAACATTTAGCAAAACTATTTTTTAGAAACATGTAGAGTATTTTCAAAACACTATAAAAGTCAAGCACTGATAACAAAGCACAAATGAAGGATTATAATAATGCAATATATTAGCATACAATATTGTTAAAAGAATATGTTTTGCAATGAATGATAAATAGCATAAATATATAATACAAATATGTTTTATATCTGAATAAAAACAAACTCTTCCACATATAAAAATGTCATTGTGCTCTCTCCATCAGCTCAATGTTGAAATTAAAGCTGCAGGACGGTTATTTAGTAATGGCTAATTTAGCAAACAATATCACGTATCAGAAAAAAACGTCCTATTTTGAATCACTATAACATATAAATCACCCTCGCAGTACGATATAAAAAAAATCCTGAACCAAGCAAACCCAACAAGTTAAATGCAATTGTTAATTTAAAAAATAATGTAAAATATATTTTAGCCACCAATTTGTTTTATAAATTTGCCGTGAGCAAAAGGAAAAATAAAAAAATCACAAATACGTTTTCTTACCTGTAAATATGTGTAGATGCACATAAATCAAACGGAATGAACATCACTTAACGGCTCAATTTCTGTATTGACAGGATTGAGTGGAAGTATTAATATTAGAGAAAGATGTCTGATTAACAATATTAATCAAATTAGAAAATTAGTGCATAAAATATATCAAACTCTTAACTGTGAATATATTTACTATCATGAAACATAGTTTAATCCCTAGCAGTGAATATAAAAGAACAGAAAAAACTATTTATTAAACTTAAACATCAATGTGTTTTAAGGGAGCTGTAAATCTGTCTCACCCATACAGTGTCCAGCGGAATATCAAAAATGATAATACTTGCGTATCATATGCAAGGCACATTAAACGTATAACATCTGAAAGATTTTACATGCAATAAAAAATATCCGAAATATGAAACACTTAACCAAACTATGTAATAGAAATATGTAGCGTATTTAATACTAAATGCTAGTGAGCCACTGTGATAATACTGTAGAAATAAAACAAAAAAATATTGCAAGATATTCTCACCCAATAATGGTAATATACCATCAATTAGGCAAATAACAAAAATGACCATAAATATATAAAGCAACTATTATTTCTTATATGTGAATGCAATGCAAACAATCTCTACCAAAAAAAAAATATATATTATTGTGCTCGCTCCATCAGCTCAATGTCAAATTAAAAGCTGCAGTATGGCAAATTTGCAATGGTTGATATTTCCAACAATATAACAAAATGAAACACCAAATTTAATCAACTATAAAAAAGTAGCATTTATTTAGCAATATAACATTAAAATCACCATAGCAGTACTACATATAAGTAATTAGCGTGACCTTAGCAAACCAAACAAATTAAATCCATTTAAGAAAGAATCAAGAATAAATGTACATTATAGACTACCAGTACGCTCACCTTACTTAATAACCAGGCAACAGTCGACATTATAGAGTACCAGTACACTAACTCCGATAAAGAAGCAGGCTTCAGTCTACATAAGTGGATTTTTAGTAGTTTAATATCTGTAGAATATTAGTAAGAATTACATTTGTACTCGCATTTTATTTTATATTATAAATTTGCAATCTACGTGACTTGAGCAAAAGTACCAAAGAATAAGTAAAAGCCACTCGTAAAAAAAAGTAGGGCAATGAGGTTGTTGCCGCGGTTTATTTTATTTGCCGCGAGAAAAAAGGGTTACATTTTTAAAAGAAAACGTATAATAAATCAACTTAGCTTACCTGTAAATATGAACAGATGCACAGCAATAAAAGCGAATTAACAGAACCTCACTGCTTAAGTCCCATACTGAGGGGAGAAGCGTTAATTTCGTATAACGAAGGCAAAATATAGTTATTTTTAAAGAGAAGTAGTTAAATTAAACATTTTGAAGTGTGAATAAACACTGTATAATCTTGATTTTAAGCTTTTGTGACTACAGGAATCCATACTCTTTGGTTCTTTCGGTAAAGTCACGTAGTTATAAATAAAATAATTATTTGAATAAAAAGAGTATAAACACTGTATATAAAAAAATTAGTCCCCGGTGGTGATGTTTACTACACATCGACGCCACCGCGGCGACGCTCACCTCGCCTACGTCCGCTTGAACGATCTTTTGTCCTCCAGGCGGATCCTCTGCTGCTCTGCAAGAGCGGCTGCACACAGAACACACAGAGCACGCGCCCGTCGCGTCGGGACGTCATTATCACGCACGCACACCACGCTGGGTGCGTGTGTGTGGTGTATAGAGCTATAGTGTAGCAGTTAGCAGGCTGCGCAACGAACCCGGCTACCCGAGTTCGATTCTTGCTCACGGCCGACACCGGTGACGATTATCTGAACCGGTCCTGGGCCTCCGCTAGGTCGATTCAGCCTCAAATGGGTAGCTGGTGCGGTGTGTAAACATTGCCAATAGGAAAACAAAGGCGGTCGGGGGTGGTGTTGGCCACCCACCCCCTCGTGTGCCGTACCCGCCATTATAGATGCTCGCTAACAGCACTTGCCCCAACAGTCTGTCAAGGAAATACGGGGGGTCTTTGTCTTTATATAGAGAGATGCACATACACATACAAATATCCCCCGTATTGCCCTAACAGACTGCCGGGGCAAATGCTGTTAGCGAGTAGCAGCTATGAAGGACGGCAAAAGTACACGACCGGGCAGGGCAGGCGGCCAGCACCACGCCCGGCCGCCTTTGTCTCTCCAGTGGCGATGTTTACACACCGCACGAGGTACTAATTTGAGGCTGAGTCGAGCTAGGGGAGGCTCAGGACCGTTTCAGAGAATAATCATCAGTGTTGGCCGTGAGCGGGAATGGAACTGGGGTCGCCAGGTTCGTGGTGCACGCTGTTACCGGTACACTACTAACACACACGTGGACTGACACACACATGGACGAACAAACACACACACTTAAAACAAATTCTTAATACAAACTGAATTTATTATTCTTATGTTTCTATTTACGTGACTTTACCGAAAGAGACAAATAATAAATAAAAGCCACCCGTTTCTAAATAATAAAATAAGTAGGATAAAAATGTTCCGCCATTTTTTTTGAAAGTGTAAAAAATATATAAACTCATTATAATAAATAAACTTATGTTACCTGTAACTATGTCCAGATGCACACAAATTAACCCGAATAAACATAATGTCACTGACCAACCCCCGCACAGAGGGGGAAAGTGTGGAACGAAAACATAAAGAGATTTATCTTCTTGGTTCTTTCGGTAAAGTCACGTAGAAGGGAAGTAATACAATAATAAAAATTAAACATAATAAAATAATTCTCACGACGTTTCGGCCACAACGCAAGCAGCCGTCCTCAGGTGAAAACCAGGTCCAACCCAGCTTATATATATGCTCCAAGCACGTGTGCTGTTTCATTCAGACGCTGTCGCCTCGACAGACCTGTTTTTCACCTGAGGACGTCTGCTTGCGTTGTGGCCGAAACGTTGTGAGAATTATTTTATTATGTTTTATTATTTTATTACTTCCCTTCTACGTGACTTTACCGAAAGAACCAAGAAGATGAAGCCCTGCAGTCACGACAGCTTTAAATCGAAAAAATTTACCCGTAAAAACAAAGTTTTTCACTATAAATCCTTTATATGCGTGGCGGCTAGAGTCCTCTCGTCCTCTGGCTTGAGATGGCTGCCATATATGGGTCAGATGATTGCAGCGCAAGCATTAAGCAATTGGTAATTAAATATAATATTTTTGTCCTAAAAAGTGTAACATTTTGGAAAAAAAAATTCACGAACATTAATTGTCACGCACAACGAGTCTGTGTGGAAAATGTCAGCTCGATTGGATCACGGGAAGTGGGTTAAAAAACGACCGAAAGATTTGCACGGTCGTAAGCGCGCAAGCAAGCAAGCACGCAAGCAAGTGAACTTAATATAAAGGATTTAAAAATAAAGAGATTTGTTTATTTAAATAATTACAAGTCTAAAAAGATCACATTTTGTATCGTTTATAAAAAGTGTAACAAAAAAGTTATTATTATTTTAGTCCCTGGGTAGTTTTACTCGCAATATGTTTATGCCTCAAAAGTAAAAAAAAAGGCTATAATTCCCCTCACACCTAGCTTTTGTGACAAGGACAGTGATATTCAGAAATGTAGCTATTTTCAATGATAAAACGTGGTGTGCATTTGTCATTCCTTCACATAAATTCCTGGTCACAAAAGCAAAGTTCGTGGGGAATAATAGTCATTTTCTATAATTAGTAGGCTTAAGCAAATACAAAATAACACTTACTACCCATCGTGCATATTAACGATCATCAAACACTGCTCAACCTTTATCATCTTACCTAATAATTAAGAGTAATTCAAATTAGTAAACAGTAATATCTATATATGTTTTAAAGGAGCTGTTAATATGCACGACTCACCTTGTAGCTTGTCCACGGAAATGAGAATCCCCCCAAATTTGTGTGTGGCGTGTTTACAAAATGCCTGGGGCCGATTTTTAGTTCCCAGTCCCTGTCAATTGGGTGACGTTCACGCCTGGTGGTGGTAGTTGTTGTGGTTATTGTGGTGGTGGAAGTTGTTGTGGTGGTGGTTGTTGTTGTATCTGCTCAACCGCCTTCTGGCGTGCACCAGGGCCACGTGGCGCCCTCGCGGGGAGTTCCCAGCAGCGTCAGTGGTGATCCACCAACCCCCCCCCCCCCCCACAGTGCTGGGTCACAGCGAGGCTGCAGGTTGCCCCTCAGTGCCTCTGTTTGTTTTTGTTGTCGCCGCCAACGCGGGACTCCATCAGTGGCGGGAATCCAGAATATTATAATCTGTGTTTGTAGTGCAGGAGGAATCCGATGAGCTGTGAAGCTCTTTGTGTTCCCAGATGGTGCAATGGCGAGGGGCGGGCGTGGGGGCAGCGTGCGTGGTGACGTCACCACGTCCACGACGCAACAACAGATAACTTGAACAGCTCGGACATTGATGGAGCCTTTTGTGTTTGGCGCCATCTCTTGATTTGTTTATTAATTTGTAGATATAATTTGCTTGGCAGTGGCTTTGTAGAGGATTTGGTCCTCGTGTTTAATGAACAGCGTTGCTGGATGCAGTGAGCACGAATGACGCTGTACACAACTAAATTGTTGTTGTTTGTGTTCAGTATTTTTATTGTAGAATCAACGATACAGGCTAATAGTTGTGTGGAAACCCTCCACGAAGAGGCGGTTAAATCCAGGCATCTACCCTACGTCCTTCCTTGTGGAAGAGCTATGTAGATGACACATTCGTCATCTGGCCACATGGCCTGCCAGCACTGAACCTATTCTTCAACCACATCAACTCCATACACCCAGCCATCAAATTCACCATGGAGATGGAAAAGGATGGCAAGCTACCATTCTTGGATGTTTTAATCGAAAAGAGACCAGATGACTCATTGGGACACTGTCTACAGGAAAGCTACCCTCATAAAAACCCTACACCATAGGGCTCATTGCATCTCCGAATAGCACCACCTAGCCAGTGAGCTGGAGCACGTACACCAAGCCCTAAAGATGAATGGATATTCGGACCACACAATCCGCAAAGCTGTCACCCAAACGTGAGGAGAGAACCATCTGAGGACCCAATCAAAACCATCACCTTGCCATACATAGCAGGGGTCTACAAAAATATTTCCAAAATCATGAAAAAACACAAGATCCAGGTTCTATTCAACAGAGTACATACAATTCGTGACCTGGTCCCGTCTGTGAAGGATGTGATCCCTGACATGCAATACCCCAGTGTCTACAAACTAAGTTGTGTTTGCGGCAGTAGTTACATTGGGGAAACTTAACGACATGTCTCGGACCGTGTTCGTGAACACAAGTTAGATCTGAAATACAGTGGGACCATTACCTCTGCCATTGCTGATCATTGTTTTCACGCTTTGGGTTCACACGAAATTAAATTTTCCAAGACGAAGGTACTCTGCAAGCCCACTGGCTAGCATCAAAGATTTGTTCATAAAGCCATATAGATATATAAACACAGACACAACTTTAACTGAGAAGATGGATACAAACTGGGCAATCATTAACCAGGTAAAGTCTTAACTGGATGTGATGTTTCCATCCTACCTGCTGATGTTAGCAGTTATTTCCGACTCTCTCAGTTACATTCACTAACACAGCCAACCGTTAGGTGTGTTAGTAAATGGCGGCTTGCTACTACATCGTCTGGGTCCTCGCTAAACTTGCATTTACAAGCAAGTTTCCGTCTCCTACTCGCTCCTCAAAAATGTATCTCCTACTCGCTCCTACATTGGCATTGGCTGCCCCGCCCATCTCTAAACCTTTATAAACAGCCTGCCTCAGCAGATTTCCCCCTCTTTTTCACCTGAAGATGATTGCTTGTGTTGCGATCGGAATGTCGTGATTTTTATTTTCTTTTTTCTACGTGACTTTACTAAAAGACCCAAAGAGTATGATACAAGTGTAGTGCCATACGACATCACTACTGTGTCAGGACTGTACGAGCGTAGGAACATATGACGTCACTACTGTGTTGGCTCTGTATGGGGGCTGTAGGTGGGTGTCACGGAGGTTGTGTCAGGCCATGACACTCTGCATGAACCCAACAGGACACGTGTCCGGACAAAAGGGGGCCAGGGGCCCCAGGGGGGAGTTTGGTGGTCACGTGGTTGGGGGCCCGGACCTTCTCGAAGGATCGAGAAGGGGGGCGTGGCCTGGGGCAGGGCCAGCCATGCCGCAGCAGACATAAACGGGATGTGAAGACAGTGCGTGGCTGTTCAACCCCGGGATGAAGACTTTACCAAAACATCCACGTTGGCTTCACACACACAGCGGTACTTATTTTATCACCCCTCAACTCCCAAGGAAGGTTGTGAGGATTGTTTATGCTCAGCCCCCCCGTTGTGATGGAGAGCCATGCATCCCCTAGCCACCGACAGCCACCAGCCAGTCACGGGCGTGGCACTGCGCGTGACGATGACGAGGGTGGCGAGCGCCGTGCGGCGTGGTGTCTGCCCTCTGCACTGTTCACGTTCACCTCTCTCAGGACGCGCCACTCAGATCCACAATCCTCATTGAGGCACCCCAACCCAATCCCAGCCCAGGATGTAGGGGCTGAGCGAAGGTTTGGTGAAACGAGTGCAACGGCGCCATGGAGTCGGTGCTGTAAAACGACAGCAGCCCCGCGTCCCAGTCCAGATGAACCCCGACTCTCCGCGGAGGCTGCGGCACCTTCATTGAGGTCTCTACCCCGCCATGCCGTACTGAGAATCTGTCGCCACGTTTCAGTAGACACCAGGAGACGTCACTTCCTCCCAGGCGGCACTCAGCACCATTCCCTCTCCGTGGGATCGTCCCATACGTTACTCCAACCTGAAACCAACCCATACGACCCACGTCCACCTCCCAGTAGTGCTGACCCGACGAGAAGCTCTCAGAGCACAGGACTTGGTGACAGACATCAAAGCGGTGTGGGTGATGGGGGCGACCCTGGGGGACATCGCTCAGTGTCACCGTCCTGAGATCCGAGGAAATTTGGAGGCAGTCGTAGGCTGAGTTTTTGTCCAGAGTCGGTGAGCATCCATCTGCAGTGAGGACAGCGACAACCCCCGCACAGCGGTCATGGCGACGCGTTCGCAGTAGCGGCACGAGCAGTGCACACGGCATGTACACATACGTGGCATATTCATACACACACACACGCTGGTCTTGTGTTGTCTGTTGTGTTGTTGTGGTCATACCGCAGTACGTGATACATTGATACGTAACACTGTGATCATCACGCGTATGACAAATGCATACAGGACTAAAATTCAGT
>CM025637.2:983871-1015413 GCA_014621495.2 Entosphenus tridentatus
AATCGTAGTATTAGTGTACACATACTAGTATTCGTTAGTATTAGTGTACACATACTAATATTCGTTAGTATTAGTGTACACATACTAATCTGCAGTTTAACACGTTGGCATTCATGACCAATATTATCCATAATAGAGGTTTTTGGGTTATATTGCGTAAATATGTAAATGTGTCGTTAAAACCTCGCCACCACCCGACACAGCTACCTTCTTAGTGCTGTGTGGAAGCGAATCATCAAATAATACATTATTTAAATGCATGCCTACAAAGGGCAGCGTACTTCAATAGGGATTACCGTTGGTAGGGCTATTTTAATAAACACAATAGACAGGAAGGACAAGTTCAAAGGGCTCGCATAATGCACATGCATAATGTACGTTGCCTCAGTAATCCCCCCCCCACCACAATATTGTGTAAGAGCGCAGAAGGGTGGTCAACACATCTATGCCTCATTATAAGAAATGAAACAGTAAGACTTCTCCACAAATCTGGATGTCGCTGATGAAGCTAGTTGTAATTACTGGTGAAACGTCATACTCAGTATGTAAATGTTGTGGCTTGGCTTTTCGACACGCCGGTGTGGTGTACTAGTGGCGCATTGGCCACGTTCTGTTTGTGTGACAACCCTCAATAGTTGGCTGTGTTGGGTGGTGGTGGGTTTTGACGACACATTTAAATATTTACGCCATCTAACCCAAAAACCTCTTATGAATAAATACAAATAGTAATACACTAACATGACCATGGGTGTGTGTGCAGTGGCAGTGAACAGTGGTGATTATGCCAGCACAACGACGTTGATGCCACTCTCATATCGTCTCTCTACAAACACGATGCCTGTACAATAGCCACTACAGCCTCACATGCAAAAAGACAAAGATCCCCCTATAGCCGTAATAGACTGTAGGGGCAAGTGCTGTTAGCGAGCACCTATAAAGGCCAGCATGGCACACGAGGGGGTGGGTGAACAACACCACGCCCAGCCGCCTTTGTCTCCCTAGTGGCGATGTTTACACATCGCATTGGGTACTCATTTGAGGCTGAGTCGACCTAGGGGATGCCATGGACCGGTTCAGATAATCTTCACTGATGTTGGCCGTGAGCGGGATGAGAAATTGGGTCCCCAGGTTTGTAGCGCAGCGTAGCGCTAACCACTATACTACCTCCCCGCACCGTGCACATCGTGAGGGGGGGGGGTTATTTGACCATACTTCACCACTCTCATCGGTGCGCGTTGGCAATGGTGGGGATTGTGAACGTAGAAGCGTAGAGGTGCAGTACAATGGTTCAAGCTGCACTGCCCTCTGCTGGTGTGATGTGTAAACATTCGACGAGGGAGACAAAGGCGGCCGGGCGTGGTGCTGGCCACCCACCCCCTCGTGTGTCGTACAGTCTTCATAGGTGCTGCTGCTCACTGTGAGCACTTGCCCCAGTACCCAGCAGTATAGTTTAGTAGAATATTGAAACTGTTAAACGAATATTATTTCATACTCTTTGGTTCTTTCGGTAAAGTCACGTAGGTAGAGAAAATATTAAATTAAAAATAATAAATCACGATGTTTCGATCGCAACACAAGCAATCTTCATCAGGTGAGACAACTACAGCAAGAACACTGCCGAAGTAGGCGAGAGAGCTGCCGTGACAAGAGGTTATATGGGTAGAGATAGTGGTGGGGCAGAAATAAGAAAGGGGGGAGGCAAGGGGGGACAGAGAGGGGGGTGGGGTATAGATAATCGATGGAAGAGGGGAGAGAAGCTGTGTTAGTGATGTTAATGTGAGAAATTAGCATGTAAATGTAAGATCGGAGAGGGGCCTCCAGGATGGGGACGCGGAGGTGGCTATGTTAATGTTGGAGATTAGCATATTAATGTAAGATCGCAGAGACAATACCAAGTCGAAATCGGCGCGTGGAGGTGGTTACGTTGGTGTGAACATATTTTAAGCTGTTAATGTAAGAGATTAGCATGTCAAAGTCAGAGAACCGGGTACAGAAGCACATCGAGGGCCACAGGATCTGCAGCGTTGGCCGCGGCGCTGTGAGAGGAAAGCATGTAAAGGGCAATGATTGCTGAGCCAGTGAGACAAACAGCCCATGATACAGCAAGAGCCATCGATACATCTAGGCTAAGGGAGCAAAAGGCGGCCATGTTAGTGATACCGTAGCCCGTTAAAGCAAGGGCATCTAACAGGGTAATACTACTCAGAGAGTCGGAGGGTAACAGCCAAACGGCAGGCAGGATGGAAACATCACGGCAAGTTAGGACTAACCTGGTTAATAACGTCCTTCCAATGATTGCTTAGCTTATACCAGTGTCTCACACTCTTGTCACGGCAGCTCTCTCGCATACTTCAGCAGTGTTCTTGCCGTAGTTGTCTCACCTGATGAAGATTGCTTGTGTTGTGATCGAAACGTCGTGATTTAATATTTTTAATTTTATATTTTCTCTACCTACGTGACTTTACCGAAATAACCAAAGAGTATGAATTCATTCAGCCACAAAAGCTTCAAATCAATATTTTATTTTATTTCACCAGGTAGAGTGCACTGATCCATGTCGCTCTCTTTCAGAGTCTGCGTCTCTCTCCCCGTGGTGGCTTGGATTTCTCCCTGGTTCCTCGCGTTTTTCCCTCTACATTTATAATCAATTTGCATTCAGAGGATTTGGCTGCTGCTATAAATATCCACGTGATGAGCCACTTCGTAGAGCTGTCATTTGTGACAATCAGGTCGCTTGGCGACAAAAGAGCTAAATGGTACAGTGGGTTCCTTACCTGGGAAATTAAAATTACATTTTGATGAAGGTGAGGAGCACAGAAGTGCAGTGCAACGCAGCGGGACACGCAGGTGCAAGACTGAGGAACTCACAGATGAGAGGCAGAAATCTGTTCGCGACCCTTTCAAGGAAGCGGATCGTGGTGGCATCCAGTGAAGTGGGAGGTGGGGGTGCAGATTCGTTTGGGATCTCTCTCCTGCGACAACCACCAACAGCATCACACACAGACTCTTTAAACAAATGCAATGGAAGACTCAGCATTCATAGCACACACAGCCAGTGCATCACACACAGCCCGTGTCTCACACACAGCCCGTGTCTCACACACAGCCCGTGTCTCACTCAGCCCGTGTCTCACACACACAGCTCGTGTCTCACACACAGCTCGTGTCTCGCACACAGCCCACATCTTATACAACTCCCGTGTCTCACACAAAGCCCGTGTCTCACACACAGCAAGTGTCTCACACAGCCCGTGTCTCACACACGTCCCGTATCTCACACAAAGCCAGTGTCTCACACACAGCCGTGTGTCACACAGCCCGTGTCTCACACACAGCCCGTGTATCACACACAGCCAGTGTCTCACAAACAGCCCGTGTCTCGCACAGCCCGTGTCTCGCACAGCCCGTGTCTCGCACAGCCCGTGTTTCACAGACAGCCAGTATCTCACACACAGCCCGTTCTCACACACAGCCAGTGACTCACACACAGCCCGCGTCTCATACAGCCCGTGTCTCACACACAGCCACTTTATCACACACGTCCCGTGTCTTATTTACAGCCCGTGTCTTACACACAGACAGTGTCTCACACACAGCCAGTGTCTCTCACACACAGAACGTGTCTCACACACAGTGTCTTAAACAGCCCGTGTCTCACACACAGCCAGTGTCTCACACACACCAGTGTCTCACACACAGCCCGTATCTCACACACAGCCCGTGTCTCACACACAGCCCGTGTCTCACACAGCCCGTGTCTCACACACGGCCCGTGTCTCACACACAGCCAGTGTCTCACACACAGCCAGTGTCTCACACACAGCCAGTGTCTCACACACAGCCAGTGTCTCACACACATCCAGTGTCTCACACAGCCCGTGTCTTACACAGAGCCCGTGTCTCACACAGCGCGTGTCTTACACACAGCACGTGTCTCACACAGCCAATAATATAGGTTTTTGGGTTAGATCGCGTTATTTATAAATGTGTCGTAACCCTCCACCACCCGACACGGCCAAACAGTAAAACATGTGTCACGTTTACAAAGGACAAAATAATTCACTTCTTTAGCCCACCGGTGTGTGAGAAGAGAGAATCAACATCATTTAAAATTTGAGTACGACGTTTAGCTGGTAATTACATCCAGCTTCATCGGACAAGCATGGTGAAGAGCACCTCTTGCTCCCGGTCTTAAATAGAGCAGAAGCAAGATGACGTCATCATTGAATTCATTCTGGTACAGTGATTCGAGGCGGAGAGGGGGAGGGTTTTGTAATTATATAGATTGGTAATCAATGCAATTGTTGTTCATTGGTATTTGTTTCCCCTATAAGGAATTGTAATTGTATTATATATTTTATTTAATAATACGCTTCCGATGAAGCTGGATGTAATTACCAGCGAAACGTCGTACTCAAATTTTAACTGATGTTGATTCTCTCTTCAACACACCGGGGGGCTAAAGAAGTGAATTATTTTGTCCTTTGTAAACGTGACACATTTTTTACTGTTTGGCCGTGTCGGGTGGTGGAGAGTTACGACACATTTATAAATAACGCGATCTTACCCAAAAACCTATATTATGAATAATATTGGTCGCGAAAGCCTTCGTGTTAAATTGACACAACCAATGTCTCACGCAGCCCATGTCTCACGTACAACCGGTGTGTCTAACACACACATGCTGTGTTGTGAGTATTTAACCGTGGTACGTTAAGGATCGTACCTGCGCGTCTCCTCCAGGTGCCCCTGTGGAAGAGAGAGAGATCATGAGTGACGTCTCTACCCTTGGACCATGAGTCCCCCTGCCGCTGCCTTCTCTGTTATTCTGGACACCATTGACGTCTCCACAGAGGCACTCCCCACCTGCAGGAAGGCGAGCGAGTCCCTCTTGTGCTGCAGAGCGTGCAGGCGAGCGGCGGCCGCCTGGAGCTCGCCGATCTCCCGCTTGTGACGAGCGATGTCCTCGTCGATCCGGGACAGCAGCTCGCGCTCTTTCACGGCCACCCGACGTAGAGTCTCCCTCTCGTCCTCGTCCAGAGCCTTTCTTAGGCGGGCGAACTTGCCCGTGATGCGACCCCTGATCCCGGCCACCGATTGCTGCAGAGATGCGGGGACCACGATTGGCTCCCTGAGCCATGAGCCACTCCGTGTGTGCGTGTCGGCGCCGCGGTTGCTCGGAGATGTTGACTCCCTCGCCTGGTATACATCAGGTCGCGGTTTATATCCTGACACTGACGCCTGTCTATTTGGAGTTTGTTCTCTCTGTAGTCGCATTGACTTTCGCTGGTTCTTCCGGTTTTTGCCTCCACATTTAGAATCAACGTCGCTCGTTCAGTTTATTTGGCTGCCGTCAATTTCCATGTTACAATCAGCCACTTGGTTGAGCTATCATTTGTGCTAGCCAAATTGCATACAATAAAGAGCTACACAGCTCAGTGGGCCTTACCTGGTAAAATAATAAAATATTCTCTAGTGGTGGATCATGCCCCAGTGACGAGGGGCTAATGGGACTGAGTCGATCCATGCCAATGGGGCAAGAGGGGTGCGGCTATTTTCTTGTTTCTCCCCTAGAGGGTGCTGGGGTCGTGGATGTTGAGACTCGGGCACTCGGAGTCCGGTGGGGGCCCCCTCGTGGGTCTGACGAGATGTGGCGAGATGTTAACTACCTCGCCTGGTATACAGGGGGTCGTGAGTTCGATCACGACCCTCATTCCTGCTGTATATTTGGAGGCTGCGTCTCTCTCCTTGTGGTCGTGTGAATTTTTCTCCAAGTACTCCAGCTTTTCCCTCCACATTTAGAATCGGTGTAATCCAGGTCGGGTTTTCCCTCGAGTGCGACTCGGGGTTAGAGTCTAAGCCCTAAGGCTTTCGTTATCTGCTGTGAACAAGCCGTAGAGCCAAAGAGTGTCTCTGGGTTCAAGCAAGCGTTTCGAGTACAGTATTTTGAGCATTTGTCTATCAATTTCCACCTGATAAGCAATGTCATTGCGCTATAATTTGTGATATTCAGGTTCCTTCTGAAGAAAAGAGCTACATAGTTCAGTGTGGCCTTACCTGGTAAAATAAAAATAGCTGTTAAAATAGACTCCTGGTGACACAATTAGGGATGGTGTGAGGTGCAGCTATGTGGTGTGCCTGCCTCTGCATCCGTGCCGGTGCTCGACCTCCCATGCAGCGCAACAGCTGCACCACAGCTCCATCCAGACAATCAGTGGCACTCTCTACATTTTTTTTTGCCACAGGAGTGGAAGACGCGATGCCGAGTAACCCGACCTCGTGGCAGACTCGCCAATGTGGCTATTGAATGTGGTAAACGTGCACCCCCTCATAGTTAATGTTGAGTTTGAAAGTTAATGATATAGTTATGTCTTCTTGGTTTTTCGGTAAAGTCACGTAAAAGGGAAATAATCAAATAATAAAAATGTAACATAATAAAATATAATACAATATTATAAAAATAAAACAATGAAATATTGTTTTATTTGTATTATATAACCAAGAAGATGAATCCCTGCAGTCACGAAAGCTTTAAATCGAGATATATTTATGGTAACAGGCATCAGAGTTAAGAAGCTGCACGAAATTCGCTTGAATGCATTTGACCTCCACGACTTCCACACTGGGTGGAGGTCATGGGGGTCAAAGAGCCAAACCCGGACACGGTACCTGCGCCTCCTTGCGAGTGGCCTCCATCCGCTTCACGGACTCCTCCGCCTCCTTCCTCTTCTCCTCCACCACTCGCCTCTCCTCCTCTACGTGCATCTGTAGTGAGAGCCGAGACGTCAGCAGGGGGAGACTCCAGCCCCCTGAGCCACCACTCACATCGCCCTTCCCTCCACACTGACCCCTCCATAGCGACGGCCCTCATCTCCACGCTACCATTGTATGGCGACTGTGAGTGGAGGGGGAACGCAGGGTGGGCAAGCTGATGCCTCGTTGTAACAGAAGCCATTTTGGACCCCTGCTGGCTTGATGTCCGTACCGACTCGGACCCAAGAGCACATGTGCCCACAGCTGTCTAGTTTAGAAGTTTCATGTATTAAAATTGTCTGTCAGGTGGCTGTGATATCAGTCTCAGATTTCTATTCACTTCAGTCCTTTACAAGGGAATTATGTTTATTGAGAGCCTGGCACGCAATACATCCTAAGGGTGTATCCTAAAATACCAAGCAGGAGATGAGCTGTACAGGTAGAGATTTATAAGGAAGATAATGAACACATGATGTTTCGATTTAAAGCTTTCGTGACTGCAGGGATTCATCTTCTTGGTTCTTTCGGTAAAGTCACGTTGATTATGTTTTATTTGTATTATTTTATTACTTCCCTTCTACGTGACTTTACCGAAAGAACCAAAAAGATGAACTCATGATGATTGTTTTTTCATCAGATGTTGTGTAGCTGAGTGACAGAATTAGTCAGATCGTGTTGCGGTGTCTCACTCCGTGGGCCTCACCTTCCGTGTCTCATGCTCCTTCTTCAGCGTTGTGACATAATGTCCTTTGTGTTCACCTGCGATGGTGCAAGATAAGCAGACCAGGCTGCTGTCTACTGTGCAGTAGAATTTCAGCTCCTCCCTGTGCTCAGGGCATCTTCTCTCATCCAAATTCGCAGTGGGATCCACCACGGCGTGGTCTCTCAACCTGGGATTCTCCACGTGAGGCTTGTAGTGGGAAAAACAGTAGGACATCTCGCATCTCAGGCAGGTCTTCACTGCAGGGGTCTGGCCATCACTGCAGTGGTCACACACGACGGCCGTGGCCATCCCGTCACTAACTCTGAGCTGCTCTGCCAGGTTGGCGAGGGCCACGTTCCTCCTCAGCTGGGGTCGCACAGGGAAGGTTGCTCGGCACTGCGGGCAGCTGAAGCTGCTCGCCGTCTCCCAGGCAGCCTCCAGACACCGCAGGCAGAACGAGTGTCCGCAGCTCAGCGTGGAGGGGTAGACGAATGTGCCCAGGCAGATGGAGCAGCGCAGCTCACTATCCACATTCTCACTGGGAGTCACACTCGCCATGACCCATGGGATTCGCTGGGATCGCTCGCTGTGTGGCTCAGAGAGACGCTGGACCAGGACCTCTCTCTTATAGCGACGGTGGAGAAGGAAGTAAAATGCAAATCATATTTTCATTGTCGTCACTGACATCACGAGGCACTCCCTGGAAAGTGAACCCGTGCCCCGAGGTGCGCAAACAGCAGCCTCAAGGTGATCATGGCTACTGTACGCACCTCCCTAGATCTAAATAATAGAGCTTTGTTGTCATTATAAATTGGAGCGATTCAGCTGCGTTGGCTCCTTTGTGAGATGAGTAAAGAGAGATAAACCCATTCTTCACAGGTTAGGATGCGGTGTCTGTACCGTTAGCGCTGCACTACGAACGCATCAGAGACCCGAGTTCGATTCCCATTCACGTCCATCACCACCATCTTGTATTATTTATTATATATATAAACGCCTAACTTTATCTGTGATGAACGCTGCACTTCCCGTAGTTTTCATGCAGGAGGCGCGTTGGTTTGAACGACGGGGGCGCACCGACAGACATTCGATTACGTTGGAATCTATCTGCAGAACGAGGCGATTCGGCGTTGAATCCCAGAATCTATTTCTAGAATCGACTTGGCCCACATAGACACGACTTTGCCATTTGTTTTGCAACAATGTCCCATTCACCCCGCATACGCTATCACAATCAACAAGTTGCAGGAACAGACGTTTTATTACGTTGTTAAGTGCACAACTTTATCTGTCTACGATTAACATGATGAAAGCTTGAGAGTGAGAGAGAGAACGAGGCGATTCCGAGTTGATTCCCAGAATCGATTCCCAGAATCCACTTGGTCCCCACCGACACGACTTTGCCATTTGTTTTGCGACGACGACAATTTCCCATTCTCCCCACATACGCTATCCCAATCAACAAGTCGCATGACAGACGTTCGATTATGTTGGTGAGCGCACTACTTTATCTATCTTTGTAGTATACATATGATGAATGCTTGCGAGAAGAGCGAGGAGAGGCCAAGGAGAGGCGGCCCACTCTTCTCTCTCTATTTGCCTTCATAATGTTTTTTAAAGATGTTTTCACTTCCAGTAACAAATTATGGACGAGGACGAAGATCCCGTGCACCCTGCATTAACGACGTCGTCAATATGGTGAGCAGGCAGACATCAGAGGTGTTACGATGGACAATCGACACGTCGTGCCATACAACCCCTACTTGACGCTCATGTACAATGTGCACATCAACGTGGAAATGAGCACTTCCCTTCAAGCCATCAAGTACATCTATAAATACATCTTCAATGGATTTGATTGCGCCAACATTGCTCTCACTTAGAATGGACAGCCGGAACTGCGCTACGATGAAATCACCAATTTAATCGATTGCTGGTACGTGAGCACTCCAGAGGCAATGTGAAGGCTCGAGTCCAAGATGTCCAATCGCTCGCACACTGTGATGAGACTGCCAGTCCATCTGCCCAACCAACAGACGATAATGTTTCAAGCTGAACACGAGGAGGAAGCTCTGCTAGCAGCACAGACCGGTCGCACGAAGCTGGAATCAAAGCGATCAAGACACATTAGTGGCTCTACACCGACATCCCGCAGCACTACGTCTATGTTTGAGGCAACTGGCAGAAGCAGCAGAGAGGAGCCGACAAGATTATGTCCTGCATGTACACGGTCAACTTCAAAGACAAAGAACGTTTCTATCTTCGAATGCTGCTGTTGCATGTTCGAGGTGCGACCAGCTTTGAAGTGCTGTGGACCGTCGACGGAGTGGTGTGCGAGAGCTTCAAGGCAGCAGCTTCAGTGCGAGGTCTTCTTAATTCCGACGACAAGAGGGATTTCTGCTTGATGGTTGCCGGCACCTACATGATTCTGAAGCAGTTGCGCGAGATGTTTGCTTTCATCTGCTGCTTCTCTCAGCCCGCATCACCTCTCAGGCTGTGGGAGGACCACAAATTGGACTCTCGACTATATGTGAAGACGACCCCGCGATCAACAAAGCACTTCACGATATCTACAACGTTCTGCAGCAGCACGGATTCTCTTGCAAAGCAATTGGCTTACCAACACCAAAGAGAAAACCACCGGAAGTAGATGTGTATGACCAAGTTCAGGAAGCAAACGAGGGCGCACGACGTCTCGCGATGCTCAACGAGAAGCAGCTCGACACGTTCAACAAGATCATCATGGCTGTCGATGATGAGAATGTGATGCACCAATGCTTCTATCTCGACGGTCCTGAGGTTCGAGCAAGACCTTCCTGTACACAACTTTCATGGTGTACATCCGGGGTCGAGGACACATTGTACTGCCATTTGCAACGAAAAGCATCGCCTGAACAATGCTCAAAGGAGGACGTAATGTTTACAGCGGATTAAAGCTTCCAGTTCCCTTGCTCGAAACTTCAGTCTCCTCCATGCGGCCTGCATCGCCACAACCTGAAGTTCTGCGCAAAGCTTCGCTCATCATCATCGACGAAATTACTGTGCTGCCGAAGAACGGACTTCGCTGCATCAACAAGCTCTTGTGCGAGGTGATGGGCAATGATAAACCATTCGGCGGCAAATTCTTCGTTGTAGGCGGCGACTTCCGAAAGACTCTTCCAATTTTGCCGCGAGGAACGTGAACAGACATCGTTGAGTGCTGTATCAAGGCAAGCCGTTTGTGGAAGAACTTCACGCAGCTCATGCTTATGACAAACATGTGCAGCGAAAGACAAAATGGCTGCTAAAAGTTGGAACAGGCACCTTGCCGCCAGTGCTGGGAATCTTTGAAGAGGGCACAATTCAAATCCCGCAGCAGATGGTGTCAACGGAGGATCTCATTGAATCCATCTTCGGCAACATTGCATATATGTCTATAGACGACCTTTCGAAGCGAGTCATTGTCGCACCAACCAATGCACAGACACTCGAAATGAACCGCAAGATCATCGGACAGATGCCTGGCGAGCCCGACATTTACTAGAGCGCTGATTCAGTCATGACCGAATATCTCAATGACAATACATTTTCCAGTCAAGTTTCTCAACGACCAGATGCCATCAGGAATGCCACCACACGTCCTGCTGCTGAAGAAGGGCATCATCATCATGCTTCGATGGAATCTCGACCAAAAGAAAGGACTTTGCAACGACGGATTGTCGAGGAGCTCGCGAGAAATTTCATCAAGGCGCGGATCATCTCCGAGTGTAACTGAAGCGATTCCGTGTTGATTCCCAGAATCGACTTGGCCCCCACCGACACGACTTTGCCATTTGTTTTGTGACGACGACAATTTCCCATCTCCCCGCATACGCTATCACAAGCAACAAGTCGCAGGGACAGACTTTTGATTTCGTTGGAATCGATCCGCCGATGGAGGTCTTCTCGCACGGCCAGCTCTGTCGCCTCATCTCGATCCCGCAATCCCAAACAGGTGAAAGTCCGCATCGAACCGAACCCCCAGCAAGGACATCTACTTAACGGTAAGAGAAAATGCACACGAAATGTCGTTTTCAATTAAGTCTTCCAGATGTAAAATGATATAGGCTTTTAATGAAGAAATACAATTCTCTATTTCAAAACATAACATTCAGAGATGTTTCATTTTAAAACTTAAAAACGGAGCATCGAGTGCTTGCGTGAATGCATCGTTCATGTGCAAATTTTGTGACTTTCCTGGTTGAAGGCCGGAAATGCAACTAGTTGGTAAAGATGATCTGAATCTATCCTGGGCCTCATCCCCTAGGTCAACTTAGCCTCAAATGTGTACATTGTGCAGTGTGTCATAAACATCGCCAATGGGAACACAAAGGTGGCCGGGCATGGTGCTGGCCACCTACCCTATAGTAAGCCGTTCCAGCCTTCATAGATGCTTGTTAACAACACTTGCCCCTACAGTATGATGAGGCTATATTGCGAATCTTTGTCTTTATAGTGATGCATATGCATTTGTGTCTCTAGCATGTTTGTGTGTCTGTCCGTAGTTATGTTTATTTCTCCTAAGTGTGTATAATCTGTTTCTCTGATTATTACTGTAAAGTAAATACTTCTTTGTGTCTCCAGTGTGTTTGTGTCTGTGTGTAGTACTCTACATTATATACTTCTGTGTCTCCAGTCAGTGTGTCTCTGCAGAACTGTACATGCTTCTGTGTGTCTCCAGTGTGTGTGTAGTACTGTACATGCTTCTGTGTGTCTCTGTGTGTAATACTGTATATGCTTTTGTGTCTCCGGTGTGCGTCTCTGTGTAGTACTGTACATGCTTCTGTCTCCAGTATGTGTCTGTGTGTAGGACTGTACATGCTTCTGTATGTCGCCAATGTGTGTATGTCTGTAGTACTGTACATGCATCTGTGACTCCAGTATGTGTATGTCTGTAGTACTGTACATGCATGTCTCCAGTATGCGTCTGTGTGTAGTAATGTACATGCTTCTGTATGTGTCCAGTCTGTGTATGTGTCTGTGTGTAGTACTCTACAGTATATACTTCTGTGTCTCCAGTCAGTGTAGGTCTCTGTGAATAGTACTGTACATGCTTCTCTGTGTCTACAGGCTGTGTCTCTGTGTATAGTACTTTGCATGCTTCTCTCTGTCTCTAATACTGCGCCTCCCATGAAATACATCTCGAGGTAGCAGAACAAACAAGGAGTTGATATGTTTGCCGAGTAAGTGATGAGCTAACATATACGATGTTCAAAACAATCATGTATAAAGTGTGCAACAAAGTAAAGTAACAAACAGACAACAACTATTTGAGACGACTGTTTTTTTGGCCACATCATTTTAGTTGTTTGAATAGGTTTTCCCCTTTATTCTGGAAACAAACCGGTGTTAAGATGTTTAAAACACCAAACTTAAACCTTTTACAAGGAATCATGTCTGCATTAACCACAATACTTGTGGTCAAAATGCAAATAAACACGTACTTTGATATATTAATTGTCTTTGAAACTGATTGGTGCACACCAGTGACAGCTTTCTTAAACATCTTAACTCCTGTTTGTTGCCAGAATACAAATATAAAAAAATAAATTTTTTTAAAGACGCTTTAATGAAATGTACTGTCCGAGCTGTCCCTCCCCCTGCCCCCTTCCCCCATCGCCCCTACCCTCCTTCCACATCCCCCGCCCCTCGGCGTGGTTCCCCGAGGCTTGCTGTAATGTAAGAGACCGTGGTGATTTACAGCCAACGTGAGTTGAGCGTGGACAATTAGAGCCGTAAAAAGATTGTTTTAAAATAAACATTTTACCTTTTTAATGATAGAATATAGTATTGTCATCAGTATGACATACCTATACCAAGTTTGCAGTCGATACGACATTGGGAAGACGGTTGAAATTGAGTTACAAGATTTGAGGATACGACAACAGACAGAGTTAATAAAAGCGTGTAAAATCTATTAAAATATATGTTTTAGATTTTTTACAATAGAATATAGTCTTGTCATCAGTACGACATAAGTATACCAAGTTTGCAGTCGATAGCACATTGGGAAGTGGGTAACAATAGAGTTACAATATTTTATTGTGGATACGACAACAGACGGAGTGAGTTAAATATATAATATTTTAAAATACTTTTTTTTAAACACGCTTTAATGAAATGTACCCAACTAGTAATGGCAGAACTCCACTACTCCAGGAAGTGGCCCCGAAGCTTGCCATGACGTAAGGGAGCGTCCCCCCCGCCAACTCCAAGCTGCCCCTCCCCGTGCTCCCTCCCCCATCGCCCATCGCCCCTCCCCTCCTTCCACATCCCCTACCCCTCGGCGTGGCTCCCCAAGCTTGCCATAACGTGAGGGACCTTGGTAATTTACAGCCAACGTGAGTTGAGCGTTGACAATTAGACCCGTAAAAAATATTTGTAAAAAAATATATAGTTTAAATTTTTTACGATGTAATATAGTATTGTCATCAGTATGGCATACCTATTCCAAATTTGCAGTCGATACGACATTGGGAAGACGGTTGAAATTGAGTTACAATATTTGAGGATACGACAACAGACAGAGCGAGTTAAAAAATATAAAAAAGACTTTAAAAAAAACACGCTTTAATGAAATGTACCATACTCGTAATGGCAGAACTCCATGACTCCAGGAAGTGGTCCCGCAGCTTGCCATAGCGTAAGGGACCTTGGTGATTTACAGGCAACGTGAGTTGAGCGTGGACAATTAGACCCGTAAAAAATAATGTTTTAAAACATATTTTTTATGATAGAATATAGTCTTGTCATCAGTATGACATAAGTATACCAAGTTTGCAGTCGATAGCATATTGGGAAGTGGGTAAAACTTGAGTTACAAGATTTTTTAAGGATACGACAACAGACGGAGTGAGTTAAATAAAAGCGTATTAAAAGCGTGTAAAAAAGGGGAAAACCTATTCTCGTATTTTGGTACCAGCAAAGGAGGTCCCATGATCATTTGAGTTATTCTTACGCAATCTGAAAAACCGTCTTCATTGTATTCTCTAATTTATTATTCGTAGGTCTACTATTGATATGTATATGTATGTGATACCAGAAGTTGGTACCCCTGCAAGTTGTTAATGGTAGATAAATGATGCTGTGGACGTTAACCTGAGTTGGACTCTGAACCTGACCTACACTGCACTAAACACGTGGCCTGGATGTATTTGGTCAGCTTATTAACTGGCATAAGTGTGGCCACGGTGCGTGAAATTGAAAAAAACCTTCTCGAAAAGTTCACCAATGCGAGCTAAGAGGATATAATGTCCAGGCCTCATCCAGCATCTCCACTGCCTGGTAAGATTGCCATGTTTGTAAACATTTTATTGGCACGTGGCCAATGAAATGATCAAATATTTGACCAATCATGTTTTCCTTATAATTTTTAATAGTGTATATGCAATGTTCCTTGTAACTTAACTGTGCCGATTAAATATTGTATTGTTAGTTTAAATGTTCAGCGAGAAATATTTAGTATTTGCTGATCTACAGTTTCCTGACCGAAAAGTGGGCTTGGTATTGCCCAATCATGGCCAGCTGGCTCAACAAACACAACTCATAGAGGTACATAGAGAGAAAAACATAGAGACTTGTATAGATACATAGAGACTCTTAGAGGTATACAGAGACTCATACAGATACATAGAGATAGAAACACAGACTCATAGAGAAAAATAGAAACTCATAGCGATACATCGATACTCATAGAGAAGTTTTTTTTTCTAATCCTGGCTAGCTGGCCAAAAAATATAATCAACTTACTCACCAGTTGTGTGAGAATTTTAACGACAGAGTTTAACACCAATATACAACGTGCTTCTCTCAGACTGCATAGAGCTTCTGCAGATAAAGTTCGCTTGTAAACCGTGTGGGCTGCTTCAGGTGACTGCACTTTAATTACCCCGCTGTGACATCATACACTGCCAAAGAATGAGCATTTTGGTTTAAATGGGTCAATTCAATGAATTCGCTATTCTGGCCCTGGTTACTTTTGATATGTTGATGATTTAAATAATTGAAATGGACGCCCGCTGCAAATGGGTCAGTTTGTTGCTTTCTTAATGGTTTTGCTTCGTGTGATTATCGGACTATATTGTTATTGTATTGTTACTTAGCAGGTTAAATATATACACATCTTATTCATAATCAACGTTTTTGGGTTTAGATCGCATTATTTATAAATGTGTCATAACCCTCCACCACCCGACACGGCCAATCAGTAAAAAAGTGTCACGTTGACAAAAGACAAATAGTTCACTGCTTTAGCCCACCAGTGTGTTGAAGCGTGAAACCACAACATTTACAATTTTTGAGTACGACGTTCCGCTGGTTATTGCATCCAGCATCATTGGGCAATTCGCCAGAATGGTGAGGCTCTGCTCTGTCTCCCGTTATTATATAGAGCAGCAGCAGGGTGACGTCATCATCAACTCATCAGGTGCAATGATTTGAGGGGGGGGGGTTATTGTAATTATATACTAGATTAGTAATCAGGCAGTTGTTACGATGCGAGTTGTAGATTAGTAATCAGTTGGAATGTGTTTTATTGTGATTATGCTACGTTAGTAATAAGTTAGTGTTTGTTTCCCCTATAAGGAATTGTAATGTATCTTATTTAATAATACGCTTCCAGGCCGCACTAAGCCTGTAGCTGTCTGAGTGATTAAAGTTATTTCTGTTTCTCTCAATTTCAATGGATTTTCTAATTAGTCTTTGCCAGTAGTAACTAGTTTTACACAACACTTCAACGTTGTCAAAATCAATTGAGTGTCCCTGTTGGCAAGCATGTTCTGCCACTGCCGACAGTTGTGTTTGTGATAGTTTAATATTTATCTGGTGTTCTTTTAGTCTTACACTAATGTTACGCCCCGTCTGTCCAATATAGCATCTGCCACATAAACAATTAATCCGATATACACCTTCTGTTGATAATTTAGGTAATTCGTCTTTTGTGCAAGTTACTAGTTGTTGAATTTTGTGTACTGTACCAAATCTTACTGTAATGTTTTGATTTAGCAAATAACGGGCTAATTTTGTCAGTTACTCCTGAGATAAATGGTATTTTTATTGTTTTAATAATCTGATCGCTTTCAGCAGTGTTGCTTTGCGATCGTGATTTGGCATTTAGTGCTCTGTTAATTTGAGCATTATTGTAGCCATTCTGTTCTAGTGCTTCTTTAACATGTTTAATCTCTCTCACTAGACTTTCACCATCTGACACTGTTTTAGTCCGAAAATTGTAAATGTTGTGGTTTCACGCTTCAACACACCGGTGGGCTAAAGCAGTGAACTATTTGTCTTTTGTCAACGTGACACTTTTTTACTGATTGGCCGTGTTGGGTGGTGGAGGGTTACGACACATTTTTAAATAACGCGATCTAAACCCAAAAAGTTGATTATGAATAATATTGGTCGCGAAAGCCTACGTGTTAAACACATATGTTAGTTGGGTTGGTTCTGTTGATTTGTAAATTAATGTTGTTTGTAGTATAGTTTGCATATTTACTTGTTATTGAGAGCGTGGCGCCATGCAGCACTTAATTTATAACTGCCTGCTCTGTCATTGATGTTGATTTTATGTCTTTCTATCTTATCTTAACGCAGTTTATATAGCGCCTAAACCAAGGTGCTTTATTGAGAACTAACAACGGTACGTATGAATCTAATGGTGGAGATTAGGTAAATGAAATTAATGACGGGAAGCAATGGGAAAATCTTTGATGCGTCAATTTGGTGATAGACAAATGTATACCAGTAAATGATGATGACAATTAATTCATTGAATGAATGGGGGAATGAGTGATAGCCATGTCATGATAATTTTGTCTTGAGAATTTGCAGAGACCCATCGTGGCTCTCAGGCCACGCGGTGTTCCCAGCCCACAGCGAGGAGGTGGTGGAGGTTCAGCCGCCCACAATTTTTGTTTCTCTCGTGTACAGTGCTGTATACATGTACAGTATTGTATACACTTTATTCTTTCTTTTTCTTTCATTCTATACAGTTACCAGACAATATGTATAAAAAACGAGAAAATATTAATCATAGTTTACATTCAAAATACTTCATGTTTAATGTCTGGGTTTATTCCATGAAAGGAAATGAGAGGGGTGTCTTATGACGAACCACGAACCAAACCTGAGTGTTCCCATTGTCGTTCAATTTGCCTATCGCAGATTTGCCGTTGGCAGATATTTTTTTATAGAACGTAACCTCCACGATAGGCACGGCTTTCCTGTACGTTATGTCACCACCAAACAATAACTCTGGGTACAAAGGTCAAGGTTCCTTCATGATCAAACAAAAATGGGGGAAGTTCATTGAGTTCATTGGTGTTTTACATTAACAATAAATGACGAACCCTTAGTCTTGTGTAATAATTTACTTTGCATTTTATCCCTGCATTGCCAAATGTATTTTACTTGTTACCCTCACGTACAACTCAGCCTAATTCAGTCCAAATTGCGAAGCCTTCCATATATTTCAGTACAGTGCATGTAGTAGACACCCACTGTGAACCAGTTAACTATATACAACATCTCAACTGATTGGTTGGCATTTATTGATTCATTTTTTCTCATCCAATAATATATAAACGCGCATGCAATACGAGTCTAACGTGTGACATTTTTCACATCAGTTCCTTACACCACGTTTAAATAGAAAAAAGATTGAGGCATCATGCCACAATTGAGGCATTTCATATATGTAGACTCTTCATTAATTAAAGATAAGAGTGTATGCTCTTAGTGTAAATTCATTACCGGATATGCTTAATCTACTGCTGGATGTAGACCTATTTAATCTGCGGCCAACTCTCACAACACTTGAATTGTAATGATCCACCGAGCAGCTCTACACGAACTGATTTCATCGCTCCATCTCCTTTGTCGTCTTTCTCTTGAATGCGATTCATTCCGAGGCTGCCCCTTTGTGATCCATCTTTACAATCAGCCGTCAACACGTGCCATCATAAATCCATAAACTAAACTATTTTTTATTGTACTAGGTAACGTCCACAGAGCTTTATAGCTCTTTAATGAACCGACCCTAGACCTACTCTTGGTCAACTTAGCCTCAAATGACGACCTGTTGTGGTGTATAAACATTAACATTGGGGAGACAAAGGCCGCCGGGCGTGGTGCTAGCCAACCAACCCCTGGTGTGTTGTGCCGGTCATCATAGGTGCTCGCCAATACCACTTGACTCAACAGTCTGTTAATGCTATGAGGGGACCTTTGTCTTAGTCTTGTCTGACTGTAGTATGGGTTGGAGGGTGGGGTGGGTGGCATTGTGCTCAAACATCAGTGGCGATTATCTCTGGAACAAGTGCCTAATGCGATTTGTAAACATCCACACTAGGGAGATACACCTCGCCTGGCCTTGGGCGAGCGTCACATCCCCCATAGCCTTAAAAGGTGCTCGCTTGCAACACTGGCATCACCTGTCTATGGAGATTACATGGGGGATCATTGTCTTTGTAAATCTATGCACTGGTACATGTGTTTTTGTATGTCTGTGTTTGCAAAAGCATGAACGCACACACCCATTCCATGTTGAGTTCGAAATGTGTAGCTCGCCTCGCTCTAAATGGCGATATTTGTCAAACGCCATTAATGAGTGATTGTACATGCGGTAGGGAACCCGAGTACGCAGACACATCTAACGCGATGGAGCAGGAGTTCATCTAAATGCTGTACTGCCATCTGCTGGCAAGCCAGGGTATGGTGACCTCAATGCCCAAGGGGAAGAGAGTGATCCACCTGGATGACAGGGGATCTCTCCCTCCTCAATGGAATCTAGTGCTGGATTTCAGGCACGCATCTCCACAGCCCGTGCTATGCAGGTGTAATAAAGGACTCTTTAGGCGATGTAGGTCTCCGTTTGTTCTTTATTGGGTTCTTGTCTCGCACCCTGCGATGTCCGCGTTCTGGACCCGCGCCTCTTCTGTCGTGCGCCCCGCGCACGCGTCGTGTGGTCCGCACACCCTGCAGCCACACCGCTGCTCCGTGTACCCCGCACACTCTGCAGCCACACCGCTGCTCCGTGTGCCCCGCACACTCTGCAGCCACACCGCTGCTCCGTGTGCCCCGCACACTCTTCTATCTCCTCACACCCCGCTAGCTCCACACACTCTGCTAGCTACTGCTACCCCACGTACACCGCTGGCCGACAGTGCCGTGACTCCGACCACGTGGCAAATGGCGCCACTCTTCTGCCACCACCCAGCGTGGCTCTCCCCTATTTCCACTCTCTCCCGACTCCCAGATCTCTTCCGCCTCTCACCCTATATCCTCCTTCTCACGTGACCCTGACTCCTCCTTCCCGCACTGCCCCTGTTTCTGTCCCCACTCAGCCCGACTCCCATTGGAGCCGAGGTGAGCAGTGGCTCCTCCCACACGCCCCGTCGACCAAGCTCCGCCTCCCCAATACTCCGGCCCGTGTGAGTGGTGCGGAGGCAGCGCCCACCCTGTCCTTGCTCGCATTACACAGGTACAGTACAGTAGGTTCTTAGAGGGCAAGAAGAGGGTGGTTGTAAAGTCCGTAGAGAAGTTTATGAATGACAGCAAAACAACCTAAGACTTTAGCTGGTGGAGTAAAAAGAGGTAAAGATGTCGAGATAGTTCGGTAAAGTTGGCTATTTCTGCTATGGACAGAGCTATTCATCTACGAGCCACCCATTTCAACTCACGCATTTATTCTGAATACATAATTTATAGTGTCCACAGGCCGTGCGGATTGTTGTATATGTCGGGTGTTGAAAAATATTTTGTAAATGAAAATGAAAAAATGCGTAATTAGCCAAAATTATGCTAATTTATGTAATTATGCACGTTATTTATGCTATATAGGCAGGTGCAATTTTTTTAAGTTATGCAAATGTTGCGATTACGCTAATGTAATGCGCGCGTAAGCTGGGTTTTGCTGCTCGGCTCTGGGCCAAATCATACGGCCCAGGGTATTTGTGGCAGGGCCCAGTATGGGGGCGTATGTGAAGGTCCACCGTTCACCTCCAGTCCAATCGGATGCGAGGAGAGCAGGGGCGGAACCTAAGGGCGGAGCCAGCAAGGTGCTATGCGGAGGTCGGGATCTGGAAGGTTCGGTGAAGGGCGTGGTGAGAGGGAGGAGACAGGATCACGTGGTGAAGGGAATATAGGTGGGATCCAGGAAGGGCTCCTGGTCAGTTGGTGGAGTCACGAAGCTGGACCACGTTGGGTGGCCGGAGGGTACCCGTGCCATCAGCCACGTGGCTGGAGGAGCTTCGAGCACACCATCGGCCAACGATGCACGGGAGCGGAGGAGCGGTGCGACTGACGGGAGGGCACGTGCGGGGCGCTCACAAGGAGCAGCCGGTCCGCTGTCGGGACCAGCGGAGTGCGAGCATCAACGAGAATAAAGAGAGACGGAGACCCAGCAGTGTGTCGGCGAAGTCCTTTATTACATTGGGGTCAGAAGCGGTTCGAGATGTCAAAACATCTCAAAAAGAAAATTCAACCTACGCCTTATTCAGATGACGATGGGGACCTTACTCCAGCGGTGGCGGTCCCAGACACTGAAGGCGCGGACTGGACGGCGGCAAGCGACACTGCGGGAGTGCAAGATATCGTCACGGGAGCCGGGCCGTCTACGTCTTCGGGCACCGAGGACGGCTGGTGGTACGTGGCTGAGCAAATTGACTCGCTGCGGGCCGTTTTGCTGAATTTGGTGACTGGTTGCGCCGACGACGGCGTCGGGACAACCACGCGTCAGGCCTCTGCGTGGGAGACTTCGGGTGGGCCCGAGCCTTCCGCCATTGCGGCCTCTGCGAGGCTTCCCGCCTTCTCCGACATGCGGTAGGATGCCGCCATCTTGGGCGCGGTCGCGATTGACTGGCGGGAAGCCGCTTCAGGTGGGAGCGGCGGGGGGGGCTCGCAGACACCGTCTGACATCTATAAAGGAATTTGCCGTTGGCGGGGATTGGAATCGGCTCTCCGCTCCGCCAAGTGGACGGATGAGGAGGCGTTGGAGGTCCTGCCGACGCTCCTCGATGACGCATCTTTAAAGTTTTTCCGCTCCATCCCGGCTGGGAAGAAGGCAATGTTAAAGGGGTCTTTCGACGAGATGGCGGAAGCATACAAGCCTCCAGACGACGCTCACCATAGATTCACCCAAAGACAACGGGCACCGGAGGAATCACCCGTGGCCTTCCGTGGCACTTTGAGCTGGCCATGGCCGCGTACCCCGAGACCGAGCCCGATTTGTTGGAGCCCTTGATACTGGGGAAGATGTTGGAATTGTCCAAGGACCTGGCCATCCCACTGCCATCACCGTTGGGCCGCTCCACCCCGGACCTCCCGTGCAGGCGCTGGCCGACGTCTCGGTCGACATTCCTCCGGGCTCGCAAATGCTCATTCCCCTGCGCTATTGGAAACCCGTGCCTGGGGTTAAAGGGGTGGCGGGTGTGTTGCTGTCACCGTCCAACACTGTTACTGGCGGCCTGGACATGGTCACGGCCCGGACAATTGTTCATCCGGGTCAGCCTCCGTTTTTACAAGTGGGGGTGCGGACAATGTCGTGGTGCCGGCCGGTACGGTCTTGGCGTTCACGGCCCATGCTGAAGCGGATCAGCATGGTCTCGTGGTGGGGGTTTTGGCTTCGAAGTCGCCGGACGATCGATGGATCGCCGGGTTGTGTCAGGAAAACATGTCCCTGACTGCGTACCAGCGGTCCGCGCTTCGCGCACTGCTGTCCAAATATTCCAATGTCTTTAGCAAGGATGATTTCGATCTGGGGCGCACCTCGCTGCTTTCCCATCACATTGATACCGGGGATGCTAGTCCCATACGTATGAATTCGCATCGGTTGAGCCCCTCGGTGAGGGATCACGTTTGCGGTGCGGTGGATGACATGCTGGCCGCTGACATTATTTCTTCGTCTAACAGCCCGTGGGGGGCTCCGGTTGTTCTTGTAAAGAAGAAGGATGGTAGCCTGCGCATTTGTGTAGATTTCTGGAGGCTAAATAAAGTGTCGGTTGTGGACGCGTACCCCCTGCCGCATATTGATGATTCCCTCGATGCCTTGTCTGGGGCGAAATTTTTTTCGACCCTCGACCTCTCCTCGGGGTTCTGGCAGCTCCCCCTTGACGAGTCGTCAAGGGAAAAGACAGCTTTCCGTACGCCTCAGGGGCTTTTTCAGTTTCATTGTCTCCCCATGGGATTGAACGCCGCCCCCGGCTACGTTCCAAAGGTTAATGGAACTCGTGTTGACCGGCTTGCAGTGGGACACGTGCCTGATATATTTGGACGACGTCATTGTTTTCAGCCGCACGTTTAGGAGCATCTTCAGAGATTGGATGCTGGTTTTGCTAGGGTGCATTCTGCTAATTTGAAATTTAAGCCCAAGAAGTGTCACCTTTTGCAACACTCCGTGTGCTATTTGGGTCACATTGTCAGCCCTGATGGTGTGGCCACGGACCCGGATAAGACAGCGTGCGTTCGGGACTGGCCAACTCCGGCCACGGTGGGGGACGTGCGTCGATTTGTCGGGTTCGCTTCCTATTACTGCCGATTTGTATCAAATTTTGCTATGATCACTAGGCCGCTGCACCTCCTTACGGCGAAGAATCAGAGGTTCAAATGGGGGCCGGAGGAGGAGAAGGCATTTTGCGGCCTACACGATCGATTGGTGTCAGCACCGACGCTGGATTACCCTGATTTCATTTTGCCTTTCATTTTGGTTACTGACGCCAGTAACACGGGCATTGGCGCCGTCCTATCGCAGTGTAAGGGTGGCGTTGAACACGTTGTGACTTACGGGAGTCGCATTCTATCTCCGGCTGAGAACCGCTATTGCGTCACCCGACGGGAATTGTTGGCTATCGTGCATTTTGTCCGCCAATACCGCCCGTATCTATATGGCAGAAAGTTAATTGTGCGCACGGACCATGCGGCTTTGCAATACTCCTTGAAAGTTGACCAGCCATCGTGCCAGCTGGCACGTTGGCTGGAAACTTTACAAGAGTTCTCGTTTGACATTCAATACCGTAAGGGTTCTCGTCACGCTAATGCGGATGCACTCTCCTGACTGCCACATGCCTGCGCGTGTGCCTCTGGCACAAATAGGTGCACGCAGGTTCCACAGCCCCCTCGGCCTGTCATGTCCGCTGTGGATAAGCCCGCGGACTCCACCTGTCCGGAGCCGGCAGATGGGATTTTGAATTTGCCGCGTTCCGTTTGGGTTCGTGAACAATTGCTCGATGACTCACTTGCGGCCTTGCGGAGTCAGGCTGCCAAGTCAAGGAGGTATCTGTCATCTGATGGGATGCCGGGAGCAGCTCTCCGGGACGGATTGTTCATGTGGAGAGAAGTCTTGCGGGGTCCCTGTCACCTTGTCGTTCCATTGTCGTTGCGATATGAATTGATTCAGATTCTACACGCTGAGAAGTTGTTACATCTTGGAGTGCAGAAAACCTTGTTGACGTTACAACGTGATTATTTTTGGCACGGCATGACGACTGACGTTGTCGGGCACATTCGTGCGTGATCCGACTGCGCCCAGCGGAAGCCGCCCAAACAGCCGTATGTTCCCCCAGTGCAATCGATTAAAGTCATGCGGGTTAACGAATTGGTGGCATTGGACATTCTTGGCCCCTTTCCCCCGTCTGCTCGGGAGAACACATTTTTGTTGGTGGGGGTCGAATATTTTTTGCGATGGCCAATGGCTTGGCCTTTGCCCGACCAGTCGGTGTCGTCTATCACGGAGGCATTCCTATTCGGGTATGTGATGGACAAGGGGGCGCCGGAACGATTGCTCACGGACCAAGGGCGAAATTTTTCTTCGAAGCTACTGCGGGATGTGTGCAACGCATTGGGCACTAAGAATGTTCGGACTTCTCCCTACCATCCACAAACTGATGGGATGGTTGAGTGGTCGAACCGGACCCTGTCGGCCATGCTCTGCCATACGGTTAGCAAGAAGCAGGCCGATTGGGATTTGCATATCCCTGGAGTGCTTTCCGCTTACCGGATGGCATCACATGCGTAGACGGGGTAATCGTCTTTCTTTTTAATGTATGGACGCGAGAATGTGCTGCCTGTGGAGGTGCAGCTTGACACGCGTGCGAAGGGTCCTGTGAAAACCCTCCCCGACTATATTCGCGAGCCCGTTCGGCGCGTGGCGGAAGCGCGGAATGCGGCCCGATTGGCTACGGCCAAGACCCAGGCCCGGAACGAACGGTGCGCCCGGCGCCCTCATCGTGCATCCCCTTGGCGTGTGGGGGACATGACCTGGCTCCACTGCCCACAGGTGCCGGTGGGGACCTCCCCTAAATTTCACAAACCCTGGCAAGGCCCAGTGGTGCTGATTGAGGTTCCTAGTCCCCAGTCCGCACGCGTTCATGTCGGGTTGCGCCGTTGGTATGTCCACACATCTCGATTGAAGCCCTACGTTGCCCCTCGTGTTGATGCGTCATCTCCTAACGTTGCCTTGCCGGTGTCTGTCGCGTCCGACGTGCCACTGCCCTTGCCTGTTCAACCTGCAAGCGCGCCTGTCGTGCCTCCTGTAGACGGGCCGACGGTGATCCTACTGGACACAGGGATTTCTGCACCGGGTGGGCCTACAACAGCGACGGGAGTACCTACTCCCGCTGCTCTTCAACCCCCGCCGAGGTTGCAGCTGGACGGAGAAACGATTTTGGGCCTCTCTGATGCGCGGGTTCCTGCAACGGACGGGCCTCCACCAGCGGCGGATGATTCCAGTTCCGCCGCTCCTTCAACCCCGTCCAGACTACGGTCTCCGAGGGCGCCGGTTCTCGTGAAGGACGGTCCGGCGGCCCGCACTCGTTCCAGATCCCTTCCCTTTAGTTGATTGTATTGCTTGTTATAATTGTCTTCTCCGTTGTGTCTGTTGTGATTGTTGGGGGTGTCGCCGTCGCTCGCATTATGTTGGTCCTGCTTCAGCCGGGATGGCTGGTCTTTTACATCAGGGGGGGGGGGGTCATGTAATGCGAGCGTAAGCGGGGTTTCGCTGCTCGGCTTTGGGCCAATAATACGGCCCAGGGTATTTGGGGCGGGGCCCAGTATGGGGGCGTATGTGAAGGTCCGCCGCTCACCTCCGGTCCAATCGGATGCGAGGAGAGCAGGGGTGGAACCTAAGGGCGGAGCCAGCAAGGCGCTATGCGGAGGTCGGGATCTGGAAGGTTCGGTGAAGGGCGTGGTGAGAGGGAGAAGACAGGATCACGTGGTGAAGGGAATATAGGTGGGATCCAGGAAGGGCTCCTGGTCAGTTTGTGGAATCACGAAGCTGGACCACGTTGGGTGGCTGGAGGGTACCCGTGCCATCAGCCACGTGGCTGGAGGAGCTTCGAGCACACCATCGGCCAACGGTGTGCGGGAGCGGAGGAGCAGTGCAACTGACAGGAGGGCACGTGCGGGGCGCGCGCGAGGAGCAGCCGGTCCGCTGTCGGGACCAGCGGAGTGCGAGCGTCAACGAGAATAAAGAGAGATGGAGACCCAGCAGTGTGTTGGTAAAGTCCTTTATTACACTAATGTATGCGATTAAGAAAATTAGGCTTGGCTTCGTTGTCTAGGGTCTTATTATCAATCGGGATAATACAATGATTCTCGCTTTAACTTTTACTGATTATGTTTTAGTGTGTTTATGTCAGGTCTCCAAATTCAAATCTCACCGCAGGATGCAGTTCTTATAATTACGATTATTATGCATGAACTTAGGAAGGCACCACTCAGACACTTCTGTGTTAAGCAACTTTAATATCTAAACAAAACATAACACTCTAATGTGCGAACTCTTATGCTTGGAATGTCAACATAGTACTCCTGGAGATGTTCTCCTCATTGATCCGTACATTTAACCCTCAATGACTACGTTTGTTTAACTGGGTAACATAATAATCGATTAATTCCTCAGCATAAAAGCGAGCATACACGGCGATAGGAAAAAGTCCTTAAAAATGAATGTGACGATATTCATATGAGCGGCAATAAAGAAACATGACCCGAAAGCAAAAGTAGACCTCAATGATTTCATTGGTAAGATTATGCAATTAGCGAAATGTCTTGGAACAATGGTGTGCGGCAGTGTGCCTGCTTCAGCAAATGCTTATCAATTTGCTAAGGCTTCAATAAATTCGCGGGCAAGATTATGTGATCAAAAGAAAGATGTTAACACAAGTCTCCCTGTGAGTGTGTAGATTCGTAACGTAGGTTTCTAAATGTTTAGTTTCATCAATTAATGCATTGGTACAGTTATGCAATTAACATTTTTTTTACTAAAATACTTCTACACGACCATACTCAATGGGCAGCAATGTTCTTCATGATCAGCTAATAGTTGACGCACTCTTATTATTAGTCTTCTTATTATTAGTCCTGATATGTGCGTTGTGTGTGTTTTGGTGGTTTTTGTCTCCTTGTTCAACTCTTTGCGTTAAGCAGACTTCGAGGTTGGGCGTTCCTTCTACAAAAATGTGTTTGTTCAGCTCTGTTGTGCGATGAGGGGTGTGCGTGTTGTGGGTGTGCCATACAAATGGCTCTCTCGCTTGGCGGCAGCTGCAGGCTCTTTTCACTGATGGATGAGCTGAATAAGCACGACGCTTGTCTTTGAAGGTGCTCGATCGCACTCCCCGCTCGTCTGCTGGCAGCTGACACCCTTGCTCGATGGCTCTGGTGGCGCTGGCTTGGTCGATGCTTGGCGCTTTCCGACCTTCCTCAAGGTTGATTGCTTGTCACTCTTTCTCTCTTGGCTGCAGCTGCTGGTGGGAGCTGGTACTCAATGTAGAATAAACTTTTGCGATACTTCGTCTTTCAGCTCTGAACTCACACTCAGTGACACATCGCTACTCTGCAAGACTCGCCATCCTTGGTTGATTGCTGGGTCAACCCCGGAGGTTGCCGCTTGCAGTACTCTTCTGTCGCGTGCAGTACTGGCTCTTTGCGTTGACTTCGTAGACTCGTGGCTTCTGCTGATGCAGCTCGTTGACGATGTGCCAGTCACGGGGGCAGGTTCCCGGAAACTGCTGATCGCAGCACTGAATTGTGTGTGTTGGTATATCTGTTTATATCTGAAATGATTTCCCCTCGGCTCGCCTTCTCACAAAGGACCAGAACTTTGATTTCGCTATTTGCTGTGGGGGAAGTTGTACGTGTACGTGTGTCCGTGTGTGTATGTATTGTTGTGATTTATTAAGCTATCTGTTAAGTCTCACCCTGGCCTGGTTCCAGCGCCCCTACTCAAGTCATCTTTTCATCCATAGAAAACAGATGCTCCAAATTGCCGGTAGGTGTTCTCCTAGTTTTCAACTTTGTAATAATTACTCTGGAGGGAGGGAGGGGTTCCCCCTCTCCGGTGGCATTCTTCGCCCCCTCCTCACCCCGTGGGTGGGTATTACATTCTCTTGTCTCTCACAAAGTCTCTGCCTTTGCGATTTTATTGCTACAGTGAGGGAAAAAAGTATTTGATCCCCTGCTGATTTTGTACGTTTGCCCCCTGACAAAGAAATGATCAGTCTATAATTTTAATGGTAGGTTTATTTGAACAGTGAGAGACAGAAAAACAACAACAAAATCCAGAAAAACGCATGTCAAAAATTGTATTAATTTATTTGCATTTTAATGAGGGAAATAAGTATTTGACCCCTCTGCAAAACATGACTTAGTACTTGGTGACAAAACCCTTGTTGGCAATCACAGAGGTCAGACGTTTCTTGTAGTTGGCCACCAGGTTTGCACACATCTCAGGAGGGATTTTGTCCCACCCCTCTTTGCAGATCTTCTCCAAGTCATTAAGGTTTAGAG
Organism: Entosphenus tridentatus; assembly: GCA_014621495.2. Lineage (NCBI taxonomy): Eukaryota > Metazoa > Chordata > Hyperoartia > Petromyzontiformes > Petromyzontidae > Entosphenus > Entosphenus tridentatus. Next base: position 1,012,124 of record CM025637.2, read on the forward strand.
GCTGACGTTTGGCAACTCGAACCTTCAGCTCCCTCCACAGATGTTCTATGAGATTAAGGTCTGGAGACTGGCTAGGCCACTCCAGGACCTTAATGTACTTCTTCTTGAGCCACTCCTTTGTTGCCTTGGCCGTGTGTTTTGGGTCATTGTCATGCTGGAATACCCATCCACGACTCATTTTCAATGCCCTGTTTGAGGGAAGGAGGTTCTCACCCAAGATTTGACGGTACATGGCCCCGTCCATCGTCCCTTTGATGCGGTTAAGTTGTCCTGTCCCCTTAGCAGAAAAACACCCCAAAGCATAATGTTTCCACCTCCATGTTTGACAGTGGGGATGGTGTTCTGGGGTCATAGGCAGCAGCATTCCTCCTCTTCCAAACACGGCGAGTTGAGTTGATGCCAAAGAGCTCCATTTTGGTCTCATCTGACCACAACACTTTCACCCAGTTGTCCTCTGAATCATTCAGATGTTCATTGGCAAACTTCAGACGGGCATGTATATGTGCTTTCTTGGGCAGGGGGACCTTGTGGGCACTGCAGGATTTCAGTCCTTCATGGCGTAGTGTGTTACCAACTGTTTTCTTGGTGACTATGGTCCCAGCTGCCTTGAGATCATTGACAAGATCCTCCCGTGTAGTTCTAGGCTAATTCCTTATCATTCTCATGATCATTGTAACTCCACGAGGTGAGATCTTGCATGGAGCCCCAGGCCGAGGGAGATTGACAGTTCTTTTGTGTTTCTTCCATTTGCGAATAATCGCAACAACTGTTGTCACCTTCTCACCAAGCTGCTTGGCGATGGTCTTGTAGCCCATTCCAGCCTTGTGGAGGTCTACAATCTTGTCCCTGACATCTTTGGAGAGCTCTTTGGTCTTGGCCATGGTGGAGAGTTTGGAATCTGATTGATTGCTTCTGTGAACAGGTGTCTTTTATACTGGTAACAAGTTGAGATTAGGAGCACTTCCTTTAAGAGTGTACTCTTAATCTCAGCTCGTTACCTGTATAAAAGACACCTGGGAGCCAGAAATCTTTCAGCAGGGGATCAAATACTTATTTCCCTCACTGTATCACGTGCTTCTGGAAGGCAAAGGCGGTTGTTAGTCTTTCTTTATGGAATACATTTTGGTCATGTGTGATTGACCTATTTGTATCTCTTGTGGATGACCTTCGGTCTCATACTTTTTAATGATTACTTGGTTTTATGTTTCCCCAGATTTGTGATTTATCATCGTTATTACCATGTATATTCCTAGGGTTTTATTAACCTTTGTTCCCCGTCTGTATCCAGGTATCTGTGCTGTTTACTCGAGTTATATTTTGATATCCTGAGGTTGGAGATACAACTAACGTTTCACTTAAGCTTTCTTGACTAATGGAATTCATATTCTTTGATTCTTTTGGTAAAGTCACGTAGATAGCAAGATACAATAATAAACAATATGTGAGGTGAATGAGTAAAATAATGTAAGTGATCATTCAAGGCCACCAATGTGACTGCAGTCTGATTTTTAATCTGGGTGAGTGTGTTGGCAGACTATGATGTTGACTTATTCTTATAGCTAAAAGAAACCAAAAAAAAAATTGTTCGGTTTTCGCCGCTCGGAAATAATTTTGGCGCCCGTTGCTTGTACGTGCTATGTGGCGACCTTTGAAGCCCGGTAGAGATTTACAGATTCTCATTAGCACCCCCCACCCACCCTTCTCTCCTTTTTGCAACTAGGTTTGTTTTTTATTACATTCATGGCTACTTCCTTGCCTGGTTCTTTGTGAAGGGTCGCTGCTGTGAGGGGTGTTACATTTTTACGGCTTATCACCAGCTGCCTTCTTATATGACTTGTGAGGGCAGCGGGGTGAGGGTTTTTGTTTTATATATATTTTTGTGCCCCACGCTACACCCCGATTTATTATTTTAAAAAACATTGCCAGAATTATTCTTAATATAAAGTTTGGAAAAAGGCCTATATATTCAACAAGATTGTGAGGGTTGTTTGGCCATACTTCACCACGCTGGCCAGTAAAGGTTGGTGGTAGATGTGGGATCTATAGACAGAGGTACATGTTGCAGTACAACATTGGATTGTTCTGCTCTACCGTCTTCAACGCACATCAATGTCCAGCCTAGCAACCGAAAAATAGCTGACTGACAGAGGCAAGGCACGTATAGGGCCACACAGGAGGTTTAACGAAACCGCTTCATGTACAACATCTGGCTACTTTGCAGCCTCAGCTACTTTTGAGTTTCACAAATATTCGTGATCCACCAACCCCCCCACCCCCTCAAAAGGCTTCCACTCAGGTGGAGTTCACGGAGTGATGCTGATCAAGGTGGTGGTGAATCCTCTTCAGTCTGTGCGCGTGATCTACTGACAATGCGCTCCGCTTTACAAATTGTAATCATCCTCCTCGTTTTCCAAAACAACTCAACACATTCATCAATAACACCACCATTAAAGGAATTGCATCTATATACACAATACGCGACGTTTATAGCAATTGTCATTCTTCCTAAACCCATTATGAAAATGCTCTCAAGAAGGGCCATTACTTGAAACATCACCAGTGCGTGTTTTTTTAATTTGACTGTTATTAACCAATGTGTGGAGATTTCGATTTAAAGCTTTCGTGACTGCAGGGATTCATCTTCTTGGTTCTTTCGGTAAAGTCACGTAGAAGGGAAATAATAAACGACTTTTCGGCCACAACACAAGCAGCCGTCCTCAGGTGAAGACAGAGCTGTCTGAAAGACAGCGCTCCAATGAACACTGCTAAGCTTGGCAGCGTATTTTAAGCTGGGTGGGAGGAAAAGAGCGCCTTGACAAAGAAGTTTACATATCATCAGAAGAATTTAGCATTGAAATAAGCTGTGTTAATGTGAGAGAATTAGCAGGATGTTAAAGTCAGAAATTTGCATGTAACTGGGAGATTAACATGATGTTAATGTGAAGAATTAGCATGTAACTGGTCACGGAAGTGGCTATGTTAAAGTCAGAGTTACATGAAAGCTCGGGGTGAGCAGCTACATCATGGGATCTCCTTTGGCAGTACCAAAATATACTAATAGGGTTTTCCCCCTTTTTTCTGGCAACAAAACTGACACCTTTTGAAAGGAATCATGCTTACATTAACCACAATACCTGCAGTCAAATGCAAACAACACCATATGAGACTAGGCTCCAAAGAAAGCTGTCTCTGGTGTGGACCAATCTGTTTCAAAGACAATGCATAAATTATCAGAGTATTGTATTTTGTTTGCATTTGACTGCAGGTATTGTGGTTAATGTAAGCATGAT
>CM025637.2:1020413-1060417 GCA_014621495.2 Entosphenus tridentatus
ATATGAGACTAGGCTCCAAAGAAAGCTGTCTCTGGTGTGGACCAATCCGTTTCAAAGACAATGCATACATTATCAGAGTATTGTTTTTTGTTTGCTTTTGACTGCAGGTATTGTGATTAATGTAAGCATGATTCCTTTCAAAAGGTGTCAATTTTGTTGCCAGAAAAAAGGGGGAAAACCCTATTAGTACGACAATAAATTGTCACGCACAACGAGTCTGTGTGCAAAATTTCAGCTCGATTGGATCACGGGAAGTGGGTTAAAAAACGACCGAAAAATTTGCACGGTCGTAAGCGCGCAAGTAAGCAAGCAAGTGAACTTAATATTAAGGATTTAAAAACAGTTGCCTGTTCCGTCACCCCTCGTCCCCCGCTGTTTTGCGAACGTGTTTGTTCTAATTTTATTGGAGTGATAAGTTGTTTCATCCTTCCTTCACGGTCGGGGTGTTACATTTTTGTCTCTCTCATAGAGGGGCGCCGTCTCTGCCTTTGTGATGTATTGCTACCACGTGCTTCTGGAAGACAAAGGTGGTTGGGAGGCTCTCTCTATGGAATACATTTTCTCTTGGTCATGTGTGATTGACCTATTTCGCCTTGTATCTCTTCTGGATGACCCTCGGTATAATACTTCCCAAGTAGTATTTGGTCTATCTAGATTTGAAGCTTTCGTGACTGCAGGAATCCATACTCTGGTTGTTTTGGTAAAATCACTTAGATAGAAAGATACAATAAGAAACAATGTGAGGTGATCTTCTTGGTTCTTTCGGTAAAGTCACGTAGAAGGGAAGTAATAAAATAATAAAAATAAAACATAATAAAATAATTCTCACGACGTTTCGGCCACAACGCAAGCAGCCGTCCTCAGGTGAAACCAGGTCTGTCGAGGCGACAGCGTCATTGTGGCCGAAACGTCGTGAGAATTATTTTATTATGTTTTATTTTTATTATTTTATTACTTCCCTTCTACGTGACTTTACCGAAAGAACCAAGAAGATGAATCTCTGCAGTCACGAAAGCTTTAAATCGAAATTTAATGTGAGGTGAATGAGAGTAAAATAAAGTAAGTAATAATACAAGGCCACCAATGTGGACTGCAGTCTGGTTCTTAATCTGGGTGAGTGTGTTGGCAGTCTATGATGTTGACTTTTTCCTGTTGCTAAGTTCCGAACTTTTACCGTTGTATTAAGAGAAACAAAACAAACAATTAAAAAAACAGTTTCCTGTTGTTCTCGTGGCACCTGTTGTCTGTACGTTTTTGAGTCGGCCTTTTAAGCCGTGTTGGGATTTCCCCAGAATCTTATTAGCAAACCCCCCTCCTCTATTTTTTTTGCACTGTTTTTTTTTTAAATAACCTTTTATGGCTACTTCCTTGCCTGATGCTTTCTTGCGAAAGGCAGCTGCTGTTTGAGGGGAGGGGGTTCGCATCACCCCCTTTTGTGCCCCAAGCAACACTGCGATTGATTATTATAACAACAAAATTGGCAGAATAATTATTTACATAAATTTTGGAAAAAGGCCTATATATACAACATTCTGCCCTTTTAAAAATGATCAGTGGTCGATTGGCCACGGGTAATTTTTTTACAAAAATGCCTTTTTCCCATTATGAATCAACAATTGTCCTCAAGTCTCGACTGCTATTTTCCTTACAACGCGCGCGTATTTATCACGAACTTAGCATGGTTATATTTCAAATAAGTAACAATATTCTACCGGCTATATGTCTTAAGGGATGCTGATATTGTGGTTGTTCGTTTGTAGTTAACATACCCCTTTTTCTTTGGGAGGGGGGGTGGGAATTGGTCAGGCATTGATTCCTCCTTTGTTCCTGGGCTTGAATAGTATGTGGCTTGTGCCTGCGATTAGTCTTTTAAGTTCGTCATTCATCTTGGGCATGTAATATGCTAGGGTTAGGATAGCCATGGCTAATATGATCCTTCCTACTGCTCCTATGATTTCTAGTCCCATCTGTTGATTCTGCTGGTTTCCAGACTCTTTGGTCGTCCAGGTGAGGTCCGTTACGTACATTTCCGAATTGCTGATGGATAATCTCACTGTGTGAAATTGTTTACCGTTCAATAGGTTGGAGAAGGTGTTGCTTATTTCAAACTTATGGCCTCTGAATATGTTATTGTTTCTACATCTGCTTGGTGTTGGCCTTTGTCTAAATTATATAATACCTTATTCCCTATGTGTACGAATGTTCCTCTGGGCATTGTGACCAGTGTAACGGGGCTTGGTATCGGAACTTTCATGGTTACAGAGTGTCGATCGGTGTTAATGGTTGCCGCATCTAAAGGTGTGCTTACTAGCCACTGAGTATCAGCTATCATGGCCACTGTTTCGGTTCTTTCATTGGGTTTACTTAGCTTGAACTTGCAGATCTCTCTAGAGCTTTTGGTTGCCAGACCGCACATTATTTCAGCCTTATTGATTAGGAATGGTTTCCCTGGGCAGAGCGAATGGAGATCTTTCATTATTTGGCACGTGTTTAGATCAGGCACTAGGTATTATTTAAGGGGGCCTTCTTCCTGGTAGGCCACCACTGAGGGTGTCTCCATCTTGGAGTACATGTCATTTCTCCATGTACCCACGTTCAATACTGTTCATAATCGATATACCTTTTTGGGTTTGACTAGTGGCAAATGTAACCAAAATGTCAGCTGTCTGGTTCGGGGGTTCACATATATTGGGTGTGGCTGTACCCATGTTAAAAGCAATTTGTACTTGTGTAGAGGAGTAGTGGGTGGAGGGAGTGACGTCGCAGGACGGGACGTCAGGCGGACCTTGGGGGACGGTGATGTCATGTCCCTCGAGGGTATTTAAGGGGAGACGCATGACGTAACCAGGATCATCATGAGAGCTGGGAAATAGAGAGAAAGGAGAAGTTGGGACCCGGAGTAGGATAACCTCATAAGAGGCTAAGGGTGGCTGCTTCACCCGACTGGCCGAAGTTGGTTTAGCCCTTGGCCGGTGCAAGGGGAAGAGTCCAGATAGCCGGTGGGTGTTAGGGACTCCCAGTACCATTTCCCTGGGGGAGAAATAGAATAGCCCATGGAGTGTAGGTGGGAGCCATAATAACTTAGGATTAAGCCTCTAATAATCTTGGCATGAGCCTCTACAAGACCTGCCTCCGCGTCGTAGTTTGCACTACTACAACTGGTGTTAGAAGTGGCTTTGTCCCTCGCCGTCATGTCAAGATCCGGCAAGAGACGACGACTCACATCTGCGGTGCAGTTCCGCGATGAGGAGGACGTCGGGGCGGGCCTCGCGACGACCCCAGGGGCCGGGGCCACCGAAAATCGCCCCGTGGAGCCGGCTCGGCCAGAGCTGGAGGGGACGGTGGCTGCAGGAGCTGCCGCGCCGCCACCAAATGGATGGCGGGCCATCGCAGGGCAGCTGGAGCTGCTCCAGCACACACTGGGCCATCTCATCGTCACGATGGCCGAGGTGGGGAGTCGCACACCCACACTGGCCACAGGACTCGACGGGCCGTGCAGGGTTCCTGCCGAATTGGTTTCCGCCCATTTGAAAATTCGCGCCAACTCACCAGCGGGCGCGCCGCGAGAGTTGGGCGCAATGTTGGCTGCGACGCCGACATCGGTCGCCATTTTGTGCGCTGCGCGCAACCCGGCCTCCTTATTGTATGCGACGCCGGAGTCAGCCACCATGTTCACTGCCATGGCCACGCCCATTGGCACCGCTGCTCTGTCCGTTGCTGCCGTTGCTCCGCGCGTCACCGCGGCTTCCCTGCCAGACGCGGGGGCGGATGCGACCTGGTGGCCCAAGTCGCTGTTGCTGCTGCCGTGGAGACGGCGTTGGCTGGGGCTGGGGGTGAGTGGCCGCCGGGTGTGTTGTCGGGGATGTCGCAGCTGTGCCGGTTGCCCCCTGTCACTCCGTTCACCACGAAGGGGGGTGACTGGCTTGACTTCCAGGCCCGTTTTGAGGTGGCCTATGAGTCAGTAGGCTGGCCCATGGAGGAGGCGCTCCAGGCTCTGCCAACCTGCCTCGATGCACAGGCGTTGCAGGCTTACCGAAGCATCCTGCCGGCTGACAGGGCGACACTCCAGGCGGCTTCTCAGCATATGGCCGCTGTGTTTGAGCCGCCATTGAGCGCATGCATCAAATTCTCCACGCGCCGATGGGAGGAGGGGGAGTCGCCCCTGGTGTTCAGGTGCTCTCTCCTAGCGCTGGCTCAAGCCGCCTACCCAGACCTGTAGGGTAAGGGCTTGGACTCTTTGGCCCTTGAAAGGTTGCTTGCCCTCGCGGGTGAGCTGGGCATCGTGTTGTCTATCCCGGAGGAGGCGAAGATCATGTCACTGGCTGTGGTGCAGAACATGCAGGCGCACCTCGCTCTGTGATGCCCGGCCGCGGTGGCAGCGTGCGCGAGCATCCCGCTGCCAGCCTCGCGGCCGTGGCCACCTACAACCGCCGTGGGAGAGACGCTGCTGCTCGCCAGCCAGAGAGGCAGTGGTGGGTGGGGCCTCCTCGTCCACAAGGCGCGGGGCAGGTTACCTGCTTCCGATGTGGCCAGCAGGGCCACTTCGAGTGGGGCTGTAATAACGCCCCCGGGGTCTTCGTACGGGCCTCGCCTCCTGCCACCGGGTCTCCGACGATGGGACCTTCGGGGCCACAGGCTAGTCACGACGCATCAATCGTGCGGCCGCTCCCTTCACCTCACTCACCTAGCAGGGTTAGGGTCCATCCTCATGGGGTCATCTCTAAGGGGTCGGGCGGTGTAAGCGCACACGCCACCCCGGGGCCCTCCGGCCGACGGCACTAGGCCACAGGGAGGGGTTGTGGCAGGCGTGCTGCCCAAAAGGGGGACCGACGCATCATGAATCGATGCATTGTGCAACGAGAATGTCTCGTTATCCAAGGAGCGCCAGCGGCTCCGCGATTTCATTGTCAGGTTCGCCGATGTGTTTTGCCAGAGTAAATTCGATTTGGGTCTTACCACTCTTCTGGAACATCACATTGACATGGCCGACTCGGCCCCTATTCGGCTAAATTCGCACTGCTTTAGCCCGGTGGAAAAGGATCATGTCCGCTCCTCAGTTGATAAGATATTGGCGGCGGACATCATCTCCCCATCCACTAGCCTGTGGGGTGCCCCCATTGTGCTGGTCAAGAAACGGGATGGGAGTCACTGTTTCTGTGTCGGCTTCCGTAAATTGAACAAGATCTCGGTGGCTGATGCATATTTATTGTCTCGCATGGATGATTCCCTCAATGCTCTCTTGGGTGCGCGGTTCTTTTCCGCCCTAGATTTGCTCTCGGGCTTCTGGCAATTGCCACTTGACGAGGCCTCTAGACCTAAGACTGTGTTCTGCACACCCCAGGGTTTGTTCCAGTTCAATCGGCTTTCTATGGGTCTCCATTCAACCCCAGCCACCTTCCAGCATCTCATGGAGATGGTCTTGGTGGGGCTGCAATGGGATCTTGTTTAATCTATTTGGACGACGTGATTGTTTTCAGTCGCACATTTGACGAGCACTTGCTACGTCTTGAGGCAGTGTTCGCCAAGGTGTACACCGCGGGCTTGAAGTTCAAACCACAGAAGTGTAATTTGTTGCAGCCATCGGTGAAGTATTTGGGAAACATTGTGAGTGTGTAAGGTGTAGCCATGGATCCGGAAAAGACTGCTTGTGTCTGGGACGTGGCCGACTCCTACATCTGTCACTGAGGTGCGTAGTTTTGATGGCTTCGCATCATATTATCGCCGGTTCGTCCGCGATTTTGCGACTATTGCGAAGCCACTGCACGCTCTCTTCGCCAAGGGTCAGAAATTTCACTGGGGGACGGAAGAGGAAGCTGCTTTTGGGGCGCTTCGTAGGGCCTTGGCGGATGCGCCGCCTTTGGGGTGTCCAGATTTTTCTAGGCCGTTCCTCCTCGACACCGATGCCAGTGACACGGGCATTGGGGCTGTTCTCGCCCAGGTGATCGATGGGGTTGAAAGGGTGGTGGCCTATGGCAGCCGCATTTTGTCTCCTGCTGAGCAGCGGTATTGCGTGACCAGGAGGGAGCTGCTGGCTATTGTTTTTGTTTTGTCCAGCTCTACCGGCCGTATTTGTATGGTCGCCGGTTCACCGTTCGAACCGACCATGCGGCCCTGCAGTATTCCCTGCGAATTGACCAACCCTCGGGTCAGATGTCCCGCTGGCTCGAGGTGCTCCAGGAGTACCCCTTCGATGTCATCCACAGGAAGGGGACTCGGCATGGGAATGCAGATGGCCTTTCCAGGTTGTCTACGGACAGCGGGCGCGCTTGTGCCCTAGGTTCCAGCCACTGTAAGGCCCCAGTGGACACCGTGACCCAGTTGGTTGCATCAGCCGAAGCGGCACCCCCTCCGGGTGTGGCGTTGCCTGTTGATTTCGGCCTGGGACTCCCCCGGGACGTATGGTCCAGGTTGCAGATTGAGGATTCCTTTCTGCTGAGGCTGCGATGCGGTGTGGTTTCGCAGGCCCGGAGCTCCGCTCTGTCAGCTGCCCCGGTGATCGCCATGCATGACGGCCTCCTCATGCGTTTGGATGCCCAGTTGGAATGCCATAGTGTGGTTGTGCCCATTGGCTTGCGAGGTAAGTTGACCAGGGCCATTCACGAGAAATGTATGCACCTCGGCTACCATAAGACCTTGTTGACCCTTAAACAACTATTTGCCGGGTGTGGAGGATGATGTGGCCCTTATTTTGAAAGGTTGCTACGACTGTGCACAGAGGAAGGCCCCAGTTGGTCAAGATCGGGCCCCGCTGCTATCCATCCGAGTTTCTCGTGTTAATGAGCTTGTGGCACTCGACATTTTGGGGCCATTGCCTGCATCCCAACAGGGCCACAAGTACCTCTTGGTGGGGGTGGAGTACCTCACGCTTTGGCCTATGGCGTGGCCTCTGGTGGACCAATTGGCCTCGTCCATCACCGAGGTGTTCGTTCAGGGATATGTTCTCGACAAGGGTGCACCAGAACAGCTCTTGACTGATCAGGGGTGGAATTTTTCTTCCCAGTTGCACAAGGAGGTCTGTGACCTCCTTGGCATGAAGAAAGTCTGCACCTCGCCCTACCACCCCCAGTCCGACGGGATGGTCGAGCGACTGAACCGCACACTCACGTCTATGCTGTGCCATCACGTGAGCACATCCCAATTGGACTGGGACCTGTTCATCCCGGGGGTCCTGGCCGCATACAAGTTGGCTCCCCATGCCTCGACGGGCCTTGTGGGTTGCGATGACGAGGGCAATACCCTGCCCATGTGTGCACCCGCAGAGACCCGGCAGGTGAAGCCGGCGGCGATGGGCCGTCCGGCGGGTGTGCCGGCAATGGATCTGGGTCTGGCAGGCGGTCCGCCTGTTCCGACGGCCGATGCCACACGGAGTAGCGGCCTGTCCGTGGATGTGTCGTCTGTGCCCCCACCGATGGCACCACCAGTGACGCCTACACCAGCAGATGTGCCGGCGGCATGCCCACTTCCTGCCAGCATGCCGCCAGTTACGGCGACTGATGCCGCACAGGGCGGCGGGCCGGCGGCTCACACACGCTCGAGGGGCGTTCGTATTCACTGACGGCCGGGGGCCGGCTTCTTCATTCCCAACCCTCGTGGCCTCTTTACATGGCCTGAGGGGTGACTTCGTCCTGACTTTATCTTGTGCCGTGCTGCCCTAATGTTGTGTTTCTTCTAGTGTACGGTCTTGTCTTCACACGCATGTCCCCGCTCTCATCATAGTTGCAGCCGGGTTGGCTGATTTTTTTTTCACGTCGGGGGGGGTAATGTAGAGGAGTAGTGGGTGGCGTCACATCATGCTCGCCGTCCGAGGGAGTGACGTCGGAGGACGGGATGTCAGGCGGACCTTGGGGGATGGTGACATCATGTCCCACGAGGGTATTTATGGGGAGACCCGTGACATAACCGGGGTTGTCGGGAGAGCCAGGAAAGAGAGAGAGGAGAAGTTGGGACCCAGGGTAGGATATATATACATAACCCAATTATTGGATTGTTAAGTTAATCATGGTTGAATGTAAATTAACCAGACCACGGTGTCTCTGAGGGTGGATCCCATTTAGATCAAATAATTTTGTTGGTGTCGGATTTGTAGACGGATTTGATGCACATCGAGCTGTAAGTTCTCAATGCCTTGTGTGAGGTGTCCAATCTTCACGGCATTGGATATTGATACTCCTAATGTGATTAAGGAGCTAAAGCCAGATAGTATTCCGAAGGCCACTCTGAGGCCGATCAATCTCTTGGAGCGTGTGGTGTTGAAAGTGGTGGGGGGTAGTATCATGGTTCTTTGTAATTGCTTCAGGATTCTATCGACATTCTGTTCACTGTACCTTAGGAAGGCATGACACCAGGTTTGGGTTGTTAGGGTAGTCGAGGATGGTATCTTCCCGAAATGTTTTTCTACTGCCATAGCAGCTTGTAATGAAACATAGACTTGTTGGGTTACTATTTTCGTTTCGGAAGAGTCTCTCAACATCACCCCGGATTCCGGTCCTGGCTTGAGCAGGTCCTGGCTGCCCTCTCTAGCTTGACAATGCAAGTTAGCAGGAGCATGATCAGGAGGGCTGCCATTTCCTGGAAAACATATTATACATTGTTTAGTGTGACATGCCCAGTTTGACTTTGGTTTCTTTCTTCCACCCCCCTTCCCCCATTTTTCCTGGTTATGATTATTTCCCTTGTTCCACCTGCACCGGGTACAATTTAATTTGATTGATGTGTACCCACTTGTACTGCTGCTCTCTTCCTGTCTTTATACATTTTTATTGATATACGACTGAGGACATTTTGTCAACAATTTCATGTGGCCCTCTCCAGGAAGGGAGGAATTTCCTGCACTTCTATTCCCTTTTCTCGTAATTGAGGTACAACACCTGGTCCCCTAGCTGATATTCTGCGTGGCTGGCTTCTTGGTCGTAATATGCTTTGCTCCCTTGAGCCTTAGCTTGCAACTTTTCTCTGACCATCGCGAATGTGTTCTGTAGGTGGCTATTCAGTCCCGTTATGTATTCAGTGGGCTTCATTGCCGTCTTGGTGTCGTCCTCCACTGGAACATATAGCAGGTGTACTGGGAGGGTCATTTGTCTCCCTGTTATGATCTCGAATGGTGTCCTGCCTGTAGCCCGGTTGGGTGTGGCTCTAACGGCCATCAATACTAGGGGTAGTTTCGTGTCCCAGTCGCGTTCGGTAGTGGACACATATTTTTTTGGAGGCTCACGATGGTCCTCTTGTCTCTTTCCACCTGTCCTGGGGATTGTGGATGGTATGCGACATGTAGTCGTCTTTTTGACTCCCAACATCTTCCACACTTCTGCGATGACATCGGCCGTGAAGTGGCATCCTCTGTCTGAATCGATTGGTGATGGTAGGCTCCACCTACTGAATATCTGGTTGACCAGTAGGGTAGCTGTTGTCTCCGCGGTGTTGTTGGGGGCTGGTAAGCACTCTACCCTTTTGGAAAATGTGCAGGTCACGGTCAGCATGTATTTATTTCCTTTGGTTGATCTGTTGACAGGTCCTATCTAGTCGATTTGTGGGTTGGACCAAGGGACGTCTGTTCCCCTTTTTTGTAGGGGTGCCCTGTGTTGTGAGTTCGTTGGCTGGAGCTTACAACACACGAGGCAGTGGGACACATGCCTGTGTACGTCTTCACCCATATTAGGCCAGTAGGCCACCTGGAGTTATTTTGGTTGTGGCAATTCTCAGGATAGATCTGAGGTGCTGATCTGTTAACTTTGATCTGTGACGGGCTTTGTAGGCGTTCATGACGCTGAATGTCTGCTCACACACATAAGTCGAGCCAAACAAAGTCAGTATCTTCTGTGCAGTCCTCCGGAGGTTTGGAAACGTGGCTCTGTTAAGTGAAGCATAAAAGTCATTCAGTTTAACAGAGTTGCACTTCTCCTTTAGGACGGAGTCAAACTGAAGATCTATCAGTTCCAACTGCAGCTCCTGTGGTGCTGTTTCAGGGTCTTGTGACAGGGGACAGGGCACCAGCTGAAGTGACTGTTCAATGTTTTCGAAATCAGAGAACCTATGGTAGAATTCTCCGTGCAGGTCCTCAAGTGATTTGCTGTATTTTTTTGCGTTTCGCGGTGCCTCTTCCTGCATGGCAAGTGTGGGGAAATGAGTGAAAGATTTGTTCGCAATTTGTCTGGAGAACAAAGTGAGCTTGGATTTGAAGGATTTCACATGTTTGTGCATGTCGTGAGCAAACTGATCTTTCCCCTGCAGTTTCACATTCAGCTCATTCATGTGTGAAAATATGTCCACAGCAAACGCAAAGTCACTAAGCCAGTTCTTGCCACTTATCTCAGGGAATTCGTCAGATTTCCTCATCAACTCCAAAAATGCGATGATATCTTCTTTCAGCTCCCACACTCGTTGTAACACTTTCCCCAAACTTAACCAGCGGACACGAGGGTGGTACAGCAAGTCCTGATGATCCGCATCAGTTTCCTACAGGAACGTAATAAACTGAAGGTGCTGAAGTCCCCTTGCTCGTATAAAGTTCACAAGTTTCACGACTGGATTCACGACATGATTAAGCTGAAATACAGACTTACACAGGGATTCTTGATGTATGATGCAGTGAAGGAAACTAAGATCCTGGACAGGGTTTTCCTCTTTCACTTCATCCTGGATTCTTTTCAGCAGCCCAACATTTTTTCCAGTTAAATTTGGCGATCCATCCGTTGTGACATTGACAAGGTTACTCCAAGGTAGCATCATTATTTCCAAGATAGTAGATACCTGGTTATACAAGTCCTCTCCCCGCGTTGTTCCTTTCAGGGACTCCATGGTCAAAAACTCCTCTGTTATCGCAAAACTGTCGTCAATGCCTCGGATAAAAATGAGGAGCTGAGCAGTGTCTTTTACGTCCGTACTTTCATCCAGTGCTAGTGAATATAATTCAAAGGAATCAGACTTTTTGTTTAATTGACTGGCTATATTTTTATCAATCAGTTCCACACGGCGAGTCACAGTCCTGCGTGATAAACTGACTTTTTAAAATTTGCTTTTGATCTCCGGACACAAGATGTCTGCTGTCTGTACCATGTTTTATTTTACAAACTTGCCTTCGGAGAAAGTGGTAATGAGTGGTAATGTTGGTGAGAATAAGTTTTTAAAGAAAATTTTAATCGAAGTGAAGAAGGAAATTATTGAAAAGTTTGTATAATTCATGATTTTTCAAACTTTAATTATGTTTTCTGTGCTTAAAACTCTTTCAAAAACTGTGGGGTCTAGAACGGACTCGTGAAATTCGGAGAGAACTCGGAGTTAAGTTTTTTTTTTTACACAAAGCATAATAGTTACGTATATAACTTTTGTTATATAAAATTCCTAGTAAGATTTTTATTTTATGATGTAGTCATACCCCTCCCTAGGCCTCGGCAAGGTAAGGTAATTTACCCTTTTTACCGGGTAAAAGGGTAAAGGTAAAGGGTAAAGATGTCGACATGCCAAGGGGTAAGGTAAAGGGTAGGGTAAAGGTAGCTCGGAAGAATTACCCGGTAGGGTAAAGATAGCGCAAAGTATTACCCGGTAAATATGGTACCTTGTTTACCGCTAAAAGCTCCGTTGCGCAGTCCGTGGGGCAGTCCGTGGCCTACATTTAATAAGTAATATTAAAACAAACTTGATAAAAAAACACGATTTTATGAAATGTACGAGTAATGACAGAACTCCACGACTCCAGGAAGTGGCCCCGAAGCTTGCCACAACGTAAGGGACCGTGGTGATTTACAGCCAACGTCAGTTGAGCGTGGACAATTAGAGCCAAGCCGAAACATAACAAATAAAAAAGATTGTTTAAAAAAAAATATATATTTTTTATGATAGAATATAGTATTGTCATCAGTATGACCTAAGTATACCAAGTTTGCAGTCGATACCACATTGGGAAGTGGGTAAAAATTGAGTTTAAAAATGTAAGGATACAACAACAATAACGACAACAACAACAGAGTTAAAATATGGCGTGTAAAATTGGAATAATCGAGAGTATTCTATATGATTAAAGCACTCTACCTAGCATTTACCGTTATAAACCTTGTTCATGTGTAGTTGTTCCCTAGTAATTACCCTGTAATCGGGTAATTTGTATGGGGTAAGGGTAAAAGGTAGGGTAAAGGTAGGCTCGTTGTTTTTACCTTTTAACTTTTACCTTACCTTGCCGAGGCCTACCCCTCCCCCTCATTCAAGCCGTAATTTAGAGAGCGAAAGCGCCGAGTACGTAAATTTCTAACATAACCCGATAATCTCTTCTCGCATCATTCATACGATGATGCGGTGAAGTAAACGTTCATACGATATTACAGTGAATGCTTCCAAAAACAATACTGTACCCAGATATTACTGTTAACTTACTTTCAATATAAACATGAATTGCTCATACAAATATTCTCTCTCTCTCCCGGTCAAAGTGCGCCATCTAATTGGGAAATGGGCGCATTACAGAAGGAAGGTAAAATTTAATTTAATGATAATATTTGGACAAGTTCGGCGGGCCGGATTAAAAAGCCCAACGGGCCGTATGCGCCCCGCGGGACGTACTTTGCCCATGTCTGCTCTACCCTCTGGTATCAGTTTAGTGACTGCTTTGTGGTCTCTTGAGCTTCCTATGTTCACCTTGGCTATTTTTGCATTGGGTTTGTCCTTTACCTGTGTGGGTATTTTTGTCTTTGCTGTTGGTATGGGAGTTTTCATCCTCTCCAGGGGATGTAGTGAGCATATCGATTTCTGTTGGCTGACAGTGGTCTATTCTCTATTGCTAGTGGAGGCGGCAATGGGAGGCGATATGGTGATTGGTTCTGTGGGCGTCGGCCTCCACTGGTTGGATATAATCCATCACTCGTTCCAGGATCCGCCCGCTTCTGCATTCCACGGCAATGGCTGCCGTGGGTGCCAGTTTTATCTTGCCTCGTTCCTTTCCCAGCAACGTGGATCATTATTCTGTGGATGGCTTGTGGGTGTTCATTTTTGTCAGTTTGGTGTCATCACCTGGGGGGTTCCATGCCCGTCCCGTATGGTGTTGTCGTTATTTTCGGGAAATTCGCTTCCCTTTAGGTCGAGGCGTTCTTTATCCTTGGTGACTATATGTGTTTTAGCTACGTTAGTGGTCCTCCAGCCGTTCACCCAGGCCGTATGAGCCTTGCTCTCAATCTGGCGTAGGGAGGCAGTCTCGGGGTCTAACATCATTCCTACTATTCTCATTATCTCTGGTCTTAGCGATTGGAAGAACATCACTTTTAATATTTTCCCTTCTTCCTGGACGTTGTCTATATCGCCCGCGTAATATGCTCTCTTGAGGCATAGGAGATAATCTCGTGGGTCATCGTCTGCATGCTGGGTCATCAATTTCGCTGCGTTCAACCCTTCGGATAGTGTGAAGTATTCCCCAAATATTTTAACTACTGCCCGGCTTAATGGTTTAAAATCAATCTTGACCTTGTGTGGCAGTGAGGTTACCCATGGTCTGGCAGGTTCATGTAAGCTCCTTGACAATAAACATGCTTTTTCAACTGAATTACTCAGACCGCGGATCTTAGCTTCCTGTCTTACTGTTGTTATGTGAGTGTGTTTGTCCCTGTTCTTGTGTGTGTAATGGGTTCCGGAGACACTTGCAGAGGTAACTTCTTTATTACCTTTACAACACTCCAACAGTCCTGATACTCTGTTACAGCCTAGGTACACAGCCTAGGTACACAGCCTAGGTACACAGCCTAGATACACTACTCTGGCTACGCTCTGGGGTCCTCCGGCTACAATTACCCTAGGAGAGGCTAATCTGACCCGACCGAGCCAAGGTGCGGGTCTGAACTCTGGCTTCCTCGGAACTCGCCCTAACAAGGACGTAGAGCCGGGAGTCCCAGAGTCCCACCACTGGCCCTCACAGTGTCCCGGCCCTTACAAGGACAAGCGGGACGAGGGGGTCCAGGGTCCTAACTGGCTGGCTGGCGGGTCTTCGGTCTTGAGCTGCGACTGGCCTCGATCGGCCAGAGAGCTGCCCTTTTATGCCTCATCCCCAACGAGGGGTGGGGTTGTGTGCACCCCCAGGTATCCCACAGAGTACACACAGCCCCCCCCCGTTGGTGGCGCCAAGGGGCTTAAGCGTCTGGGTTGCCTGGGATCCTAGCGCCTGGCGCCGAGGCTTATCTGTCTAGGGTCCCAGAGCCCCCAGCAGCCCCTCCCCTCTTATGGCACTACATGTGGATCGAAATAGGGAATTCTCACGAGCGCTTTGTCCATTAACTTGAGGGTTTTACTGTTGAAAGAGCATTGGTTATCTTCGGTGGTGTCTGTTTCTGAGGAGTGCTCACTCGAGCTGTCTTTGTCTCTGCTATCATTACTATCATGTTTCCCTTGTCTGTGTCGTGGTCTCACTTTGTCCGATGATTCATGTCTGTCTCGTGACTTGTGTCCTTTATGTTTCTTATGTTGGTCTTGGGACCCGTGTCTATGGGTTGGTGTGCATAGTCTCCTTGACCTGTGCCTATGTGGTGAGTGTTTTTGTGCTCGGCCTTCACGCCGTCCACTATGTGTGTGATGTCTGCTAGGTGAGGCGCTTTCATCCTGATGTTTTTGTTTGATGCTTGATTTATGTCGGGACAGAGGGAGTGTCACGCGCCGGACCGACGTCGAGTGTTTCCGCTGTGGTCGGAAAGGCCACTTCGCCAGGGACTGCTGGGCCCGCATTCCGGGGCCGCCCCGGCAGGAGGTCTCGACCACGGACGTCGCGCCAAAGGATCATCCGGGACAGGCAAGTCGGTGCGCATCAGACACCCGGCAAGGCCTGTCACCTCATGCATCACCATCGCCGCGGGGTCCGCGTGTCATTAACAACGGGGGGCCGCCGATTGATGTGTGTCATTCGCTCACGCAATGGCGCAAATTGGCACGGAGGGTGGTTGCGGCCGCTACTGGGTCGTCCATGGTGCCGGGTTCTATTCAGGGGGTCGAGGTGCGCGTCTTGGTGGACTCCGGTGCATCCGCGACTATTATCTCGGATGTCATTTTCCATCTCTTGCGCATTCCGCCGGGGAGGGTGCGACCGGTTTATGACTCTTGCATAGCGGCAAACGGGGGAAGTATGGGCATTGTGGGCCAGGTGGACGCCAACATATCGATTGGGGGGGTGTCGGCTTCAGGGACCGTTTTAATCTTTAGGTCCCTCGCGGTGCCCTGTTTGTTGGGGACCGATTTCCTGGCGAAAATGCCCATTCAAATAAGGGTAAATCAAAATTGCATTGAATTACCGGGGGGTCAGAAAAGGGGCTCACCTACACCAAGATGATTGTCGTTGCTACCGAGAGCTAGAGCGGCGTTTCACAGCACTCTTTTTTTTTATTTGGTGATGTTGATGAAGTGTTCTATAGGAATGCTTTTTTGTCTGTGTAAAATTCACCAATAAAAAAGGCCTACATTGAACCGTTTGCTTTTCCAAGTCTCTCAGTTATTTCCCGGTCGATGTGTGTTGCAGGAAGACATTTCCCCATTGAGGCACTGAAAGTTACGAAAGCCCTAAGTGTTTGCGCATACAGGTGTCAACGCAAACTTGGCACTTTCAGAATACATTTTCCACTTGTGGAAAGACTGATCTAACCCTGGCTAATGAAATGCATTCATTCATCATCCATTTGGGTTGATGTTGGATGTCTCCGGCGAAATAATAGCTTGCACCACCACTAACACCACCACTACCACCACCACCAACACCACTACCACCACCAACACTACTACCAACAACACCACTACCACCACCAACACCACTACCACCACCACTCAGCCCCCTGCCCCAAACCACCACAGGGTAGTAGGAGGGGTAGGGGGTGCGGGGTGCTCGGGAAGGGTGCGTGAGGTGGGAGGGGTTGTCTGGGTGGGGGGGGGGCTTGGGGGTTGTCACGAGAGAGGAGGGACCTCGAGGGGGTGGGGGAGATGGGGATGTTGGGGGTCACGTGGGGTTCATTGTTTCACTGCCGGCACTGGTCCAGAGTTGCGGACCGAGTCACGAATCGCGACCAATTCCCAGACGCCGTTTGGGTCCCTGCGGGTCCTGGAGCGGTGTTGGTGCTCGCCACGCGAGGGCGCTGCCACTCCGCCGCAGGGATTCGCGGGGCGCGCTGAATAAGGGGCATTCCATTTAGTAGGTACGCAAAAGTCGTCCCCCCAGCGTCGGGTGGACAATCCCGGTGCAGTTTGGATATTTAATGAGCTTCAGGATACTCCTCGAGCCATGGGTAAGGTTTTACATATTTGTTCAAATAACGAGACATTGACTGGACACGAAGGGACTCGCATTTTTCCTCTTCAATCGATCTTCAGTCTGCGTGCCAACATCGCCCTCACTGAAATGGGCATCGGTGCACATCGCAGCAGCACGGGAACGCTACCGGGGCCACAGAGCAACAGGAATGGAACAAAAGAAACCCGTCACGATCTCAGCGGCGACCACCGACTGAGCAAAGTCAATTTGCAACTGCGCACAACGAATAGCAGAAGAACATTAAGTAGCAAATAAAGTGAATAATAGGTAAGAAAAGTGAATAATAAAATGTATTATAAAATGTATTAATAATAACATTTATAAAAATACATATAAAAATGAATAAGTTACATACATTTACTAATTTAAATAAAATAATGAAAAACATATGATTTCATAACTTAAATAAAGTGAATTATATAAGAATAATGTATTAATTAATGTGAAAATATGTATAACATATTTAATAATTTAAATAACATGAATCGTGTATGAATAATATATTATTAATAAAATAAACAACCAGCTAATAAAATGTATAATAAATGTACCGGTTCACCTCCTAGTGAAATGGTGGATGTTAGGGGCAGGCGAGTGTGAGTAGCTGCGTCTTGTACAGAACACAGATGAACTTATTCATTCGCATGAACGCCACTCACCCATTGCACATCACATAAAGTACGGAGGAAATCACTGCTATCGAGACAATATTTTATTTTGAATTCAAAAAACCACGCGTGATAGAACCCTCCGAGTGTAGGCACACGAGCTACAACATCAAAGTGAAGGAGTGTGCGCACGTCAATGAGAATGGACGTGAGTGGCAACGCTGCCGAACTGCTCACAGCGCAGCTGCTCGAGTGGAGGAGGAGGAGAGGCGAGATTCGGGGCGAGGCTTTCGCTTGAAAGCGAGAGGCCGTTTGGAAGACGAAAAATTTAACCCGTAAAAACAAAGTTTTTCACTATAAATCCTTTATATGCGTGGCGGCTAGAGTCCTCTCGTCCTCTGACTTGAGATGGCTGCCACCTATGGGTCAGATGATTGCATGCCAGCATTAAGCAATTGGTAATTAAACATAATATTTTTGTCCTAAAAAGTGTAAAAAAATTTGAAAAAAAATTCACGAACATTCATTGTCACGCACAATGAGTCTGTGTGGAAAATGTCAGCTCGATTGTATCACGGGAAGTGGGTTAAAAAACGACCGAAACATTTGCACGGTCGTAAGCAATCAAGCAAGCAAGCGCGCAAGTGAACTTAATATAAAGGATTTAACAAAAATATCTCCTGACTGCCATGGGTGCCCATGGGGCGGGGATTCACCTCGGCGTCTCCGTGCGCCTGTAGACGACTCCATGTGGGGGGAGCGGTGGCCACAGCGGTGAGCACTGCGCTAGGCTACGAACCCAGCGACCCGAGTTCGATTCCCGCTCGCGGCCAAACACCAGCGACGATCATCTGAACCGGTACTGGACCTGCCCTGGGTCAACTTAACCTCAAATGATTATCTGGTGCGTTGTGTAAACACAGCCACTGGGGAGACAAAGGCGGTCGGGCGTGGAAGTATCGTCACAACCACCATCTCGTACAACGTCCTGCGTTAATAGGTGTGTGGGGGCTGACGCCCCCTTCCTGAGGTTGCGGGAAAACGACTTCCATGATGGAATCCGTTGCCCGGTGAATACCCATTTTACCTTAGCTTGGGGTCGGTTGCCTCTCTCCCTTGGAGGTGTGGGGTGTCATCCCACTTCTGACACCATTATGTGGGGGCTGACGCCCCCCTCCTCCTCTCCCCCCTCCTCCTCCGCCACTTCTCGCCGGTCTGCCGCCGATCGAGTGATCGGCCTCCCTACACCAGCGTCCGCTCTGTGAAGCATGGCTAGTGGCTGGCTCCCCACCGCCTCGGGTTATCTCACACACTCCCCACGTAAACCACCACTAACGCGGAGATGACTGCATGCTGGCGCGTGCCCGTGCAGGTAAACGCTGATCACCACGCCTCACGCTAAAAATATCCGTGTGAACACCACCACTTATGCCGAGGTGGCTACTTGCCCGCGTGAGCCCGTGCAGGCACGTGGGCAAGAACGATGGCCGGGTTGATGATAATATTCGCGCGTTCCACCATTGGCTGCTATCATCGCTACGTGAACACACTGCGGAAAGCGCTCTGTGTAAACAAACATGCGAGCGCAAGTACCGGGCACAACGACGATCGTATTGATGATAATATTCGGCCTTAATCTGATATGCAAACACGCACTGCGGGCACAGACGCGGGGCCATTAATTAATTACTGCCCACGTGCCTCTCACACACACGCTCGAATTACGTACCAAGCCGACACCCTCCCACACACACAGAAATAACGTGGCGTCGTTGCTCTGTGCTAAAGTTTATTAATGGCGCACCTGAAGATAAAACCCTGCGTGGCCCGGAGCAAATTTTTCAGCGAGCAGCGCCCAGTCTATTCCTATTCAATCCCTGGGTGGACCCTAACTCTGCTTCTCACCTCACAGATGCACTCACGGTGTCCAACGGTCTTTGCCTGGGGTAAATTTGTAGCTGCACTCGCCAGCGTCCCTCGGACGCTGCGAGTGGCTGGAAGTCCGACCAGGTCGCTCACCTGCTGGAGAACTTACTTCACGTTTTTCCCTTCCCTCTTTTTGTCTCCTCCGAATCCCAAAATCCAGGGTCACGTGGTTTTGCCCTCGCGGCCCATCGGGTGCCTACCTTTCGATTTTAAACCGATGATTCTAGATTGGAAGCTTTCGTGACTGCAAGGATTCATACTCTTTGGTTTTTTCGGTAAAGTCACGTAGGTAAAACAATCAATAAAATAAAATTAATGAGAACAACTAATCAACCCCCTCCCCCATCCATCGCACGTCTTTCTTGGCTCCTCCCCCTCCTCTTCCCCTGTATAACAATGTCTCATCACAAATAACTCTCGCTACAGTTATTTTGCTGTACCTTTTTTACACCTGATGAGAGAGGCTTGTGTTGCCTCCGAAACGTCGTGATTTAATTTAGTTTAAACCGATGCCCCGCCCCCCTACCTGGCACGGTGCCGCCTGCGTACCATCGCCCGTCGTCTGCGCGCTCGCCCTCCTCCCCGTACTCTGGGTCAGGAGTCAGCCCATACACTTTCCCTCCCACCTCCTCTCGTGCATTGCTCGCTGGGAGCTTTGTTCCCACAAGGCCCTATACCCTGTGCTGGGTGTGTTCCCACTGCGGTTTGCTCGGTGAGCTCGTCGTTACCATACAATTTTAAGCTAATTCACGGGGCCGCAGTGCAATTCGGCCTGGTGGGGTCGCCCAATCTCCTGGCACTGGGAAACCGTGGGACGTCCCGGCCTCTCGGGTAAAAACCCAGGGTACCAGGTGTCCCCCCCCCCACGAGACCCTACGTGGGTGCATGTGTGAGTTTAGAGGGGCTGTGCGTGCGTGTGTGGGGGGTGCGAGGGGATAGCAGCACTGGCAGAGTAGCTCCGTTGCTGTTGCACCACAGGTGCACGCTAATAATCCTGGCCCCTCAAGTCTATGAAGGCTCTTTGTGGATCTCTGTGTTTGTATTTCTCTGATGTTTTTAAAGATGCCTTTGAATTGTCAAATTACTGTATTCGATGTACTGGATTGTGCTCATTGCTGTGTTTTTACTTTCTGCGCTGTCTGATTGCGTTCGAGAGAGATATATAATTATATTTATAGCCCCATTAAATGGAAATACTTCAGGTGCGGTTTTCTGTGTCAGGCTGCGTGTTGAGCCATGTTCCCCTCTCGAGCGTTCACAAGGCGCTGCCGCAGGCATCATCAGGGGCGCGCCACTCGCAGCTCGAGCGGTGAAGCCGCGCCTGGACAACTCGCGACTGAGAGGAGACAAACAATGGACGCGTTAAACACGCACATACATTCGTCTGTGATAAGTCTATCAAACAACAATTCACAAGAAGCACGAATGAACAACGTGGGCGGTGAAGCTGTGCGAGCGATGGACGATGTTAGACTTGGCCAGGCGTTGATCTCAGGTGGGGCAATTGGCAGTGAAATGCACGTACCGCTGCACCACCGCTCCGCCCTGCAGTTACAAATTTACATCCAGTATACGGGATTAGGAATAATGTTACGATTGTAAATACGTCGACACGAATGTGTTTAACTCATGCTACAATGTCGTTTAAGTTACACATAATACAACATGGTATTGTTCCCGTTGCAAGAGATATTTGCACTCGATCATAGTGAATAATGCTGTTGTGTTCAACTGAAGGTGTTGAATGTGGACACGTGCCTAAGCAGGATAGGACTTTCACAGCATCTAATAATTTACGCCGTAATCAAAAGCAACACGCATTTTGAGTATCACACCACAGTCCAGTAACTGAAGGTTTATTCACTCAAAGTTGTTGTGTCACGCACCGTCAAATGAGAACCCCTCCGACCGGTTCGGCTTCATATTCCTCCGCTCTGCGTGGAAACAAATCTCCACCGTGAGCAGTCACTGCAGCCTGCACCCCTTTGGTTGCCAATCGTTAACAATGTGATAATGTTAATAAACACAACGCGTTTGATGAAACAAAGAAGATGTACTTACTTGACGGTCGCTTAATTTGTGAACCACTTGTGTAGTGTATAATGGAGTGTATAGTGTCTTCTTTTTTCTTATCTTATTATTTTTCTTCTTCTCTTCTTTTTCTTATATATAAAAGTCTCCACAAGCTCTCGCTTGCGGGGGATTTGGCTCTCGAACGGCGGGGTTTACAATTTAAAACATTTGACAGGCAGCACGCCCTAAGCCCCGCGGCGGGAATAGGCTATTCCGTTTTCCCATCTGTAAACTTTAAAGTCGTTTAATTACCGATTTAGTGCCATTCTTATTTTAATCATTTACTTATTGCGTGATATCGACCGTGAGCCTCAACGTAACAGTAACAACAACAGCACAACTACAATAAGCCAACAACACCCACAATAATTTACCCCAACCCACCTGTACATATGAACACTGTGGACATACCACACCAAGGACCTGGGGTCAACCTCACACCCACACCACCAACCGAACGCAAGGAGCCCAGGGAGAAGGGGCGGTGTGTGTGCGTCGGATCAGGTCTCAGGAGAACCGAGGACGCTTCGAGCGAGTCCGTGTGGCGGATCCATTGTAAGAGTTCAGCGTCCCCGGTGGAGGGTCGGGAGGGGCCTGACGACGGGCGTCCGGAACGTCACTGGAGGCAGGGGACAGTGCCCGTGAGCCGTCTTCCTGCAGGCCAGGCGGTCGGGCAGCTCCCCGATCCTTTGGTGTGGCCACCCTTGGTGGACTCATACCTGCAACATCCGAAGGAGTGGCAGGAGGGTGCGGAGCAACACAAGGATCAGGAGAACTCTCCCCCGGCATGTCGGACACATTACGCGAACGGCCCCTGCGAGATGAAGATGATGTGTGAGTGCGCGGTGCGACGTAAGGTTTCAGGCGCGATGGGTGAACGTACCACGAGCGCCGTCCGCACGCGACCCGAACACACTGGTCCCGAACGACCCGAACAATGTCCACCGGACCCCGCCAGGGCCTGAGCAATTTAGATGATTTTGCCAGCGGTACCTAGGGACAGTGCAGCCACGCCCTATCCCCTATTGACCATTTGTGTACCGAAACCCGGCGATCATACAGACGCTCGTTCGCCCGTTGCCTCGCCCCAGAATTTTCCTTCGGGGCCACCCGCACCTCGACCAACTTATGAATGTTAAATATGCAGCCAGAACGCCAGGTATATGCAGGTCCCAATCCAGCTGTGCCTCATCCACCTGATGGCACAACATAGAATTAATAGTCCGGTGCAGGCGCTCGACCATACCATCGGTTTGCGGGTGGTAGAGGGAAGTTCACACCTTCTGCGTACCCAGAAGGTCACAAACCTCCCACAGAAGGTTAGATGAGAAGTTTTTTCCATGGTCGGTCAGCAGCCGTTCCGGGGCGCCCTTATCCAGGACATAGCCCTGGAGAAATGCCTCCGCAATGGCTGTCGCCAACTGGTTGGGGAAGGGCCAGGCCATGGGCTAGCAGGTGAAATACTCAACCCCAACCAGTAGGTACTTATTACCCCGAGCGGTGACAGGGAATGGACCCAAGATGGCAAGTGCCACCAGCTCGTTGACCCGGGACACCCGAATTGACTGAAGGGGCGGGCAGGCCGCCCTAGCCGGGTGTTTCCGCCGCGCACACTGCGTGCAACTGTTCAACAGATCGGCGACATCGCGCGCCATTCCCGGCCAAAACAAATCCAATTGCAGTGTGGCGAGCATTTTGTGAATACCCAAATGAAAGAGCCATTCGTGCGCTGCCCACACGGCCCTGCCCCGCAGAGCGGTGAGGACGACGATTTTATAACGACGAGAGCTGGCATCCCAGGACATGAGGAGACCATCACGCAAAACGACAGCTCCAATACCCTCCCGGCAATTGCCAGCACGTTTGGCACGACAGCGTAACCTAAGGAGGGAGGCGTCCTCCATCTGAAACCGTCCCCATTAATCCAGAGGCAGGTCGAGCAGTGAGTTGCGAGCGACCAAATCATGCGAGTTGGCAATAGAGACAGGCTCCGCGTCGACAACCCCTGCCGCCGCCGCAATGGTAGAAGCAGATGTAGCCATCGTGGCCGACTTGCACCTCCCAGAGCCCATAAAGCACGCACAGCCATCCCCTGGGGGAAGGCGCGATAGGCCATCAGCGTTCGAATGGCGCGTGCCTTTCCGGTAGATTACTGTGAACGCGTAGTCCTGTAGGACCTCGAGCCATCGTGACAACTGGCCGGATGGCTGGTCTATTTTTAGCGCATACTGCAGTGCCGCATGATCAGAACGAACCGTAAAATACCTACCGTACAGGTACGGACGATACTGTTGTATAGAAACAACAATAGCGAGCAGTTCACAGCGGGTAACACAATAGCGCTGTTCCGCTGGGGACAGCACCGTACTGCCATAGGTGACAATGCGTTCGACGCCGTCCACGACTTGCGAAAACACTGCGCCAATGCCTGTATTGCTGGCGTCAGTGTCTAGGATGAAGGGCAAGGTGAAGTCAGGGTAGCACAAGGGAGGGGCACCGACAAGGGCATTAGCCGTTAAAGCATGAAGAGGTTTCGCTATTGTCGCAAAACCCTCAACGAACCGGCGGTAATAGAATACGAAGCCTATGAAGCTGTGGACCTCCCCCACAGACGTAGGTGTCGGCCACGTCCTTATACAATCAGTTTTCGCGGGGTCGGTGGCTATGCCCGAATGGTTGACAATGTGCCCGAGGTACCGCACCGATTCCCGCAATAGAAAACACTTCTGGGGCTTGAATTTAAGGTTAGCGGTCCGCATCCTGACAAACACAGCCCTCAATCTCTCCAAGTGTTCCTCGAACGTACGACTGAAAATAATCACATCATCCAGATAGATGAGGCATGAGTCCCACTGCAGCCCAGCGAGGACCAGCTCCATCAACCGCTGGAATGTCGCCAGGGCTGAGTACAACCACATGGGCAACCGATTAAATTGAAAAAGGCCCTGTGGCGTGCGGAACGCGGTCTTTGGTTTAGATGCCTCGTCCAAGGGCAGTTCCCAAATTCCGGATAAAAGGTCCAAAGTGGAAAAGTACCACGCCCCCGCCAAGGCATCCAGTGACTCGTCCATGCGAGGAAGCGGATACGCGTCCGCCAGCTAAATCTTGTTGAGTTTTCAAAAATCCACAAAAAATCGCAAACTGCCATCATGTTTCACCATTGGTTTTTTACCCTTTTATCTGGCACAATCGGTGCACCCCATGGGCTGTTGGAAGGAGCCACAATGTCCGCAGCCAGCATGTCATTCACAACCAACCGGACATGTTCTTTCTCTGCCGGGTTCAACCGAAACGGTTTCTGCCGAATGGGAGTGGAATCGCCCGTATCAATGTGGTGGTTCAATAGATTAGTGCACCCGATATCAAATTTGTGCTTGCTAAAAACATCGGCGAATTCACGGAGTAGCATACTCAATCGCAATCGCTGGGACTCGGGAAGATTTTCAGCCCCTGAACAGAGAGAATCCATCCAACCATCATCGGTGTCAGAATGCGCCTTTGATCGAGGCGTACCATCCACATGAGCAACGATAGAGTCAGTGTGGAGTGGCAGTGATGCATGAGCAATCACAGCCCCCTGGTGCACGACCTTTGTCCGCAATCCTGCATTCAGCACCTGAATGAAGGGTTGTTCATCAGCAGGCACAAGTGTCTGTGCTCCCACCAGCTCAAATCCCCGTACGGCCGTGTTGGAAGGAGCCAGCAAAATACCCGACATTGTCTCCGACCCGAGCGGTTTCCGCAACCGAAGCGGAAATAACATTTGCACGCCCGGCGGAATCCGAACGGTTTGAGATGCCATCACCGGAATGGTTGCGCAAGCCGTGCGTAGCTGGGTGGGTGAGGGCAGGAACGACATCCGGTGGCCCGAAGGGAGCTCAATGTAGTCTTTGTCGATCAACATTTTAATCGGCATTTTGCCGAGGAAATCTGTGCCCAGCAAGCAGGGAACGGCAAGGGTTTCTGAAACCAAAATGGGACCCGTTAATTTAATATCGCCAATACAAATTTGTGCCATTATTTGACCAATTATTCCCAAGAAACCTCCATTTGCTGCAAAGCAAGGGACGGAAACTGGGGCGAGCGCCTGACACCTCTGGGGCAGCACATTGTAAATGAGGTCCAAAATTATGGTTGCCGAAGCACCCGTATCAACCAGTAACCGAAATTCAACTCCCTCGATGGCGCCGATGATAACGGAAGAGCCTGTAGCCACGGCGACAACCCTGTAGGCCAATTCCAACCACTGAACCAGTCGGAGTGGCTGCCGAACATCAACGCTATCCCGGCCCTGACCACTCGACCCAACGCGACGGAGCGGCACATGGAAACGAGGAGTGTGAGATGAGGGCAGAGACCAAATGCATGAGATGTTGCGACTTGCCTGTGGTTCCCGTGGAGTGACAGGCGTGCGGGGGGACGACGGCGGCCAACCCAGAGCGCGGCGTCGAGGAGCTGGGCAGCCCGATGACAGATGACCTTGCTGGCCACAGTTGTAGCACGTGACGCGGGCCCATGCCCGCAGGGATCCGTGTCTCTGCCGAGGCTCACCCTGGCAAGGCCGGTCGGTCGCTCTCCAGCTTGAGACGTTCTGTGATGCAATGGCCTGGTTGTCCAGGACCTCGTTCTCCTGCGTAGCAATGTGCGTAGCACACGCCGCCACCTGCCCGTCCCGCTGGAGGAGCAGCTCCGTGTGTAGATAGTGAGCAGCATGCAGTGAGGAGAGATTCGCCTCGTCCTTGACGTGAATGGCGATTCGCAACTCACGAACCAGCAGCAACATCTTCTCAAGTACAACGGTGTCAAGGCCCACGTCGTCCATCTGAGGGTAGGCCACTTGAGCCAGCGCCATCAGCGCGCTCTGGTAGGTGAGGAGGATCTCGTCAGCCTCCCTCCTCCGGCTTGCGAAGCGATGCCTGGTTTCCGATGGGGGCCCATACACCAAAGCCATCCAAGCGAGGGCTTCCTATAGCATGGAGCGATCCTTCCGTGGGATGAGGAGGAATGTAGCCAGAGCGATGTCGTCCAGTGCGGAAGGCAAAGCTCGGAGAGCAATGTCCGCAGTCCACCCTGCCGTCTCAGCATTTGCCACGAATCGTCAGGCAAAAGCTGCCCAGTCAACGCCTTTAGCCGTGAAGACTTGAAGAGATGGCAACCGCTGTTGCAGGCCAGGGATGTAGTCCCCCCCCGAGGCAAGCTGCGCACCAAGCGTGGCGTTTGTAGGGCCGTCGGATGACAGAATGTCCGCCAGAAGCGGCGGTCGCATCTCTGATGACGCGGCAACCTCGGGTAGGAGGGCGTCAAGGCCGGAAGTGACGCACGCCCCCTGGAGCACGTGACTTCTGGGGCAGTTGATGTCATTTCCGGAGAAAGTGGTGAAACCCCCGGCGGAAGTGACGTCGCTTCCGGCTGTGGCGTTCCCGGTGGCAGTGACGTATCCCCAGGCAGAAATGACGTCATACCCAGTAGAGACATAAAAATAGTGCGAGGAAATCCTTCGCGTTTCGGCGGGAGCAGCACCCGACCTCCGGCTTGGCCCTCCACCCGCAGCAACTGCTCCACCCAGCGTGAGCTCGTTGAGGATGGAGGCAGAGGCATGCAGGAGATCGGCCAGACGATCGTGTGCCAACTGGATCGCCCATCCCGACGGTGGCGAGCTCCCTGAGGGGCCCGGAGATTCAGGGCCCGCCGCTGCGGACCCGTTCCCCGGGAATGGCGCCCCCGCCTCCAGAGCAGCATCAGCATCGGCCTCCTTGTCCGGAGCACTGGTAAGCGCCTTCTGTCTTGTCTCCATGTAGGTGAAGTTCTTGGCCACTTCTGTCACCAGTTGTAATGTTCTTGGAGGGAGACGGAGTCTTCGTAGAGGCAACACGCTTTACACAAAGGGGTAATGGCCCCTTCCACCCACAACCTGGGGAGGTACAGCCTCCGGCTATGGTACCTACATCTCTCCCTAATCCAGCCCTCCGGCTAGCTAAACCTAGGGGAGGCTGACCCACCGCTGGCCCGGTGGGTCCCTGACCACTGGCCTGTCCGGACCTGGCCCTCACAAGGGCATCAGGCCGAGGGATCCTCAGGGTCCTAACCCCATGACCACTGGCACCGCACTGAGCCCCGACCCTTAGAAGGACGTCGACGCCTTGGGGTCCAGGGTCTTCTTCTCCAGGCGGCTTCTGGCTTCGGCTTGAGACGGACTGACTTGTGCTCTCAGGGACCCGCCTTATATACTCTTTCTCCCTGAGGGGCGGGGTTCTGGGGGATTGTAGCTTCTGCCAGCCCCCTCCCCTCAGAGGAGTTCCAACCGCCGTTTACCCGACCGGTCCGGACCGGTTTTATACCCCTCACCCTGGCTGTGGCGCGTGTGTGTCAATCATGACCACCACACTTCTGTCACGCGACTTTCCCCGTCGCGGTTTCGATATATCGCGGGGTCGGCATAAGAAATTAAATGGGGACTTTTTGGGGGAATTTTGCCAAATCCGCAGACGACACACAAAACGTCTAGTAACTCATAAATGCATAAAATACATGTATAATACTGTAAACTATTAATATATTTTATCTTTTAATATCATACATATACGCCATTTTTTTTTTGTAAAATTTGTAAAAAGTTAAAGTTTGCGAAAAGAACGTGAAAGCCAGCAGACGGCACGCAAAGGCTCACAGCCCCCCCCCCCGAACCGCCCGGCTGGAGGTGCTCGCCAAGGAGACCAAGGGGACAAATACATGTTACGCGGTTTTTCCAGATTGCGGGGGGCCTGCGCCCCTTACCCCCGCGATGTGAAAGAGTCGACTGTACAAACATTATTGCGGACGCTCTGCATGCGTGACAGCTTACGAACAGACTTCTGGAAAACTCACTCGTTCATAAGCAGAGGGGTCCCCGTTTTAGTTTTGTTATTGGCAACTTGTCTGGAAGAGCCATTGCTGAATGGTCCACCTCGGAGGAAGGAGTTGGCGAGTCCTTTTGGAACGACATTAGAAGAAGAAAAAAATATGTATAAAGGATAGCGTTGTTTGTTTTTAAAAATGCAGAAGTTTCGTCATGCGAATGTCAAAATGAAACTCAAAACAAGGTGAAATATTTTCTTCTACTATTTATTTACGTCTTTTTTTCCCTGCTGTTAAAGATAATGTGTACGTTATAGGAACACTGCTTGCTACTTATCGTGTGCATATGACAACAACAACAACAATAATTTACACTTAGAGAGTTGTGAATTGCATCCGTAGGGACTCGCCACCAATGCGCCCTGCGTATGGAAAGCAGAAAATAGACAGAGCCTGCAGGGTAGACGGGCAGGGCGTGGCAGGGCCGGGATAAAGGGCGATTTAGCCACTCACCCACCCACTCAAGCACTCACTCAGATACTCACCCATCCACACACTTACCCACTCAACCACCTCACTCACTTTCTCATTCCCTCACTCACCTCTTTAAACTGGCATGGGCGAACATCCGTGGAGGGATGAAGGCAAGGCCGATGAGGCAGATGCCTTCTATGACCTCCTGTCACAGGTGCTAGCTAAAGTAGCCCCTTGGGATAGAGTCATCTTGTTGGGTGACTTCAATGCCCGAGTTGGTCATGATGCTGGAACCTGGTCTGGAATGATTGGAAGGCATGGGCCAGATCAGCTCAATAACAACGGCAGGAGGCTGCTATATTTTTGTGCAGCCCAAGGGCTTGTAATTACCAACACGCTGTTCCGGCATCGGCGCATCCACACATCATGGATGCATGCCGGGTCCAAGCAAGAACATCTGCTGGACTACATAGTGACGGAACAGCGGATGCGGGCCCATGTCCTTGACACTAGGACCTACCGTGGAGTTGATCTGCCCACTGATCATCGACTTGTCATCTGTAAGATGCGCCTGCCATTCTTCCACTCGGGTGGTGGGTGTACACCCAGGACCCCATTCCAACCTAAAGTGGCCTGGTCTCAGTTACAGTGAGGGAAAGAAATGATCAGTCTTTAATTTTAATGGTAGGTTTATTTGAACAGTGAGAGACAGAATAACAACAACAAAATCCAGAAAAACGCATGTAAAAAATGTTATAAATTGATTTG
Organism: Entosphenus tridentatus; assembly: GCA_014621495.2. NCBI lineage: Eukaryota > Metazoa > Chordata > Hyperoartia > Petromyzontiformes > Petromyzontidae > Entosphenus > Entosphenus tridentatus. The sequence continues at coordinate 1,049,355 of CM025637.2, forward strand.
CTTTTTAATGAGGGAAGTAAGTATCGTGGGAACCCCATTCACTCGCATTGGTGACCTTGTAGAAGGAAGCTTTCAAACGCAGTGGATGAGTCCAGGCCGTGTTCAGTGTAATCCTGGACGGGTTTTCCCACGAGTCCGACTGGGGTGTAGAGTCCAAGGCATTCGTTATCTGCTGTGAACCGACCGGCACAGCCCAAGAGAGCGTCTTTGGTTTCAAGCAAGCGTTTAGAGTACAGTATTCATATTATTTAGCTGCAATGCATGTCCAACATGATGAGCCACTTTGTTGAGCTGCCATTTGTGATGGGCAGGTCGTTTCTGAAAAATAAGCTAATAGCTCAGTGGAGCATTACACCTGGTAACGTAATTTTTTTTAACAATAATGGGGAACTCCGATCCCCATCTGTGTTGTTGCGTGTGCATGCGTGTTGAGTAGCCGTGCGTGTGAATGTGAAACAACAATGCAGGTGAAGTATGCGGTGGGTGCGGCTGTGAATGGCCGGCACGCGGATCTGCAGTCCCGGACAAGGTGCGAGTGAGAGACGGTGACATCGCCAACAGTGGGTGATGGAAGCAGGTAGAGTTGGTGATAGAGTCACACTGCTAGAAAATGGCTCAAGATTCCAGGATGGGTCACGGGAGTCAACAGACAAATTCCATCTCAGATTCTACAATGACATTCAAGCATCTCGTCACGTTGGGGTAATTACACGGAGGTGGAATTATAGGACATCATGATATATCTATAACTATGCCAACTATTTATTTATTTTACCAGGTAAAGCTCACTGAGCAATGTGGCTATTTTCTGAAGCGACATGGTCACAAATGATGGCTTATCACCGTGAAATGTAGTTGGCCAACTACTCTAAACGCGTGATGTTGATTGTAAATGTGGAGGGAAAAACCGGAGGGCCCGGAGAAAAATTCACGCGACCACGAAGAGAGAGAGACACAAACTTTAAATATAAAGCAGGCGTCAGGGTCAGGATCAAACCCCACCACCTCCTGTACACCGGGCGAGGGAGATAACATCTTGCCACCAACTTGCTGTAGAAGGATGAGTTTATCTCTCCACACTCATCTCACGAATGAGCCACCGCAGCTGAGCCTCATCGATTAATATTAACAACAGGACTAATTTTAAAAATGTCATCGTGTGTACAATAGCCGTGTTCACCTTGAGGCTGCTGTTTGCGCACCTCGGGGCGCGGGTTCACATTCCAGGCGGTGTCTCGTGATGTCAGTGACGACAATGAAAATATTTTAAGTATTTTACTTCCTTCTCCACCGTCGCTATAAGAGAGAGGTCCCGGTCCAGCATCTCTCTGAGCCACACAGCCAGCGATCCCAGTGAAATCATGGCAAGCGCGACTCCCAGTGAGAGTGTGGATAGTGAGCTGCGCTGCTCCATCTGCCTGGGCAAGTTCGTCTGCCCCTCCACGCTGAGCTGCGGACACTCATTCTGCCTCCGGTGCCTGGAGGCCGCCTGGGAGACGGCGAGCAGCTTCAGCTGCCCGCAGTGCCGAGCGACCTTCCCTGTGCGACCCCAGCTGAGGAGGAACGTGGCCCTCGCCAACCTGGCAGAGCAGCTCAGAGTTGGAGACGGGATGGCCACGGCCGTCGTGTGTGACAACTGCAGTGGTGGCCAGACCCCTGCAGTGAAGACCTGTCTGAGATGTGAAATGTCCTACTGTGCAAGGCACGCGAGGCCTCACTTGGAGAATCCCAGGCTGAGTGACCACGTCCTGGTGGCTCCCATCGCGAACCTGGAGGGACGACGGTGCCGGCAGCACAAACAGGAGCATATCAAGTTCTACTGTGAGCAAGATGAGAGCCAGGTCTGCACAATCTGTACCATCGCTGGGGAACATAGAGGGCATGAGGTCATTCCAGTGGAAATTGCACAACAAACAAAACAGGTGAGATATTAATCGCTGCTGTAATTCAATATCCCTCAGTGTAACTGCAGAACTCTGTGTGTGTGTTTTGTCCAGATAGAGAGTCTGTATTTTATCATTTACTAGCGGTAAGTACCCGGCGTTGCTCGGGCGAAAAAGGCAGACACACACATGGACTTACACACAGATATTGACCCACACACATAGAAACACATCGACTTAGACGCACACACACACATATGGTTAAACCCAGGATGGATCATTAGCAGGCCAGCCTAAATGTTTCAAACCGACGAAGATGTTCCATTAGGGGGGTGCACGTTTCGCAAGCATAGAGAATGGAGGGAATTACCGTGGCCGAGAAGACCTGGAGCTTCATGTGGAGCGAGAGACCAGGTAGCTTCCACACAGCGTAACGCAGCCGATGAAAAGATAATGGCACTCGACTGATTTGGAGTGAGACCTCTGCTGTTAAACCGGAGCCGGTCATGAGCACACTGGCCAGGTATGGTAATCTCGGCAATCTCTCCACAACTGCCGCATCACCAATTGTAAGTTGTGGGGGTGGATTGTTCGATGGTACAAAATACCCAGGCAGGTGCTTAGTTTTGGTGGGGCTGATGGTAAGGTCCCACCTCTTAGTGGCAAGCTCTAGGTTCAGCAGCAGTGAGCAGCAATCACCAGATCATCGGCATACATAACGTGTTTGAGCAATAGGGAGGCATCCCTTGACCGCACCCGGGCATCGATCAGCCTCCCATTGTATGTGTACCATATGGTAATTTCTCGGGTACAGCCATTGAAGGCTTCACGAACTACGTGGTCAAAAGAGATGTTAAATAATGTAGAGCCAGAGGACATCCCTGTCACACCACAAGGTGTAGAGGGAATGGCTCTCACTTATGGCCACGTAGTTTGACGCGGGGCCGCTCACCATCATGAAAGTCCTTAAGGATTGTGAGCAAAGTTTGAGGGACTCCGAAAGCATGAAGAACAACCCAGAGGCCAGACCTACTGATGGTATCATAGTCCTTGAGCAGGTCAGTAAAGCACATACATTCACCCACACGCACACATGGACCTACAGACAAGCAAATAAATTGACTTACACTGACTGACATGGAGCCATGCACACAAAGCGACTAACACAGACGCCCATGGACTGACACACACAGACACATCGACTCACACACACAAACACATGGACTTACACACACACACATATGTGTAATGCGAGCAAGGACAGGGTGGTTGCTGACCTCCGCGCCGCTCACACGCGCCGGGGTAGTGAGAGCGTGTGGGAGGGGCCACTGCTCACCTCGCTCCAATGGGAGCGGGGTGAACGGGGGGGGCGGAGGCAGAGGCAGGATGGAAGGTGGAGTTGGGTCACGTGGAAGAGGGGGATATAAGGAGAGAGCCGGAAGGAGAAGGGGAGAGAGAGAGAGTGAACCACGGAGGGATCCACGCAGGAGGGTGGAAGGAACCGTGGCGCCATTGCCACATGGTCGGGAAGTGATAGGCACCCACGGAAAGGCAGCGTGCGTGGGGTGCGGCCAGAGAGGGGAGCGTGTGGGATCGCACGGACGGAGAGAGAGACAGGGGAACGTGTGCGGAGTACCCGAAGGGCGGTGTGGCCGGGCCGGGTGAGGGAGAGCACACGGAAGGATGCCAGGTGACGGCGTGGCGAGAGCCACAGGGGAGCGTGCGCGGGGCGCATGGACGCACGGAAGGCGAGGTTGGAGCGAGGACCAGCGGGTGCGTGAAAGAACCCAATAAAGGACACGGAGAACGACGAAGTGTGAAGGAGTCCTTCATTACATATGGACTCGCACACGCATAGACATGCACTTTAGATACTACAACAACAACCGCCATTCGCCACTAAGTGGCGGTGACGTCACCACGACGCTTGTGCCAGGCCAAGTGCACCTTGAGGCCACGTGAAGTGTCGAAAGCCCGCTGGCAGGAGGTCACGGGGCAGACCCAGGTGCCACGGGTCGACTGACACACACATGCAGTTACACACACATATATCGACGTACACACATACAGCGACTCACACTCACACATCGACTCACACACAGACATACGTGGACTCACACACACATTGACGTAAACACACATGTACTTACACACACACATATCGACAAAGACACACACACATGGACTTACACACACATACATTGACTGACACACTCATTGCCCTACACACACATAGACATATGGACTGTGAGACACAGACATCTACTTTAGATACACACACATGGATTAACACACACACATCGACTGACACACGTACACACAAACGCACATTGACTTACACACTCAGATGGAGCCATGCACACACATAGACTCACACACACGCATTCACTTAGACACACAGACAGCGACTGATACGCACACAAATGGACTGACACACAAACACTTGTACATACACACACACACATGGGGCGTTGTCCGTTTGAAAAAGACAGACACACACATGGACTTACACACAGACATGGACCCACACACATAGAAACCCATCGACTTACACGCACACAAACACGAATGGACTCACACACACAGACATCGACTTTAGGGACACACAAGTAGTTTCTGCACACGAACATTATCATAGTAATATTTGTATAGTTATTTGTTTAATAATAGTAAACGATAAACCTCAGTTCTTAGCGAAAGATGCAATAAAATTGTACTTTATATTGGCGTGGTGACGCTTCATCCCGTGCAGAGCCCGCGGCCTCGCCTAGATTGGCAAGCCGGAGGAGGTGAGAGATTGGCAGGCTGCGGGCTGGGCCGCTACCCCCCACCCCACCATCCCCCCGCCCGAGGCAAAATAATATTATGTAAGCGCTTTAATAATATTAAATTAATATCTAAGGACTTTATAGCAGCAACTGCACACATTGGGGTGGGGGGGAAGAGGACATCACACTGTGAAGAGAAATCGGCAGCGTGATGTGTATATTTATTCCATGTTAAACGCGTAAAATAAAATGTCCCCCGTTGGCTGGAGCGAACGCGCATCACTTAGAAGGGTCCGCCCCCCCCCCCCCAGGCAATTGTCGACAGTTGGTACGGTCGATGTCGCGCAATAAGTAAATATAAAAAAAAATACCACAAATTCGTGAATTAAACGACTGTAATATTTACGGACGTGAAAACGGAATAGCCTATTCCCACCATGGGGTTTAGGGTGTGCCGGCAGGCAAATTATTTCGTACTTTAACCCCACCGTTCGAGAGCCAAATCCCCCACAAGCGCGAGCGCGTAGAGACGTTTATATATAAGATATTTGCATATTATTTTGTAAATCCTATTGTGTCAGCATTGTGACGGTAAATCAAATCACTTTGGGCAACGCGGATTGAAAAACTGGCACACGATAGACAGCAGAGACACGGATGATGGTAATGTTGAATTTAATGGATAGCATGTTTTAGATAGAAGACCAAGCACTTTGTGACATGGCTGGCACAGATGTAAAATACACTTCACGTGATAAGATTCGTACTTTTGAGTAGCAATGATGGGTGGAGAGAAATGTGGACTACCGCGAGATACTTCAAATGTGAGACGGTTCAAAAGTGCACTGTCCATGAACTTTAAAGAGGCAAATCATAAGCCATTCCATTGGGAGAGACAGGCCGTCAGGCAGAGTTTGATTGTCCATAGGGCAAATTTAGATTTGATTCTGTTGCAATGTTAGGTGTCTAAAATGCCACCCTACCGCTAACATAGACGCCGTAAATTTGAAACTTTCGTGACTGCAAGGATTCATATTCTTAGGGTTTTTTTCGGTAAAGTCACGTAGGTAAAAAATTTAAATTAATAAAAGTAAAATAAAATAAAATAAAAATCACGACGTTTCGGAGGCAACACAAGCTTCCGTCTTCAGGTGGAACCGTCACAGCACGATAGCTGTATCAAGTGAGAGAAATTCCAAGAAAACAGTCCTTGTATATATACTGCACGCTGTTAGGAATGAGCCTTTGTTGTGTAAACTAGGTGCGGATGATGTAAAGGTGCGTGTTAAAGGGACTGAGCCTTTTTGTTATGTAGAGGTGATGCGGCTGAAATCGCTGCCAGGAAATGAGTCTTTGTTGTGAAGAATGGTTGACTGAGCCTATTGTTATGTAGAGGTGGTGCGGCTGAAATCGCTGCCAGGAAATTATTATTTGTTGTGTAGAATGGTTGACTGAGCCTATTGTTATGTAGAAGTGGTGCAGCTGAAATCGCTGCCAAGAATGCTCCAAATATGTGTAGTTAAATCTTTTTTGCATGGTTAATAACATCTTTCCAATGATTACTAAGTTTGTACCCATCATCACGGTTGAAATTATGTCTGTGTTTGTATATTTGGATGGCCTCGTGTACAAACCTTTGATGGTAGCCAGGAGGCTTGCAGAGTACCTTAGTCTCGGAAAAGACAATTTCATGAGAGCCCACAGCATTGTAGCAATGATCGGCAACGGCGGAAGAATCAGTTTTGCCGTGTTTAAGATCTGACTTGTGCTCGCGGACATGATCAGAGATATGACGTTTCGTTTCTCCAATGTAGCAATCACCACAACTGCAACTCAGTTTGTAGACTCCAGGGTATTGTAAGTCAGGAATGACATCTTTCACAGATGGAATTAGATCACGGATTTTATGTACTGTACTGAATCGGACTTGAATCTTATGTTTGTTTAGAATTTTGGAGATCTTTTTGGTCACGCCTGCTATGTATGGCAACGTGATAGTTTTGATCGGAGTTTCATGTGACTGTTTCTGTATGGTGGGAGAAACAGCTTGGCGGATGGTGTGGTCAGAGTATCCGTTCATCCTGAGGGCCTGATGTACATGTATTAATTCACTGGCCAGGTGGTGTTGGTCAGAAATGCCATGAGCTCTGTGGTATAGTGTTTTGATGAGATAATTATTTTTAGACCGGTGGTGGTGGGAATCAGGTTTCAAGTAGGAATCTGTGTGGGTGGCTTTCCTGTAGACAGAATGTCCCAAGGATCCATCAGGTCTCCTCTCAAACATAACATCTAAGAATGGTAGTTTGCCATCTTTCTCCACTTCCATGGTGAATCTGATGGATGGGTGTCTGGAATTGATGTGGTCCAGGAAATGGTTCCATGCTGGGAGGCCATGTGGCCAAATGACGAAAGTGTCATCCACATACCTCTTCCACAGGAAAGGACGCAGGGTGGATGTCTGGATGGCGTCTGATTCAAACTTTTCCATGAACATGTTGGCTATCACTGGTGACAGGGGGGAGCCCATTATGTTTGTAGAAGGTGCCATTCCAGGTAAAATAAGTGTTGGTGAGGCAATGCCTAACCAGCACAGTTACATCCGAATTCAATCCATGTTGGACCAAGTCCTCAATTATTGTTAGGGTGTCAGGTACTGGGACCTTGGTAAACAGAGATACTACATCAAAACTGACGAGGATATCATCAGGAGATAGTACCATGTCCTTGACCATAGAGACTAATTGGGTTGAATTGAGTACTGCCGGAGAGGTCTTGCCTGTGAAGGGAAGCAGAGGGTCGTAGCGGGGTGCCTTCTTTATGGATCTTGGGAAGACCATAGAGTCTGGGAGGTCTTGCTGCCGATGGTTTTAGAGAGGGACGTTTGGTTGGTTCGATTAGGGAAGTCGAACTCGTGATGATTTTGTTAGTTTTTGTTGTTAGGCTGTTAGTAGGATCGTTTTTAATTTTGGAGTAACTCCCATCATTAAGTAGGTCCAGGATTTTGTTATTGTATGAATCTTTATCCATGATGACCGTGGCATTGCCCTTGTCTGCTGAGAGGATGACAATATCATCTCTCTTTTTTAGGTCCGCGAGTACAGAGCGTTCGTTTTTGCTAATGTTACCAGTGGGTTTCTTAGCATTCTTAAGAATTGTGGCTATTTCAGCTCTTGCTACATCCGAATGGATGTGTCCTATGCCTCTGAGGGCTACATCAATCTGAGAAATCACATCCTCTACTGGTATATATTTAGGGGTAACAGCGAAATTTAGTCCTCTGGCTAGTACCGTCTTCAGATTGTCAGAAATTGGGATGTTACTCTGATTAATAACGGTCTTGTTGACATCCAGCTTTGTGATGTGTGGCTCTGGTTTCTTCTTAGATAGGAGGTTGAATTTAAAATTCAGGTTAGCTTTGCATTTGGCTGACATTGAGTCAGCAGAAGCAGAAGTCATGTTGTCAACGTGGTTCCAATCGGAAGGCGACATTTTTTGTCTTAACATTAAATGTGTTTGTAAGAGAGTCTTGTCTAAATTATTGAGTTCCGATCGGAGTAACCTTATTCTCTCCGAGATTAGTGATAGGCTAGCTTTAAATAAAATCTGTTTAGAGTTCGGTGACGACACAGCAGCAGATGTGAGTGTGAAAGCGATGGGTATTATCTTGTTATCTCGTCATCTCTTTAGGAAGGCCAGCGTCTCGAGAAGCTGTGACTTCTTGTCTCGTTGTCTGTTAAAAACTCTAACAGATAGGTGGAATTCCTCCCCGTAGAGGGTATTAATTCTAGATTCATATTCTTAGGTTTTTTTAGGTAAAGTCACGTAGGTAAAAATTTTGTAATTAATAAAAGTAAAATAAAAATAAAATAAAAATCACGACGTTTCGGAGGCAACACAAGCTTCCGTCTTCAGGTGGAACCGTCACAATTCCAAGAAAACAGTCCTTGTATATATACTGGTTGAGGGTGGGAGGAGCCAAGGTAGGCCCTGAATATTATTTTTGTGAGGTTCGTTGCGGCTGAAGCACGCTGTTAGATATTCTGTTTGAGAGGAGACCTGACGGATCCTTGGGACATTCTGTCTATAGAAAAGCCACCCACACAGATTCCTACTTGAAACCTGATTCCCACCACCACCCATCTCAAAATAATTATCTCATCAAAACGCTATACCACAGAGCTCATGGCATTTCTGACCAACACCACCTGGCCAGTGAATTAAGACATGTACATCGGGCCCTCAGGATGGATACTCTGACTGCACCATCCGCCAAGCTGTTTCTCCCACCATACAGAAACAGCCACATGAAACTCCGATCAAAACTATCACGTTGCCATACATAGCAGGCGTGACCAAAAAGATCTCCAAAATTCTAAACAAACATAAGATTCAAGTCCGATTCAGTACAGTACATAAAATCCGTGATCTCATTCCATCTGCGAAAGATGTCATTCCTGACTTACAATACCCTGGAGTCTACAAACTGAGTTGCAGTTGTGGTGATTGCTACATTGGAGAAACGAAACGTCATATCTCTGATCGTGTCCGCGAGCACAAGTCAGATCTTAAACACGGCAAAACTGATTCTTCCGCCGTTGCCGATCATTGCTACAACGCTGTGGGCTCTCATGAAATTGTCTTTTCCGAGACTAAGGTGCTCTGCAAGCCTTCTGGCTACCATCAAAGGTTTGTATACGAGGCCATCCAAATATACAAACACAGACATAATTTCAACCGTGATGATGGTTACAAACTTAGTAACCAATGGAAAGATGTTATTAACGATGCAAAAAAGATTTAACTACACATATTTGGAGCATTCCTGGCAGCGATTTCAGCCGCACCACCTCTACATAACAATAGGCTCAGTCAACCATTCTACACAACAAAGAAACTTTTCCTGGCAGCGATTTCAGCCGCATCACCTCTACATAACAAAAAGGCTCAGTCCCTTTAACACGCACCTTTACATCATCCGCACCTAATTTACACAACAAAGGATCATTCCTAACAGCGTGCTTCAGCCGCACCGAACCTCACAAAAATAATATTCAGGGCCTACCTTGGCTCCTCCCACTCTCAACCAGTATATATACAAGGACTGTTTTCTTGGAATTTCTCTCACTTGATACAGCTATTGTGCTGTGACGGTTCCACCTGAAGGCGGAAGATTGTGTTGCCTCCGAAACGTCGTGATTTATTTATTTATTTTACTTTATAAATTGTATCTTTTTTACCTACGTGACTTTACCGAAAAAAAACCCAAGAACATAGACGCCGTGTATTTGCATTCCGTGACAGAACAGTGGATTGTGATTCAGCGCTGCCACAGTGCAGCTTGGCTAACTACCAGAGCGTTTAGCCTGCCACGCTTTTATTGGCAGGTGAAATGGGGCAACAGAGTGCGGGTCTAAGGGCACACAGCCAGCAGACTGTGTGGGACTTGACGTGGTCAGAGCTTCACGTTCACAGCGCTTAATCCTTCCAGTGTCAGGCCCTGCAATCAAATGTGGAGAGCTTAAGTCAAACATCCCAATGAAGGATGTTCAAGTCAATCATCATCATCATGACTATGGATGTGGTTGTTGTTTCTGTTGTCGTTGTTGCTGCTGGTAATATTCCTCTTATCGTTATAGTGTTAATATGATAGTGCTAATATTGATATTATTACTTTATGGTTATTTCGGTAAAGTCACGTAGAAAGAAAATAAATTAAGTAATAGAATACGACGTTTCGATTGCAACACAATCAGTCGTCATCAGGTCGCTAAATTTGAGAGAGAGACATACACAGCCACGGGGACACACAAGCAGAAAGAGACAACACTTGTGTGTCTGTATGTCCCCGTGTCTATGTTTGTCTCTCTCTCAAATTTAGCGACCTGATGATGACTGCTTGTGTTGCAATCGAAACGTCGTATTCTATTACTGAATTAATTTTCTTTGTACGTGATTTTACCGAAATAACCAAATAATTATTCCTGCAGTCACGAAAGCTTCAAATAAAGATTGACATTATTGTGTTTGCTGCTACTGACAATGTTACTCTGCGTATTCAATTCTGGCTGTCGCCTGACGCGGCTGATTATAAGTAGTAGTGAAGCAAAACATCACGGTACTCGAGTTGTAAATGTTGTGGGTTTACTTTCCAACACACCGGTGGTCAGAGCCGGCCCAGCCACTAAGCGACCCTTGCAATTGCAAAGGGCCCCGTGGCCAGCAGAGGGCCCCCTAGAGTCACTGCTAGCGAGTGGGTGAAAAAAATCATAGATCAAAGGGGCCTCCAACCAAATTTTGCTTAGGGCCCCCAAAGGTCTAGGGCCGGTTCTGCCGGTGGTGCTGAACTAGTCACTAATTGTAAATGGTGTGGGTTTACTTTCCAACACACCGGTGGTGCTGAACTAGTGACTAA
>CM025637.2:1060427-1072465 GCA_014621495.2 Entosphenus tridentatus
AAATGTTGTGGGTTTACTTTCCAACACACCGGTGGTGCTGAACTAGTGACTAACTGCCAATGTTGTGGGTTTACTTTCCAACACACCGGTGGTGCTGAACTAGTCACTAATTGTAAATGTTGTGGGTTTACTTTCCAACACACCGGTGGTGCTGAACTAGTGACTAACTGGCACGTTTTGTTTACGTGACAAATATTCCTAATTGACTGAGTCGGGTGGTGGCGGGTTTAACCACGCATTTGGATTTACACACTCTAACCCAAAAAAACTATTTTATGAATAGTATTGGTCGCCAAAGCCTACTTGTTAAACTTAATCTGCATATATTTACTTTTAGAAAGTCTTAAAATTACTAGTGTCACATACACTGCATTTCTAGAAATGTTTAAACTGTGTTATGAGTGTGCAGTTGTTCCTACATAGGGGAGCGGTGGTGTAGTGGTTAGCATGCTGCGAACCTGGTCACATGGCTCTCCCTCCCCTGAGCGCTGTCCAACTTGTCCTAACACACCCGAGTAGCAGCCCCATCAGCACCAGAGCTGTCTGTACCCCTAATACCGCTCTGGCACTCAGCTTGGTTTCCTGTAATTTTTCAGATTTAAGTGTTAGTGTTTACCGCACTATCACGCAAAGTGTGTGCTGTAGATATCTCGGGGGGTTATGGTTGTCGGTTTCGCGATATTCCATTGTTACGAAAAACTGGAGAAAACACGAGCGTGTAAGTGCGGATTCCTCAATACACCACGCTATGATCCAGCCACCTACTTCTGACACGGATGTTGTGCTGCCTCCTGAAGACCACAGCACAATGTGGGAGGTTGGAAGATTCAAAGGGCGATGATTATCGCTGGGCGATCCATAAAACTGGCCTGCAAAGCTCCGGGTTAAAGACATGGGCCAGTTGATGATGATAATGATGGGAGTACCAAACATCGCGTATTTGTCTACCCCGTGTATAGGAGGCGTTCAGACTCGAGAAGACGGGGAGAAGAAGAAGACTACCGCAGAATCACGGAAACAGCAGCTCAAGGGTGCCTACAAGCGCGTGCAGGTACAGAGAGACACACAGACACGTGCAGGTACAGAGAGACGCACAGACACGTGCAGGTACAGAGAGACACACAGACACGTGCAGGTACAGAGAGACACACAGACACGTGCAGGTACAGAGAGACAGATACGTGCAGATATAGACAAACACGCAAACAATACGGGTACTTAGACTTTGGCATAATAGTGAATACCCTCACTAAGTTTCCTTTCATGCATTTTATTACTCGTTCTCAAAAATCAAGTCACCTGCCTCTTTGTACGGAGTTATGAGATGTGGCCGTATCGAAGTCATTTATGAAGTCACATCGCACTGTGTAGTGTTGCGTTTCAATAGCGTGACATCGTATCTCTGTGTAGGAGTCTCTACGTGGGACCAAGGCGCAGATCAGCCGAGAGTTTGAGCGCCGGAGGGAGCAGCTGAAGGAGGAGGAGAGGGAGGCGCTGGAGCGCGTGGACGAGGAGGGCCGCTCCGTGCTGTCCCGCATCCAGGCGGACATCACTCGCTATGAGAGTAGAGCACGCGGCCTGGAGCAGGAGATCAACCAGCTGCTCGCCGCCCTCACCGTGCAGGATCCGCTCTCCTTCCTGCAGGTAGCACCACCTCCATTCACTCGCCGAGGTGGCTAGGATATGTTAACTACCTCGCCTGGTATGCAGGAGGTCGTCGGTTTGACCCCGACCTTGACGATGCATGCTGTAAATTTAGAGTTTGCGTTTTTCTCTCTCTCTCCCCATGGTCCCGTAGATTTTTCCCCGGGTCCTCTGATGTTTTCTTAAACCATTAATAATCAACATCACACATTCAGAGTATTAGGCAGCTACTATAAATTCCCACGTGTTAAGCCATGAAGTTGAGCTGTCATTTGTGATAGCCAGGTTGCTTCTGAAAAATAATGATATAGCTCAGTGGGATTTACCTACTTATTTGTTTTTTAAAGTTCACTTTATTCAGAGTTCAACACATTAATTGTTGTAGTGAGAACATTAATTGTTATTAAACCACTCATGTAGGTGCTGGACTAGACCTGTAAAGAGTGGTTTTGTCTTTTTTTCCATTCTCGGTGTGCAGGTACTTGCTAATTCCCTGATGTCGCCCTCTGCTTTAAATAGTAGGCGATTGTGTGGAGGTGAAACATCTGTGTAGGATGTCAATGTTAATGTGAAATGCGGGTTTGTGTTTTTCAGAATCCCCTGCATGAGAGTCTCAGGTCAGTACCAACCCAGACTTAAACTCGAGCTCTGTCTGCCACCTGGTGGACAAATCAGTGAACGGTCGTGATGTGATTCCTAACAAACCCAATTGTATGCAGTTGTAACCCGTGTGGTCTATTGTATCCCATACAGACGGTCCTCGGGTTACGCACACAATTTGTTCCTGAGACTCGTTCATAAGTCGAACAGTTCATAAGTCGGAAAACAATACCGGCCGTATTTAAATGCCGACGCGCTTATAAAATGTGTTGCGGTTCAACAAAGAGGAAAGCATTGTTAAACTCATAATAAAGAAGAAATGTTGTACATTTGCATCTAACAATGTAAATTAAATTACTGTATAGTAAATTTAACATAAAATAAATACTCATAATAACGAAGAAATGTTGTACATTTGCATCTAACAATGTAAATTAAATTACTGTATAGTAAATTAAACATAAAATAAATAGAAAACAAAATATACGTTCACTTACTTTGATGGTAGCCTGTAGTCGGAAGGGGGGCAATGGGTCACCACAACAAACGGGGCACGCATGCACACCCCTGTGTAGCCTTAACAGGCTGTTTGGGGCAAGTAGTCTCATCGAGCAGCGCCCAAGATGGCCGCCACTGTGACACACGGGGGGGTGGGTGGCCAGCGTCACGGCCCTCTGCTTTTGTCTCCCCGGTGGCGATGTTCACGCACCACACCAGGTGCTGGTGTTGGCCGTGAGCAAGAATCTAACTCGGGTCGCCGCTTTCGTAGCGCAGCGCACTCACCGCTACACTACCATTCCCGACACCAATACCCGCCATTCACCACTAAGTGACGGTGACGTGACCATGGCGCCTGTGCCAGGCCAGGTGCACTTTGAGGCCAGGTGAAATATCCAAAACTCGCTGACAGGAGGTCTCGGGACAGACCCAGGTGCAATTGGTTGGCTGACTGAGATGACTGGTAGATGCACCAGCTGTACCCCTCACACTTTCACACACACACACAATGTTCGTACACACGCAAACACTCCCAGCACGAGGCCGGCTCATTACATCTGGTGGAGGATCGCTCATCTGAACAAAATAGTTCTGCGCTTCAGTTTGCAACTGCGAGTTTGCATTTTAAGTCTAAGTTATGTTTTTTTTATTTCATGGGAGCTGGTTTGTAAGTACGGGCGTTCACAAGTTGAGGGTTTCCTGTTTTGTTCATTTGTATAGAGAGACATAGGCCCTCATTAGAATCCGTGTGTCCTGTGCTGCGAGTGTAGAGAGACATGGACCCTGATTAGACTCTGTGTATCATGCTGTGTGTGTAGAGAGACGTGAACCCTCATTAGACTGTGTGTCTCATGATGTGTGTGTCGAGAGACATGGACCCTCAGTAGACTATGTGTTCCTGTTCTGTGAGTGCAGGAGGAGCTCCATCTCCCAGGAGACTCAGGATGACCCAGCCCCCGTCTCCCACAGTCTGAACCTCGGAAAAGTCATCTCAGTGGGCGGCGTGCAAACTAAACTTCTGCCTTTTCTCGGTACGTCCCTCTTCCACGACGATCTTCGTTAGTCTCAATTACAGACTGTGCATTGTCGACAAATCCTACCTAATTGGAGGGCGTCCTTTATTTCACCCAGGCTTGAGTGCATTAATGCAGTGTGATCCCTTGGCAAGGGAGACCTGCGTACATTCAGGTCATGAAACGGCACCCAGGTGCTGGGTGAAAGATTGTCAACAACACAAAGGGTCTCGCTCATCATGAGTTGCAAACAACAACAGCAACGTGACAGTGCGTTTCTCGAGAGCAAATGGGCTACTTTGTAAGCTACAGACGAAGCACGTTCCAGTCCCATCACGCTCATTCAGACGCTGACCATCACGCGTGGGTGCAGTGGGTTCACGGTTGGTTGACGAAAGGGGCTGCTAGGTGAGAATTAAGATGAACGTGAGCCAAATGATAAGAAACTTATTGTACTTAGGGCGCTCAGTGCGGGCAAATTGTGATTAAACGGTTAACAATAAATGATGTGCAGGATGCAGACTACAGCTGTTTAATTTTCGCGAATGCAGCATTCACAACCAGGACTTAAAAGTGCAACGGAATGTAAATGATTGACTGGGTCTCACAGTTTCAGTCTAAGATCCTCATTTATAGCCCTTTGTCAATCCACCGCTGGATGAAGGCTTCCCATAGCGTGGCGAATATGGAGGTTGCTTGACCATACTTCACCACGGTGGCCACTGTGTGTCTGTGTTTTTGCGAATGGGTAGGACAAGGACCAGTTCTGATGCCGCTCGGCCCCATTGTTAGCCACAGCCGGTAATCAAACTGAGGTCGCTCGGTTCACAGCGACACGAGTGAACAACAACAAAAACTGCTGGTGCACGAGATCACTCTCACTCAAGTCACAGCGGAGTGGATCACTGCAGCGAGATTGTCCATACATAGCCATCACCGTGCATCGCCACACCAGGTTCAGAAATATGGACTAAGGCAGCTTTGGGATTCTCAGAATGCACTCACAACAGACGATGCAATCACGGTCAAAATATTTCCCAGACTAAACACTCACACACGCTCTAGCTACCTCACTCACACGCTCACTCACTCGTCCACTGACTCACCCACTCACACTATTACTCCCCCACCTCACTCTCTCACACTCTTATTACCTCACTCACTCACCCACTCACCTACTCAACCACTCACCTACTCACTCACTCATTTACCCACTCATTCACCCACTCACTCACCTACGCACACCCCCACTCACCTACCTAAACCCCCACTCATTCAACCACTATCCACTAGTTTATAAGTTGAACAGTTAGTATACACTGGAGGAGCGGTGGGGCAGTGGCTTACACACTGCACAACGTAAGGTCTATTTCTGGTTAAGCAGCGTTGAGCTTGGCTAGTGCTGGGATGGGTGACCACCATGCATAGTAGGTGCTATTGGCTGCGGGGCTCTCTGACCTACCTATTTAACCATTATTTATTTGACCAGGTGCAGGGCCCCACTGAGCTAAGTAGCTCTTGTTCAGAAGCGAGCTGGCTGTCACAAATGATAGCTCAACCAAATGGCTGAAATCATCATCGTCATCACGTGGACATTTATATCAACAGCCAAATATACAGAGACCCATATAGATATAAAGAGACCCATATAGATACTATACCCATAGTCACACAGCGAGAACCATAAATATACAAAGGGACTAATAAAGATACATGGAGACCTATAGACTGAACTTATTCTATTTAACCAGACAAGGCCCCACTGAGCTGTATGTTTACACTAATACTAACTAATATTAGTGTATGTACACTAATACTAACTTATATTAGTATGTGTACACTAATTCTAACGAATATTAGTGTGTGTACACTAATACTAATGAATATTAGTATGTGTACACTAATACTAACTAATATTAGTGTGTGTGCACTAATACTAACTAATATTAGTGTGTGTACAATAATACTAACTAATATTAGTATGTGTACACTAACTAATATTAGTATGTGTACACTAACACTAACTAATATTAGTATGTGTTCACTACTACTAACGAATATTAATGTGTACACTAATACTAACGAATATTAGTATGTGTACACTAATACTAACGAATATTTAGTGTGTGCACTAATACTAACTAATATTAGTATGTGTACACTAATACTAACTAATATTAGCATCTGTTAACTAATATTAACGAATATTAGTATGTGTACAATACTAACTAACATTAGTATGTGTACAATAATACTAACTAATATTAGTATGTGTACACTAATACTAACTAATATTAGTACGTGGGGAGCTCGGTGTGGTGTCTGGTTGGAGTCGCGTACGGGACGATCCCACAGAGAGGGCGGGGTGATGAGTGCTGCCTGGGAGGGAGCGACGTCTCCTGGTGTCTACAGAAAGATGGCGACAGCTTCTCAGTGTGGCATGGCGGGGTAGAGACGTCACTGTCGGTGCCGGATCCTCCGCGGAGAGTCGGGGTCCATCTGGACTGGGACGCGGGGCTGCTGTCGTTTTACATTGCTGACTCTATGGCGCTGTTGCACTCGTTTCACGAAACCTTCACTCAGCCCCTACACCCTGGGCTGGTGGTGTGGGTTGATGATGGTGACTCAGTGAAGATTGTGGATCTGAGTGGTGCATCCTGAGAGAGGTGAACGTGAACTGCGCAGAGGGCAGACGCCACGACGCACGGCGCTCGCCACCCCGTGACTGGCTGGTGGCTGTTGGTGGCTTGGGGCTGCGTGGCTCTCCATCACAACGGGGGTGCTGAGCGTAAACAATCCTCACAACCTTCATTGGGGGGGGGGGTGATAAAATAATACTGCTCTGTGTGTGTGTGATGCCAACGTGGATGTATTCACCCTGCCAGGGGAGTGTGACTGTGGTGTAAGGGTGCAGTGATTAGCAATGGTGAACTGGGATGTGTTTATACACTGGCGGTGTCATGGGTTGAGGGAGATACAACATCAACAATAATAATATTAATTTTAAAAAGTATAAATGCACGAGTGCTACAGTGGCGTTGTAATGCTTGTATCGTCGATTCTACAATAAAAATACACATCACAAATAACAACAAATATGTCAATGGGAGAGTAGTGGGAGGAAACTCGCTGCAAGTTTCCTCCCACTACTCTCCCATTGACATATTTCGTTGCTTCCTCTTAGTATCTTTCACACGACGGTCAATGGTACAGTGTATAATAAAAAATAGTATAAAATGTATATGCTTAATACAATGTACAAAGTAATATATAGTATCGTAATTGAATAGTGAATATACAGCAGTGTGATATACATTAGGGTGGGTAGAATAATACATAGTGTAATATTACAATGTATAAGGTTTAGGGTGGTTTATAGCAATACAGTATATAATTTAATGTTGGGGTTGTCTATGGCAGTATATAGTACGGTGTAGACTCGTGTGATGTAAGAGAATAAAGTTTAGATGGAAGCATATTATATTTTTTACGACGTAGAATTGTAATGTATTACTTACTGTTACTAACTCAGCTTATTGTAGAGTATATTTAGCATACTGATGATACTATGTAGTTTATACTTTAGTTGTTTACGTGGTAGTTTTAGTTATTGCAGCTACATACTTTTAACACTTCTTCCCTTTATTAATGCTACCCCTATCCCCTCCCTGTGATGCTGCTAATCCTGCATGATGCACGGGCATAAGTAGTACTAATCACATACCTGCATTTCCCATATCCCCTCCCTTTGATGCTGCTAATCCTGCATAATGCACGGGCATAAGTAGTACTAATCACATACCTGCATTTCCCATAAATATGCTAAATTCCTCTTGATATGCAAATTATTTTGTCAAGGCGCCATTTCCCCCCCTTCCAACCCAGCTTATATATATGCTCCAAGCATGGTGCTGTTTCATTCAGACGCTGTTGCCTCGACAGACCTGGTTTTCACCTAAGGACGGCTGCTTGCGTTGTGGCCGAAACGTCGTGAGAATTATTTTATTATGTTTTATTTTTATTATTTTATTACTTCCCTTCTACGTGACTTTACCGAAAGAACCAAGTCCGAGCTGTTTAAGTTATCTGCTGCTGGGTCATGGACGTGGTGACGTCACCAATCACACCCCCCAACGCGGTGATGTCACCAAGCACGCTCCCCCAACGCGGTGACGTCACCATGTCACCCCCTTACCCCAACCCCAACCACGCGCTCCCCCCACGCCCGCCCCTCACCACTGCACCATCTGTGAACACAAATTAGCTTCACAGCTCATCGGATTCCTCCTGCACTACAAACACAGATTCTGACGTTCTGGATTCCCGCCACTGGGGGAGTCCCTCGCTGTGACGTCACCACGTCACCGCGTTGGCGACAACAAAAACAGAGGCCCTGAGGGGCACCCTGCAGCCTCGCTGCTGTGACCCAGCACTGTGGGGGGGGGCGGGTTGATCACCACTGACGCTGCTGGGAACTCCCACACACACACAGCCTACTCTCTACCCTGTAATCACTCGATACACAGCCTACTCCCTGCACACAGAGACAAATACATACTCGAAAAGCATAGAAACATAGACATTACTATACACAGACTAAAGAGACACACACACTACACCGATATACACATAGACTGGAGACACAGATACACATCCTACACAGAGACTCACAGACTACAGACACGCAGAATCACGTACAGTCCTACACACAAAGACACACAGACGACACAAGAGGCATGCACAGTCCTAAACACACCGACACAGACTAGAGACACAGAATCATGTACAAGACTACATACATAGGCTGTACATACACAGAGAGATTTATATGCAAACAGATTACACAAAAATTCCCCGTATAGCCTCAGTAGATGGTGTGGACAAGTCCCGCTAGCGAGTGGCAGCAGTGCCTAGGGAGGCCGTGACGGCTCACGAGTTGGTGGCTGTCAGTACCACAGCCGCCTGGCTTCGCCTCTGCCCAGCAGCGATGTTCACTGCACACCCCACCAGGCAGGATACATTTGGTGCTGAGTCGACCTAGGGGAGGCCCAGGGCCGCTTCAGGTCATTGCCAACACTGCTGCTGCTGGCGGTGGTCGTGTACAGATGGGACACAGAGGGCTTTACACAGAGACACACAGAAGTGTATAGAGTGTACAGTACTACACAGACACACATGAGTATATATAGTGAACAGTACTGCACAGAGACACACAATCATATACAGCACTACACACACACAGACACACAGAAGTGTATATAGAGTGTACAGTACTTCACAGACACACAAGTGTATATATAGTGTACAGTACTACACAGAGACACACAAAAGTATATAAATAGTGTACAGTACTACACAGAGACACAGAAGTGTGTATATAGTGTACAGTACTACACAGACGCACACAGAAGTGTATATATAGTGTACAGTACTACACAGAGACAGAAGTATATAAATAGTGTACAGTACTACACAGAGACACACAAAAGTATATAAATAGTATACAGTAATACACAGGGATACACAAAAGTATATAGTGTACAGTACTACACAGACACAGAAGTGTGTATATATAGTGTACAGTACTACACAGAGACACAGAAGTGTATATAGAGTGTACAGTACTACACAGAGACACAGAAGTATATATATAATGTACAGTACTACACAGAGACACAGCAGTATAAATAGTGTACAGTAATACACAGAGACACACAGAATCGTGCACAGTGGTATACAGACAGGACACAGAGGGCTTCACACAAGCGGTAAGAGAGAGAGAAGCAGGCCCCCGTGTGTGCTGTGTTTAGCGATCAGCTCGCTGTGCCACCCGGGTTCGATTTCTGCTCATGGCCAACAGCGGCGACGATGATCTAAACCGGGCCTTCCCTAGGTCGACTCAGCCTCAAATGATTCCCTAACGTGGCGTGTAAACATCGCTAGCACCGGGGAGACAAAGGCGGTCGGGCGTGGTGCTATTCACACACAGCCCTCCCGTGTACCTCTCCGGCCTTAATAGGCGCTCGCTAACAGCACTTGCCCCCGCCGCCTGTGGAGGCTACGCGGGGGATCTTTGTCTGTGCGCTGCCGCACGGAGCCGCGAGTGTCAGCGGCCCGACGTCCTAATCAGGGCCGGGTTTGATGGGCCAGTGGTTGAGACCCGTACCCTGGCTAGGTCGGGTCAGATAGCCTCCTCTAGGAAGTACATAGCCGGAGGACCTGAGAGCGTAGCCGGTGTCAGGCACGCGTAGCCGTAGGCTGTGTTCCTAGGCTGTATAGATGACTGTTCTGTAGGGTGTTATGAATAAATACGTGCTGCCTCCATCAACTCGTCTCCTGCAGTATTTACACAATTACATATTTAAGAGCTTGTCTCTTGGAAATCTGCCTCACTTGATACAGTAAATTTAGCTGCGACAGTCCCACCTGATGACGGAGACTTGTGCTGCCTCCGAAATGTCGTGATTTATAATTTTATTTACATTATTATTCCTATTATTTTTATGTTTATTATTTATTTTTACCTACGTGACTTTACCGAAAAAACCTAAGAGTATGAATCCTTGCAGTCACTAAAGCTTAAAATCTAGAATTGTGTGTTCAAGTTGATAATGTAATCGCTGCACATTTCTACCTACGTGGCTTACCGAAAGAACTAAAGAGAATGGATTCCTGCAGTCACGAAAGCTTCAAATTATTTGTATTTGTACAAGGATAAAAATTAAATAAACACATTTATAATTCAGTTGTATGTGCAAGTTGATAATGTAATCGAACTTAATTTATCTTGATTTACTTATATTTAGTGACTTGCGTACCTTTTGAAAAAGAAGCTAAAACCTCAGTCGGCTTTACCTGGTAAAATAGAACATCGTTTAGTTTAATTTGTATATTTTGTATAATTTAATCTGTATAGTTTTATTTGTTTTAAGTGATTTCTTTACCTTTCTCCCTATTTTACACCACTAACTGTTTTATTTAGCATTGTTTGCTGCTGTAACTTGCCGTGACCCCGTGCCCTTACTGTGGCGGTAGTGGTGGTGTTGATGTTGGTCGTGGTGGTGTTGGTAGTGGTAGCGGTGGTGGTGGTAGTGGTGGTGGTAGTAGTGGTAGTAGTAGTAGTGGTAGTAGTGGTGGTAGTGGTGGTGGTGGTAGTGGTGGTGGTAGTGGTCTGTGGCCGCGTGGGTCTATTGGCCAGCGGTGACGGTGCGAGAAGTTAACTTTCAGCGTGGGCCCAGTTTGGGTGGGGAGGGGGGAGAGGAGGGGGCACGGGGGACAACGCCCCCCCCCAAAAAAAAAAACTGGACACCTTTATTAATTTATTTTCATGATTTACAAATAAAAATAAATTAAATTCTCCCGCGATTCCATATGTGAGGGACAAATATGAAAGTCAAACTCCGCCAATGATTTAAAGTCTGCAACGTTGTCTCATTCGCTGCTTCATTTTTTTGGCGCCAAAAGTGTAAATACAAAATGGCGTCGCAGACTCCATTTTGTTGCATTTACTTATTTATTTGCAATTAACGAGCTTTGATAACTTTGTTATGGAAATTCTGAGGTAAATTAATGCGCATATAGTGATCGGAATGCGGTTACAACGTTCTGAATGGTACGGAAATATAAATAAAGGCAGTTGTTTGTGTAGATTGTTAAATTTAATGTTTTTGTTAAAGTGTTAATGGTTAAAACGTACAAAATGGCTGCCTTCGGGTTGAGCGTTTGTCGCGAGCCGAGTTGGTGCCACGTCTTGGTCGAGGTGACTGCAGTGGCTGATTCGGATAGTAGAAGCGTTTTTCTTTTAAATATTCACGTTTAGCGCGGTATGATGAGATATTAAGATGTATTTATTCATCCAAACCGCACCGGGATTGTCCACCCGACGCTGGGGGGAGGAGCCGTCTCGAGCACGCCCTGCCCACAGGACGTCCACAACGCGCCCAGTGTCTCTCAACTCCGTGCTCTGTACAAGACGCAGCTACTCACACTCGCCTGCCCCTAGCAGCCACCATTTAACAAGGAGGAGGGGGGGACCGGTGTTTTATTATTCTTTTAATTAGCTTGTTTTTTATTGTATTATTCATATATTATTCATGCAAAATGTATTGTATTTAAATGATTACATATTTTATAAATATTACTTTCTAATATTATTTATCTAAATTATTACGTTCATTGAAATTTATTCATTCCATTATTAATTTGCTGCTTGCGTTGTGGCCGAAACGTCGTGAGAATTATTTTATTATGTTTTATTTTTATTATTTTATTACTTCCCTTCTA